>OY997270.1:175890546-176450546 GCA_963921465.1 Triticum timopheevii | reverse complement strand
TTCTCCGACCAATAACCAACAGCGGGATCTGGATACCCATGTTGGCTCCCACATGTTCCACGATGATCTCATCGGATGAACCACGATGTCAAGGACTCAATCGATCCCGTATACAATTCCCTTTGTCTAGCGGTATAGTACTTGCCCGAGATTCGATCGTCGGTATACCGATACCTTGTTCAATCTCGTTACCGGCAAGTCTCTTTACTCGTTCCGTAACACATCATCCCGTGATCAACCCCTTGGTCACATTGTGCACATTATGATGATGCCCTACCGATTGGGCCCAGATATACCTCTCCGTTTACCGGAGTGACAAATCCCAGTCTCGATTCGTGCCAACCCAAAAGACACTTTCAAAGATACCTGTAGTGCACCTTTATAGCCACCCAGTTATGTTGTGATGTTTGGTACACCCAAAGCATTCCTATGGTATCCTGAAGTTGCACAATCTCATGGTATAAGGAAATGATACTTGACATTAGAAAAGCTTTAGCATACGAACTACGATCTTTGTGCTAGGCTTAGGATTGGGTCTTGTCCATCACATCATTCTCCTAATGATGTGATCCCGTTATCAACGACATCCAATGTCCATGGTCAGGAAACCGTAACCATCTATTGATCAACGAGCTAGTCAATTAGAGGCTTACTAGGGACATGGTGTTGTCTATGTATCCACACATGTATCTGAGTTTCCTATCAATACAATTATAGCATGGATAATAAACGATTATCATGAACAAGGAAATATAGTAATAATAACTAATTTATTATTGCCTCTAGGGCATATTTCCAACAGTCTCCCACTTGCACTAGAGTCAATAATCTAGTTCACATCGCTATGTGATTAACACTCACAGGTCACATCGTCATGTGACCAACACCCAAGAGTTTACTAGTGTCACTAAACTAGTTCACATCATCATGTGATTAAGACTCAATAAGTTCTGGGGTTTGATCATGTTTTGCTTGTAAGAGAGGTTTTAGTCAATGGGTCTGCAACATTCAGTTCCGTATGTACTTCGCAAATTTCTAGGTCATATTGTAAATGATGCTTCCACGCTCCACTTGGAGCTATTCCAAATGGTTGCTCCACTATATGTATCCGGTTTGCTACTCAGAGTCATTTGGATAGGTGTTAAAGCTTGCATCGATGTAACTCTTTACGTCGAACTCTTTATCACCTCCATAACCGAGAAACATATCCTTATTCCTCTAAGGATAATATTGACCGCCATCTAGTGATCGACTCCTTGATCACCTTTGTACCCTCTAGCCAGACATGTGGCAAGGCACACATCAGGTGCGGTACTCAGCATGGCATACAGTATAGAGCCTATGACAAAAGCATAGGGGACGACCTTCGTCCTTCCTCTTTCTTCTGCCGTGGTCGAGCTTTAAGTCTTAACATCATACCTTATAACTCAGGCAAGAACTCCTTCTTTGACGGATCCATCTTGAACACCTTCAAGATCATGTCAAGGTATGTGCTCATTTGAAAGTACTATTAAGCATTTTGATCTATCTTATAGATCTTGATGCTTATTGTTCAAGTAGCCTAATCCAGGTTTTCCATTGAAAAACACTTTTCAAATAACCCTATATGCTTTCTAGAAATTCTACATCATTTCTGATCAACAATATGTTTACAACATATACTTATCAGAAATTCTATAGTACTCCCACTCACTTCTTTGGAAATACAAGTTTCTCATAAACTTTGTATAAACAAAAAATCTTTGATCATCTTATCAAAGTGCATATTCCAACTCTGAGATGCTTACTCCAGTCCTTAGAAGGATCGCTAGAGCTAGCATACCTTTTAGCATCCTTAGGATCGACAAAACCTTTCTGATTGTATCATATACAATCTTTCCTTACGAAAACTAGTAAGGAAACTCGTTTTGACATCCATCTGCCAGATTTCATAAATGCAGCTCATGCTAACATGATTCCGACGGACTTAAGCATCGCTACGGATGAGAAAATCTCATCATAGTCAACTCTTTGAACTTGTGAAAAACTCTTCGCCACAAGTCGAGCTTCATAGATGGTGACATTACCATCCACGTCCGTCTTCTTCTTAGAGATCCATTTATCACAATGGCTTGCCGATCATTGGGCAAGTCCACCAAAGTCCATGCTTTGTTCTGATACATGGATCCTATCTCAGATTTCATGGCTTCTAACCATTTGTCAGAATTTGGGCCCACCGTCGCTTCTCCATAGCTCGTAGGTTCATTGTTGTCTAGCAACATGACCTTTAAGACAGGATTAATGTACCACTCTAAAGTAGTACGCATCCTTGTCACCCTACAAGGTACGGTAGTGACTTGATCCAAAGTTTCATGATCACTATCATAAGCTTCTACTTCAATGGGTGTAGGTGCCACAGGAACAACTTCCTGTGCCCTGCTACACACTAGTTGTAGTGACGGTTCAATAACCATATCAAGTCTCCACCATCCTCCCACTCTACTTTCTGAGACAAACTTTTCCTCGAGAAAGGACCCGATTCAAGAAACAATCCCTATTGCTTTCGGATCTGAATTAGGAGGTATATCCAACTGTTTTGGGTGTCCTATGAAGATGCATTTTATCCGCTTTGGGTTCAAGCTTATCAACCTGAAATTTTTTCACATAAGCCTCGCAGCCCCAAACTTTTAAGAAACGACAACTTAGGTTTCTCCAAACCACAGTTCAAACGGTGTCGTCTCAACGGAATTACGTGGTGCCCCATTAAAGTGAGTGCGGTTGTCTCTAATGCCTAACCCATGAACGATAGTGGTCATTCGATAAGAGACATCATGGTACGCACCATATCCAATAGGGTGCAACTATGATGTTCGAACACACCATCACACTATGGTGTTCCAGGTGGTATTAATTGTGAAACAATTTCCACAATGTCTTAATTGCGTGCCAAAGCTTGTAACTCAGATACTCATCTCTATGATCATATCATAGAAATTTTATCCTCTTGTCACGATGATCTTCAACTTCACTCTGAAATTACTTGAACCATTCAATAATTCAGACTTGTGTTTCATCAAGTAAATATACTCAAATCATCCGTGAAGTAAGAACATGATGATATCCACTGCGTGCCTCAGCACTCATTGGACTGCACACATCAAAATGTATTACTTCCAACAAGTTGCTTTCTTATTCCATTTTACTGAAAAACGAGGCTTTCAGTCATCTTTCCCATGTGGTATGATTTGCATGTCTCAAGTGATTCAAAATCAAGTGAGTCCAAACGATCCATCTGCATGGAGTTTCTTCATGCGTATACACCAATAGACATGGTTCGCATGTCTCAAACTTTTTAAAACGAGTGAGTCCAAAGATCCATCAACATGGAGCTTCTTCATGCGTTTTATACCAATATGACTTACATGGCAGTGCCATAAGTAAGTGGTACTATCTTATATCTTTTGGCATGAAAATGTTATCACTACGATCGAGATTCAATAAACCATTCGTTTCAGGTGCAAGACCATTGAAGGTATTATTCAAATAAACAGAGTAACCATTATTCTCCTTAAATGAATAACCATATTGCAATAGACATAATCCAATCATGTCTATGCTCAACACAAACACCAAATGACAATTATTCAGGTTTAATACTAATCTTGATGGTAGAGGGAGCATGCGATGTTTGATCACATCAAACTTGGAAATACTTCCAACACATATCGTCAGCTCACCTTTAGCTAGTCTCCGTTTATTCCGTAGCTCTTTTATTTCGATTTACTAACACTTAGCAACCGAACCGGTATCTAATACCCTGGTGCTACTAGGAGTACTAGTAAAGTACACATTAACATAATGTATATCCAATATACTTCTATCGACCTTGCCAGCCTTCTCATCTACCAAGTATTTAGGGTAATTCCGCTCTAGTGACTATTCCCCTTATCACAGAAGCACTTAGTCTCGGGTTTGGGTTCAACCTTGGGTTTCTTCACTGGAGCAGCAGCTGATTTGCCGTTTCATGAAGTATCCCTTCTTGCTCTTGCCCTTCTTGAAACTAGTGGTTTCACCAACCATCAACAATTGATGCTTCTTCTTGATTTCTACTTTCGCGGTGTCAAACATCGTGAATACCTCAAGGATCATCATATCTATCCCTGATATGTTATAGTTCATCACGAAGCTCTAGCAGCTTGGTGGCAATGACTTTGGAGAAACATCACTATCTCATCTGGAAGATCAACTCCCACTCGATTCAAGTGATTGTTGCACTCAGACAATCTGAGCACAAGCTCAGCGATTAAGCTTTTCTCCCTTAGTTTGTAGGCTAAGAAAATTGTCAGAGGTCTCATACCTCTTGACATGGGCACGAGCATGAAATCCCAATTTCAGCCCTCGAAACATCTCATATGTTCCGCGATGTTTCGAAAACGTCTTTGGTGCCTCAACTCTAAACCGTTTAACTGAACTATCACGTAGTTATCAAAGAGTGTTTGTCCGATGTTCATAACATCCACAAACGACGTTTGGGGTTCAGCACACTGAGCGGTGCATTAAGGACACAAGCTTTCTTCTGTCCGCATAATCGCTACTTTCAACTTTCAACTATATTTTCTCTAGGAACATATCTAAACAGTGGAACTAAAGCGCGAGCTTATGACATAATTTGCAAAGATCTTTTGAAAGGATAATAAAGTTCATCTCATGAACTCCCACTCAGATAGACATCCCTCTAGTCATCTAAGTGATTACATGATCCGAGTCAACTAGGCCATGTCCGATCATCACGTGAGACGGACTAGTCATCATCGGTGAACATCTTCATGTTGATCATATCTACTATACGACTCATGCTCGACCTTTCTGTCTCTTGTGTTCCGAGGCCATGTCTGTACATGCTAGGCTCGTCAAGTTAACCTAAGTGTTTCGCGTGTGTAAATCTGGCTTACACCCGTTGTATGTGAACGTAAGAATCTATCACACCCGATCATCATGTGGTGCTTCGAAACGACGAACTTTCGCAACGGTGCACAGTTAGGGGGAACACTTTCTTGAAATTTTAATGAGGGATCATCTTATTTACTACCGTCGTTCTAAGCAAATAAGATGCATAAACATGATAAACATCACATGCAATCAAAAAGTGACATGATATGGCCAATATCATTTTGCTCCTTTTGATCTCCATCTTCGGGGCTCCATGATCATCATCGTCACCGGCATGACACCATGATCTCCATCATCATAATCTCCATCATCGTGTCTTCATGAAGTTGTCTCGCCAACTATTACTTCTACTACTATGGCTACCAGTTAGCAATAAAGTAAAGTAATTACATGGCGTTGTTCAATGACATGTAGGTCATACAATACATTAAGACAACTCCTATGGCTCCTCCAGTTGTCATACTCATTGACATGCAAGTCATGATTCCAATTACAAGAACATGATCAATCTCATACATCACATAGCATACCCTGCAAAAACAAGTTAGACGTCCTCTAATTGTTGTTTGCATGTTTTACATGGCTGCTATGGGTTTCTAACAAGAACGTTTCTTACCTACGCAAAAGCCACAACGTGATATGCCAATTGCTATTTACCCTTCATAAGGACCCTTTTCATCGAATCCGATCCGACTAAGGTGGGAGAGACTGGCACCCGCTAGCCACCTTATGCAACAAGTGCATGTCAATCGGTGGAACCTGTCTCACGTAAGAGTACGTGTAAGGTCGGTCCGGGCCGCTTCATCCCACGATGATGCCGAATCAAGATTGGAATAGTGACGGTAAGCATATTGAACAACATCAACGCCCACAACTACTTTGTGTTCTACTCGTGCAAAGAATCTACGCAATAGACCTAGCTCATGATGCCACTATTGGGGAACGTAGCAGAAATTCAAAATTTTCTACGCAACACCAAGATCTATCTATGGAGAGACTAGCAACGAGGGGAAGGAGAGTGCATCTACATACCCTTGTAGATCGCTAAGCGGAAGCGTTCAAGAGAACGGGGTTGAAGGAGTCGTACTCGTTGTGATCCAAATCACTGGAGATCCTAGTGCCGAACGGACGGCACCTCCGCGTTCAACACACGTACAGCCCGGTGACGTCTCCCATGCCTTGATCTAGCAAGGTGAGAGGGAGAGGTTGGGGAAGACTCCGTCCAGCAGCAGCACGGCGGCGTGGTGGTGATGGAGGAGCGTGGCAATCCTGCAGGGCTTCGCCAAGCACCGCGGGAGAGGAGGAGTACTTGGGAGAGGGGGAGGGCTGCGCCAGGGGAAGTGTTTAGCTCCCATGCGCCTCCCCACTATATATAGGGGTGGAGGGGGCTGGTTTCTTGCCCTCGAAGTCCATTGGGGCGTTGGCAAAGGTCAGAGGAAAGAAATCCCATCATTTCCTTCCCCACTGATTGTTATCCCCTTTTTTAGGGATCTTGATCTTATCCCTTCGGGATATGATCTTATTCCTTCTAAGGGGGGATCTTGGTGCGTCTTGACTAGGGGTGTGGGTCCTTGACCCCACTACCCACGTTCATGTGGGTCCCCCATGCAGGTGGGCCCCACTCCGGAACCTTCTAGAACCTTCCCGGTACAATACCGAAAAATCCAGAACATTTTCCGGTGGCCAAAATAGGACTTCCCATATATAAATCTTTACCTCCGGACCATTCCGGAACTCCTCGTGACGTCCGGGATCTCATCCGGGACTCCGAACAACATTCGGTAACCACATACCAACTTCCTTTATAACCCTAGCGTCATCGAACCTTAAGTGTGTAGACCCTACGGGTTCGGGAACCATGCAGACATGACCGAGACGTTCTCCGACCAATAACCAACAGCGGGATCTGGATACCCATGTTGGCTCCCACATGTTCCACGATGATCTCATCGGATGAACCACGATGTCAAGGACTCAATCGATCCCGTATACAATTCCCTTTGTCTAGCGGTATAGTACTTGCCCGAGATTCGATCGTCGGTATACCGATACCTTGTTCAATCTCGTTACCGGCAAGTCTCTTTACTCGTTCCGTAACACATCATCCCGTGATCAACCCCTTGGTCACATTGTGCACATTATGATGATGCCCTACCGAGTGGGCCCAGAGATACCTCTCCGTTTACCGGAGTGACAAATCCTAGTCTCGATTCGTGCCAACCCAAAAGACACTTTCAAAGATACCTGTAGTGCACCTTTATAGCCACCCAGTTACGTTGTGACGTTTGGTACACCCAAAGCATTCCTATGGTATCCTGGAGTTGCACAATCTCATGGTATAAGGAAATGATACTTGACATTAGAAAAGCTTTAGCATACAAACTACGATCTTTGTGCTAGGCTTAGGATTGGGTCTTGTCCATCACATCATTCTCCTAATGATGTGATGCCGTTATCAACGACATCCAATGTCCATGGTCAGGAAACCGTAACCATCTATTGATCAACGAGCTAGTCAATTAGAGGCTTACTAGGGACATGGTGTTGTCTATGTATCCACACATGTATCTGAGTTTCCTATCAATACAATTATAGCATGGATAATAAACGATTATCATGAACAAGGAAATATAGTAATAATAACTAATTTATTATTGCCTCTAGGGCATATTTCCAACAGTCTCCCACTTGCACTAGAGTCAATAATCTAGTTCACATCGCCATGTGATTAACACTCACAGGTCACATCGTCATGTGACCAACACCCAAGAGTTTACTAGTGTCACTAAACTAGTTCACATCATCATGTGATTAAGACTCAATAAGTTCTGGGGTTTGATCATGTTTTGCTTGTAAGAGAGGTTTTAGTCAACGGGTCTGCAACATTCAGTTCCGTATGTACTTCGCAAATTTCTAGGTCATATTGTAAATGATGCTTCCACGCTCCACTTGGAGCTATTCCAAATGGTTGCTCCACTATATGTATCCGGTTTGCTACTAAGAGTCATTTGGATAGGTGTTAAAGCTTGCATCGATGTAACTCTTTATGTCGAACTCTTTATCACCTCCATAACCGAGAAACATATCCTTATTCCTCTAAGGATAATATTGACCGCCATCTAGTGATCGACTCCTTGATCACCTTTGTACCCTCTAGCTGAGAAGACAAAGCCCCGGTAAGAGAAGCTTGCCGGGAAGGACAAGACCCCGGCAAGAGGAGCTTGCCGGGAAGGCCAACCAAGGCACTTCAGAAGACTTGTCGTGACGCACCGCGCGTCCCGGCAAGACCCGACGAGCGGCAAGCTTGCGGATGTGACAAGAACAGAGACCGCGGCAAGGCGCTTGCCGCGGCGAAGCCGCCACTTTGCGCCCATGCTCCAGCTCACCCGACGACGTGTCGCCGCAGGATCACTCCTGGTGCACGTGGCGGGTGGCTGTGCAGCCTAGCGGTGCGAGGTGGCAAGTGAAGATGACTAGGAGGCAATCGTGGCGATCGGTGGCGCCCCTAACGGTCGTTTCCTGCACTGTTGGAGCGACCGGACGGGCATTAAATGCTCTTGTCCCCTGCCGTCAGAGTTAGGTAGGGGACACTGTTGATAGTGGTTGTACCAACCCGCGTTTTTACCTTTCTACCCCTCTCTCTGCATTGCCACCTGTCGGTGACCCCTTTAGACTATAAAAAGGAGGCCCGTGCGCACGTAGAAGGGGTTCGGTTCGGGTGAGCTCGAGGTTCAGTTCGACTCACTCGAAACCACAACATACCCACGCTTTCGAGCAAGAACAAATACAAACACAAAGCAGCAGTAGGAGTTTTATCTCTCCGGAGAGCTCCGAAGCTGGGTAAAATCTCCCCCGCGCGCCCTCGCCTCGATCTGCTCTGCGTGCGCCCTCCGCTCCCTTGCCGGACCAGAAGGGGCCCCCTGCCCCATAGGTGCTCGTGACCACAAAGCCCCCACGACATCTTTGGCGTGCCAGGTAGGGGGGCGTCGAGGTCGTGCGTATCTGATCCGGCGTCTGCGCGCGCTACATCAACATCTTCATCAACATGCCACCGAAGAAGACAGCTTCGGAGGTGGCCGCTCCGTCTGCGACTGTCCTACCGCCACCGGAGCAAACGGGCGGTGGGGTGGACGCCGGCGGAGGAGCGGGTGCTGACGGTGGGACTCGCGTCGTCACCAGGTCCAAGGACAAGGCCCCGCAAGCTTCAGCGTCTGGATATCCACCGCACCCCTCTCAGGAGGTGCAAGATCGACAACGCCACGGTGCCCCTAGCACCGTGCTTGCGTTGGAGCAAGGCCAAGCCGGCGGATCGCGAGACATTCCAGACCAGCATGCACGCCAGCACGCTGGCACGAGTGAGGTGCGGTCGCCTGGACAGGGCACTGCTCCTTCCAACCCAGTTGGGAGTCCGAGCATGTCCCGCACCTCGCGTCGCTCGCCACCGCCGCCCAAGACTCCAGAGGAAGCACTGGCCCGAGCCCAGCTGCTTCTAGATTACCCTCCAGCGCCGGACAAGATCGACGACTGGAGGGCCGCCATTTATAGCCTCATCGGCTTCGCCAACGCCGACAAGCCTCGGCAAATGAGCACGTCGAAGCCGCGGCAAGACGCTCAGGCGGAAGCCGGTGGCGACAAGACCGGCGGGGGTTCCACCACCGTGCACTCCCCGCCCCGAAGGCCAAGATCGCCGACTCGCCGGACCAACCTCGACACCGACTCCACCGCGTCGTCGGATCCGCGAGCTCGCCGCGATCAACGCCACGTTCTCCAAGAACGACGACACGAAGACACTCGCACTCGCATCGAGCGTCGCAAAGAGGCGCGACATCAGTCTGACCAGCGCGCTGGGCCCACTGTCGATATGCATGCGCCAGGGGAACCAGGCGACTTACCGTACGCGGTAGGTTGCCCTGCATTCACTCGTGAGCTGCGGCAAGTCCAGTGGCCCAGTACCAAGAACTTCAAACCAGACGTACCCGAGAAGTACGATGGCAGGATACATCCATCTGAGTTCCTCAGCGTCTACACCATCGCGGTGCAGGCTGCCGGGGGGCGCGATGAGAAGATCCTCGCCAACTACTTTCCGCTGGTGCTCAAGCCCAACGTCAGATCTTGGCTCATGCACTTGCCGGACAGCTCCATTTCTTCGTGGGCGGACCTGTGCCATCAGTTTGTCGGCGCATTCACAGGCGGCCACAAGCCCCATGGCCAGGAAAGCGATCTTCATTTACTTGCCCAGAAGGAAGGAGAACCCCTGCGCAAGTACATACAGAGATTCAGCCAGGTGCAGCGCAACATCCCAGACGTCCACCCTGCCGCGGTTATCAGCGTGTTCCATCAGAACGTGCGTAACCGCAGGATGAGGGAGGAGATGGCGATGTGCAAGATCAGAGATGTCAGCGAGCTATACGCTCTGGCCGACAAGTGTGCGCGGGCTGAGGAAGGGAGGAAAATTCCCGGAGAGAATGCATGAGCAGAAGGATCTGACAGTGAGGACGCCCCTCCGGCAAAGAGGAACCGGAGGCGGAATAACAGAAAAAGAAAGGCTAAGGATGTGCTAGTTGTTGATCAGTCCGGCAATGGAGGCGGCTCCGACAAGGCCAAAGCTGGCGACTCCGGCGAGGCTGTGGTGGCCGCCGACAAGCAAGACGGTTCCGGCAAGCAGTACTGCAAGATCCATCGCACCAAGGGCCATGACCTCCAAGCATGCAAAAAGGTTGAGCAGATGGCAGAGCTACAAAAAGCTGAATATGAGCGTCGCGACAAGGAGAAGGCCCGGGAAGGTGGCGGAGGATCCGGCAAGAAGTTTCCCGCCCGGGGAGGGCGCCGCGGCAAGGCCAAACAGCGGCAAGGAGATAGACCTCCCCGTGGCCGTGACAAGGACGAAGAAGAAGATGGGGATGATGACATGGAGGAAGATGAGACTGACGACCAAGAGTTTCAGAAGGCGACGGAGGTTTTGTGCATTGACGGCGGTGCTTCTCTGCACACCTCGCGCCGTCAACTCAAACAATGGGTGTGGGAGGTGAATGCAATAGAACCATCAGTCGAATCACGCAAGCCCCTGAAGTGGTCCAGCACGCCCATTGTCTTTGATGTTGAGGATCACCCTGATCGCATCACTGCGGTCGGGTGCTTGCCGATGTTGGTTTCGCCAACCATCCGTAACCTCAAGGTCACAAAGATGTTGGTTGACGGCGGGGCCGGCCTAAATCTGATCTCTCCCGCGGTACTCAACAAGCTCCAGATCCCCGACAGCGAGCTCGAAGAGACTGGCACCTTTCAAGGAATCAACCCGGGAAGGAGCAAGCCAAAGGGGAAGATCACACTGCCGGTGACTTTTGGCAGCGAGCTGAACTTCAGGACAGAGAGAGTCACATTTGATGTTGCTGATTTCCCATTGCCCTACAATGGGATACTCGGCCGTCCAGCGCTCGCCAAGTTCATGGCAGCCTCTCATTATGCTTACAACGTGCTCAAGATGCCTGGTCTGATAAGTGTCATTTCTGTCCACGGCGACAAGAAAGATGCACTTATCTGTACTGACAAGATCTACCGGGAAGCAGCAACCGCAGCAGAGCGCAAACCACTTGCCGTTGAAGCTCCCGGGGGGAAGAAGAAGAAGACCAAGTCCGGCAAGAGTAGCTCTGATGCCCACTCCGGCAAGCGCACCTCTTCGGAGTGCTGCGCTACCGTCGAGGACGCACCATCGAGCTCCACCGGCAAGTGCAAGAAGGCAAAGACAGCTTCACCAAAGACCAAGAAAGTGGCCGCCAAGGAGGACGGCACTGGTGGTACCTTCACCATCAGTGCAACGCTTGATCCTAAATAGGAAAGCGCGCTCGTTGCTTTCCTGCGGGCGAATGTCGATGTGTTTGCATGGCAACCATCTGATATCCCCGGTGTTCCCATGAAAGTAATTGAGCACCACCTTGCCGTCTGTCCTCATGCGCGGCCCGTCAAATAGAGAGTCAGGAAGCAAGCAGTAGAGCGTCAAGAGTTCATTGCAGAGGAGATCAAGAAGTTGGAAGCAGCAGGCCTTGTCCGAGGAGTACTCCATCCAACGTGGTTAGCCAATCCAGTAGTCATGCGCAAGGCGAACGGGAAGTGGAGGCTTTGTATTGACTTCACCGATGTTAATAAATCTTGTCCCAAGGATCCATTTCCCTTGCCGCGCATTGACCAGATTGTCGACTCCACGGCAGGATGTGATCTGCTTTCATTCCTGGATGCATACTCAGGATATCATCAGATCTTCATGGCAGAAGAGGATGAAGAGAAAACCACATTCATTACTCCATGTGGCACGTATGTTTTGTACGGATGCCCTTCGGACTAAAGAATGCTGGTTCAACATTTGCAAGAGTAGTCAGCCATGCTTTTGAGCCACAGTTGCACAGAAATGTAGAAGCTTACATGGATGACATAGTGGTCAAGAGCAAGGACAAAGAGACTCTGATCCAAGATTTGGATGAGACTTTTGCAAATCTGCGCAAAGTCAACCTCAAGTTGAACCCCGAGAAGTACGTGTTTGGAGTTCCTTCCGGCAAGCTTCTCGGGTTCTTTGTGTCTCAGAGGGGGATTGAAGCCAACCCCGACAAGATCAAGGCCATCGAGCAGATTGAAGCCCCGAAGCGCGTAAAGGATGTGCGAAGGCTTGTCGGCTGCGTTGCTGCTCTCAGTAGGTTCATCTCTAAGTCTGCTGAGCGCGCCCTGCTTTTTTTCAAAATTTTGAAAAAGGCAGGTCCAATGAAATGGACTCCGGAAGCGGAGGCTGCGTTGCAGGACCTGAAGAGATACCTATCCTCCACTCCAACACTTGTCGCACCTAAACCACAAGAGAGGTTGCTGCTATATCTGGCGGCAACCAATCAAGTGGTTAGTGCTGTGTTAGTGGCGGAAAGGGAGGCAGATGATGAGCCAGCAACCGCGGCAAGCGAGTCCAGCGACAAGCAGGAGGCTTCCACGACAAGTTCTGGCTCCGGCAAGGATGGATCTATACAGTTGCCGGAAGAAAAACAGAAGAAGATGGTGCAGCGCCCAGTTTACTTCGTCAGTTCCCTTCTGCAGGGGGCTAGATTGAGGTACTCTAGCGTGCAGAAGTTGCTTTTCGGCCTTCTCATGGCCTCGAGGAAGCTGCGCCATTACTTTCAAGCACATGAGATCACAGTTGTCACCTCGCTTTCCGTTGAAGAGTATACTGCAAAATCCAGAAGCAACAGGCAGGATTGTCGAGTGGGCACTAGAACTGTCAAGCTTTGGCCTCAAGTTTGAAAGTACTTCAACTATTCAGAGCCGAGCATTCGCAGAATTCATAGCAGAGTGGACGCCAACACCTGATGAAGAAATTCCGGAGAAGAGCATCCCCGACAAGGAAGTGAGCAAGGAATGGATCATGTACTTTGATGGTGCCTTCTCGCTGCAAGGCGCCGGTGCGGGCGTGCTACTTGTCGCACCCACCGGAGAGCACCTCAAGTACGTGGTCCAAATGCACTTTCCCAAGGAGCAAGCAACAAACAATACTGCAGAATATGAAGGCTTGCTTGCCGGACTCAGGATCGCGGCAGAACTTGGGATCAAGAAGCTTATTGTCAGGGGTGACTCACAACTTGTCGTCCGCCAAGTCAACAAAGATTATCAGAGTCCGTTGATGGAAGCCTACATTGATGAAGTGAGGAAGCTGGAAGAGCATTTTGACGGCCTGCAGATGGAACATGTTCCAAGAGCTCAGAATGACATTGCAGATAGCCTGTCAAAATGCGCCGCACTTAAGTTGCCTATGGAACCAGGGATTTTTGTGCTCAAGCTGATTCAACCATCTGTAACACCATCAACTGGACAGAGCAAGAAGAGAAAGTTGGTCACTGGCGACTACTTTCCGGCAGAGCTCCCCGAAGCCGCCGCCAAGAAGGTCTCCAGGATCAACACAGAAAGTGCTGGTGAGCGGTCTGCTCCGACAAGCCCTAGGGTTTGTTTCGTTGAAGCAGACGCTCCCGGCAAGCTGTGTCCCGATACGCTTGCCGGGGAGCATCACGCTCCGGCAGGATCCCAGATTCTTGCCGTAGAAGCGGATGTTCCCGTAGCAGCATTTGCGCCTTTAGTCCTTGTTGTTGAGCCACAAGCTTCGACATGGGCACAGCAGATAGTCTGTTTCCTTCAAATAGGAGAACTTCCCGAAGAGCAAGAAGAAGCAGAGAAAGTAGCCCGGCAATCAAGTATGTATCAGTTTGTCGATGACATACTATACAGAAAAAGATTCAACGGAGTGAAATTGAAGTGCATTTCTCGGGAAGAAGGACAAGAGCTGTTGGCAGAGATACACGGAGGCATATGTGGTCACCACATTGGTGCAAGAGCACTTGCCGGCAAAGCTTTCCGGCAAGGTTTCTTTTGGCCGACAGCCCTCCAGGATGCAACTGCACAAGTAACCAAGTGTGAAGCGTGCCAGTTCCACTCCAAACAGATACATCAACCAGCTCAAGCACTCTAAACAATCCCTTTATCCTGGCCATTTTCGGTCTGGGGGCTCGACAACCTCGGCCCCTTTCCCCGAGCTGTCAGGGGCTTTGAGTACTTGTACGTTGCAATCGAAAAGTTCACAAAGTGGCCTAAAGTGGAACCAGTGAGAAAGGTGACAGCATAGTCAGAAGTCAAGTTCTTCAGGTCAATTGTTTGCCGTTTCGGAGTCCCTAACAGGATCATCACCGACAACGGCACACAATTCACGAGCCGCACCTTCATGCAGTACATCCAAGATCTTGGCGCCAAGATCTGCTTTGCTTCTGTTGCTCACCCGAGAAGCAACGGTCAAGCGGAGAGGGCGAACACTAAAGTGTTGCGCGGGCTCAAGACCAGGACTTTCGACAGGCTGCACAAGTGCGGGAGGAATTGGATCGAGGAGCTGCCAGTGGTTCTTTGGTCGATCAGAACGACGCCAAATCGAGCCACTGGCCAGACACCTTTTGCTCTTGTTTACGGAGCAGAGGCAGTTCTCCCCACGGAACTCGTATACGGATCGCCTAGAGTGCTCGCTTATGATGAGCTTGAGCAAGAGCAGCTGCGGCAAGATGACATGCTGCTCCTCGAGGAAGATCGTCTTCAGGCTGCTGTACGAGCTGCTCGTTACCAACAAGCTTTGCGCCGCTACCATAGCCGCAAAGTTAATGCCAGAAGTTTCAAGGAAGGCGACCTTGTTCTTCGGCGTGTTCAATCCGCCAAGAATTCCAACAAGTTGACGCCGAAGTGGGAAGGCCCTTATCGGGTAAAGCGAGTCACTAGGCCTGGCGCTGTCCGCCTTGAGACCGAAGATGGCATTCCGGTGAGCTACTCCTGGAACATAGAGCATCTTCGTAAGTTTTACCCATAAGGCGCAGTTGCCGGAACCTGCTGTCCCGGCAACCACCTTTTGTACAAGCCTTGCCGCTGTTGCATGTAACCCTTTGTACAAAGCCGGGCGTAGATCCTGTGCATAAATAAAGATCGTATGTTCAGCACATATTATCAAATTGCATGCCTTTTTCTTTTGTAGCATGTATACACTCACACCTTGTGCAGAACTTGCTCCCGGTAAGCAATAACGAGCCTTAAGGCTCCATAACCTCATTTTCTCTTCTTTCTTTTGCTCAAAAAGAAGATTCCTCCGCCCACAAGTTCATCGGGGGGGGGGGGGAGAGGAGAGGATAAACATATGGACCAGGCGTCGTTCAAAGAAGCTCATCAAGACTTGCCGGGACACAAACGACAGAAAAGCTAAGTTGCCAAAGTCTGAGCACAGTCATTTTCAAATTTTTAAGTTATACTCCTTGAATGACCGTGCCTTGTATGGAAAACCTGTGCGCGGAGGAATCGACTCGTGGCTAAGTTGCGCCCTTACTTTGTTTCGAGTCCGCTCAACAATACAAGTGCGCTGCAACTAGCCCCGACAAGGTTTCTTGCCGGAGGCAACACCGCCAGCAGGCTGCTGATGTTCCGCACTCAGCAAGTGTGCTTGCGCCGGCAAGTTCCCTCAAAGCGTAGGGTAAAAACATACAAGGGATGGAATCAAGTAAAGGAGATAATGTAACAAGCAGTGCCCAGGATAAAGTTATATTACAATAAATAACTTGCCGCGCGCTGATGAGTTATTCCTATGACATATCTAGCAGCGGCAAGGAAAGGGAGAAGAAGGGTGGCCTAATCCACGCGCTCGCCGTCGACCCTCCTGACATCGTTGATCTTGTCCACAATGGGTGCGACGATGGCTTTGAGCTCTTCAAGATCGGCACCTGCCGGCAGCTTCTTGAGGACACGGGAGAGGTCGAGGTTCGGGTTGCGGAAGAGTATCTTCACCAACACCTTCTCCAGGACCTTGGCGCAGATCGCGCGCGACTCGTTGCCCAGCTGCTTCGGGATCCTTTCCCGGAGCTGCTGGAGAGCCGTCACCACGCCCTTGAAGAAAAGCGTAAGCTTGGCGCTGGCTGGAGGTTTTCCTCAGTGGAGTACCCGAAGCCCGCCAAGTCCAGCTCCGCCAGCTCCTCGTCAATGGATGCAGCGATGTTGACGAGGCCCTCCGTCCAGAGCTCCACTGTGGCCTTGAAGGTGTTCTGGGTCTCAGTGGCCCTCGTCAGCAGCTCCTCGTTGCCCTTGAGCTCTTTCTTCAAGTCATCCTCTCGCTTCTTGGCGGCGTCCAGTGTCTCCGTCAAGGTGGCCAGCTTCGTCTCCAGATCAGCGCTTGAGTCCTTGGCGGCATTCAGTTCCTTGGCCTTCTTGGCGAGTTGAGCTTGCAGATCGCCATGGGCAAGTGCGTCCTTCTCGCGTTCGCGCTGGAGTGCGGCAAGCTCTTCATTTTTCTTTCCCACATCTGCCTCCAGCCGCGCCACTTTCTCCTCTAACTCCTTCTTGGCGGCCTCGGCGGCCGCGGTAGCGTCCTTTGCCTCCTTGAGTGCCCCACCAAGTGATTGCTCTCTTGCGTCGAGCTCTTCCTCGTGGCTGTCCAGGCTCGCCTTCTTCTGCGTCAGCTCACCTTCCCGCCTGGACATCTCCTCGGCGGCGAGCCTCTACTGCTCCTCGGCCTCAGCCTTTTCCAGGATGAACGCCTTCTTCACCTCGTCAAGTTGCGCCCTCTCCTCCGCAATGGACCGGAGGGCCTCCTGGTTGCGGCTCTTGAGCTCCTCCGCATGCTTCTCTATGTCAACTCCTGCCCGCGCGACAAGCACTTCCCGGGACTCAAGCTTCGCTGGCCGGGTGCGGTAGAGTGACACCAACTTCCGGAGTAGTTGCTCCTCCTCAGATTCGCCACTGCTGCTGCCGGGCGCGTCAACCACTGCCAGTCCAGCAGAGGCGAGTACTTCCCCGTCAAACTCCTCTCCTTCGACTGGCGCCCTGGAGCTCGACGCCCAGGGAAGCTTGATGTATACGCCCTCGCCGGCCCTCAGGTACCTGGCTGGGGCTCCTCGGAGCCCGGCGCTGCATCAGTGGCAGAGGGATCGGCAGTCGGCGCAGCGCCTTGCGCTCCTGTGTCCTCCGGGTCATCAGTACGATCACCGGATCCCTCGCCAGCTCCTGCGCCAGCAGCCTTGGCGGCTTCTTCCTCGGCGGGTTCATCCGCGCCGGCCTCTTCCTCGTCAGCGGCGGCCTCTTCAGTACTCCCGCGCGCGCCTCCCTCGCCGGTGGCCTCCGTCTCCATCGGGTCTGTAAGAGGGGGATCTGAGGACAGGAAGAGGAAGAACAAGTCGAGCAAATATCCAAAAAAAGAAGAAAGAAGATCAGAAGAACCCAAGGGAAGATCTCCGACAAGAAATGTTACCTGTGCTGGGCTCTGTGACCATGGGCTCCACCACTGGGGGCTCACTGGTTCCGCCCCTTGCCGGGGGCCCCTCCCTTGCCGGGGAACGCTCCCTTGTCGAAGAACCGCCCCTTGGCGGCGTAGTCGAAGCCAACAGCACCTCCGGGGCGGCCTCTGGTTGCTCCTGGTGGGCCTGTTCTGCTCCTACACAAATGAATCTACAATCAAGATGTTAGCAAAAGAAGGAGCATTCGTGCGCACCCCACAACGGGAAGTAAACCAAACACCTACGCTGGGGGCTGTGCAGGGGCTGCTACGAGGAGAAGGAACCGGATCCGTCAAGGTGGTCTCGGACGTGTCCTCTGCCGTCTCGGCATGATCGTCCTCGATGTCAACCACGGGGACCTTGGCCCTCTTCGCCGCTCTCTCGGCCAGAGTCCTAAAAAGGAACAAGGTTCAGGGAGAAGCAGGTCAAATGCAAGACAAGAAACAACAAAGATCGAAGAAAATCAAGAACAGCGGGAAGAAAGTCTTACTCCTCCTCCTCCTCCTCTTCATCATCGGAGGAGCTCAGCACGGAGAGGTCGAAGTCCAGTACCCTCTCTGCGCGGTGTGGCGGAGGAGTAGGCTCCCTTCGACGTTTGCCAGGAGCTGCGGCAGGATCAGGCGTGGCGGTCCGGGACGACCCCGCCTCAGTTGACGGCATAGCCTGGGACCCTCCCGCGGCAACGGTACGTGCCGCGGTGGAGCGTGTCCCACGGCGCCTCGGCTGCTGGCCTGCCTGTCCTCCTGCCGTATCTGCAATTCGACGAAGGCGCCTTCTCGGTTGGAATAGGGGTTGCGCTGGGGGCTCCGCCTGTGGCAAGCTGCTCGAAGACGGCTGGCCACTCGCGCCCTCGGCGGGCTCGCTCGCTCCGGCCTCGGGCTCCCACTCGCCAACGACCTCTCCGGCAAGGTCCTCCCTATCGTCAAGGCTTGCCGCCTCGGCCGCCTCTGCCTCATCCAACGTGAAGCCAAACTCGCCTGCGGCGGCAGCTGCTGCCGCCTCTTCAGCCCTGGTGGCGATGTAGCGCATCTCGTTCTCGGTGGTGGCGCGGGTGAGGAGCCTCTGCTCATCGGAGTTGACTGCTACCTCCACCAAGCCATCGAAGAATTGCTGCACGACGTCGTCAGCGGGCTCCATCCAAGTTGGGATTATTCCGTGCGAATCGCACTCCGGCATCATTGCGCAGATGCGATCGCGCTGGGAGTTGTTGCACAATGGGATGACGCCCTGCGGCAGCCTGAACCACTCTGGATGGTCGGCGTCGTGCTTGAACAGCTCCCTCAGCATCCCGTCAAGCTCCAGAACTGTGAAGTTGAAATTGAGGCCTGGGCGCAGCCTCATGATATCCGTCGGGCCGCCAAACTGCCAGGCGGGCCTCCCCCTCTTCTGCAGAGGGGCGATGCGACGGCGAAGGAAATCCGCGCCAACTGCCCCTGTCGTGAGCCCAGCAAGCCTGAGCCGGAGGATTCGGGTGGTGGGAATCTTCAGCTTGGCGTCGTCCGGCGACAGAGTGCCCCAGTCGCCGCCGCGAACTACCCGAGCCTGGCGCAGGTTGGTGAATGGCTGCGGATTGGCATCGCAGATCCAGCACCATTCCGCCCTCCACTCATCCCACTTGCTGCGGAGCTCGCCTGCCAGATACACCTCCTTCATGCCGGTTCGTGAGATCCAGGCAACCCCGCCAGCCAATGGCTCTCCTTTCTCGGCTCGGGGGGTGAAATAATGGCGAAAAAGAGCGACACTTGGGTGGATGCCAACAAAGTTCTCGCAGAGGTGTGCGAAAACCGCCATTGTCAGAACGGCGTTGGGGGTGAAATCAAGAAGATGAAACCCGTAGGTATTCATGATGTCGCAGAAGAAGTCCGAAAAAGGTGGGCAGAGCCCGCAATAGAAGAACACCGGAAAGAAATAGTACCCTTTTGGGCACCGCTTCGATTTGGAAGCCTCGGCGGAAAGCACCGGCGTGCGCGGATGCGCCCGCGTCTGCGTCGACCAGAAGAGGTAGAACTCCTCCCGCGGCGCCTTTCGGGTGAGCTCGGAGGGGAAAAGCACTCGTTTCTTGCGCAGCGCCTCAAGCCGCAACGCCTCGGCCGACTTCTCGGCCTTGCTGGTCTTCGGAGCCATGGCGGAAGCGGCGGGGGAGCGCGGAAGCGTTGAGGACAACGGCGGCGGTGGGCGGCGGAACGCTGCCCTCTTTCGGCTTGGGAAGCAGAGGGGGGCGGCGGAGCTTTCGGAGGAAGGAACTGCAAGTGGCGAAGGTGGGGGAACGGCCCTGTTTCCTCTGCTTATAAATAGGGGAGGTGAACGTTACGCATTTCCTGGATTTAAGTATTGCCCACGTCGTCTCCCATGACGCCGCGATTGACGCGTGCCGTTACGAGAGGATGCGGTGGATTCGGAGTGGATCTGGTTTGACCCCAGGCCGCGCGTGCCCGTGCCCTGTTTTGGGCCTGGCCCAACAGCGCTTGGCACCATGTATGGCCCAGGCCCGGGGGCTCCTGTCGGTGTACTAAAGTAGGGGTACCTTAGTACCCCGAACTTGTGCACGGGCAGTCGCAGCGCCCCGCGACAAGGCTTGCCGGGCGTCCGCCAAGACCCTCTGCCATTCTCATCTACTGCCATTCAAGAACAAAGTATTAGCTGAGAAGACAAAGCCCCGGCAAGAGAAGCTTGCCGGGAAGGACAAGACCCCGGCAAGAGGAGTTTGCCGGGAAGGCCAACCAAGGCACTTCAGAAGACTTGCCATGACGCACCGCGCGTCCCGGCAAGACCCGATGAGCGGCAAGCTTGCGGATGCAACAAGAACAGAGACCGCGGCAAGGCGCTTGCCGCGGCGAAGCCGCCACTTTGCACCCATGCTCCAGCTCACCCAACGACATGTCGCCGCAGGATCACTCTTGGTGCACGTGGCGGGTGGCTGTGCAGCCTAGCGGTGCGAGGTGGCAAGTGAAGATGACTAGGAGGCCATCGTGGCGATCGGTGGCGCCCCTAACGGTCGTTTCCTGCACTGTTGGAGCGACCGGACGGGCATTAAATGCTCTTGTCCCCTGCCGTCGGAGTTAGGTAGGGGACACTGTTGATAGTGGTTGTACCAACCCGCGTTTTTACCTTTCTACCCCTCTCTCTGCATTGCCACCTGTCGGTGACCCCTTTAGACTATAAAAAGGAGGCCCGTGCGCACGTAGAAGGGGTTCGGCTCGGGTGAGCTCGATGTTCAGTTCGACTCACTCGAAACCACAGCATACCCACGCTTTCGAGCAAGAACAAATACAAACAGAAAGCAGCAGTAGGAGTTTTATCTCTCCGGAGAGCTCCGAAGCTGGGTAAAATCTCCCCCGCCCACCCTCGCCTCGATCTGCTCTGCGTGCGCCCTCCGCTCCCTTGCCGGACCAGAAGGGGCCCCCTGCCCCATAGGTGTTCGTGACCACAAAGCCCCCACGACAAAGATGAACCCAAAAAGTTTGAATAGAAAACAATAAAACAGGAAAACAAGGCTTTCATAGGCTGCCAAGCCGAAATCTCAAGTGCGTTCAAAGGGCTGCACAACCACTGAGTCAAACCTTCATGCAAACCTTATAAGCCGGGACTCACATGACCAATCGTCGTTTTAACTTTGACAAGTTCAGGGTCTTATATAAGATTGAGTGTCAAAAGTACGGTGGGTCATTCCAATCAATCTGGGCGGAGTGGCAGACTTAAAAAGGCAGGATAACTCAGGTTTTCAGGTGAATACACCTGGCTTCCAGGCCTGGCTTTTAAGCCTATTAAAAGGGTCATAAAAACTCTTGTCCGTTGAACAAAGAGCCCCCAAGTTACATTTTAGTGAGTTGGATCAAGAGAGTAATCAAGGCTCTGCTAATTTATGCAGGTCGCCCCCAAATGATCTCAAAGTAGGGTACCTATGTTTGAGTTTTGCTTTTGCAACAGACTCTCTTTGGTCCCTTTATCTTGGGTAGCAAGCCCCCAAGTGTTTTGTAAGCATGGCGTATAAGCCGGATTAAAGGGTAATCATAGCTTCGTTCAATGAACAGGAAGCCCCCATGTGACCATATGAAGCGTCAATAAAGACTCATTATTATCAGAAATGAAATGACAGAGGCCCTGCTTTATCAGGACGTTGGCTTTATTATATTCATCAAACTATATACATTTTCAAAATATGTACATCACAACAGCTGGTGGCTCAGGTGTAATATGGCCGAAGATGGGCAATATTTCATGGCCGGCGGGTCTCCTCCTCCGACGTGCGTGAGTCCTTGTGGTCTCGAACATCGATAAGGTATGACCCATTGTTCAGATTGATCCTGGATAAGCTGGAGCACCAAGCCGCCTTCTTGAAAGGTTCTGGTTTTAACCCGACGACTGTGATAATGGCGTAAATCTTGCTGGTAAATCACCGAATGAGCCGTCGCGAGGTCACACTTCTCATCTAATAGGACAAGTGCATCCTGACATGCTTTTTCATTGTCTACTTCAACATAAGCCGCCACACGGGGCGAGTCATGATGGATGTCACTAGGGAGAACCTCCTCTGCCCCGTAAACCATGAAGAAAGGCGTGTAACCTGTAGATCTGTTGGGGGTAGTATTGATACTCCATAACACAGAAGGTAACTCCTCCACCCAACAACCCGTCGTCCTCTGCAAAGGAACCATAAGCCGGGGCTTGATGCCTCTCAAAATTTGTTGATTGGTTCTCTCAGCTTGACCATTGGATTGGGGGTGAGCTACTGATGATACATCAAGTCGAATATGCTCATGTTGACAAAACTCTTTCATAGCTCCCTTGGACAAATTAGTGCCATTATCAGTTATAATGTTGTGGGGGACAACCGAAGCGGAAAATCACCTTTTTAATGAACTGGACTGTTGTTGCCGCGTCACACTCAACCCACTTTGTAAATTTGTCAACTGCCACCAAAAGGTGGGTCTTTTTATCCTTGGACCTTTTGAAAGGCCCAACCATATCAAGCCCCCAGACTGCAAATGGCCAAGTAATTGGAATCATCCTCAACTCTTGAGCCAGCACGTGAGCTCATCGTGAAAATTTCTGACAACCATCACATTTACTGACCAAATCCTCTTCATCAGCATGAGCCGTCAGCCAATAAAATCCATGATGAATGGATTTAGCCACAAGAGACTTAGAACCGACATGATGCCCACAATATCCTTCATGAATCTAGCGAAGAATTTCACGTCCCTCTTCAGGAAAAACGCAACGTTGAAATGCCCCAGTAACACTACAATGGTGCAACTCTCCATTGACAATTGTCATTGACTTAGACCGCCGGGTTATCTGTCTGGCCAGGGTTTCATCCTCAGGTAACTCGCCCCGGGTCATATAAGGCAAATGGAACTGTCCAATCAGGAATAGCTTGAAGAGCCGCCACCAATTGCACCTCCGAGTCAGGAACAACAAGATCTTCTTCTGTAAGCAATTTGACTGAAGGGTTATGCAGAATATCCAAGAAAGTGTTAGATGGCACCAGCTTACGCTGGGACCCTAACCGGCTCAAAGCATCCGCTGCCTCATTCTTCCTCCGATCAATATGTTTAACTTGATAACCTTTGAAATGACCAGCAATAACATCAACCTCACGATGATAAGCCGCCATGAGTGGATCTTTAGAATCCCATTTGCCTGAAACTTGCTACGTCACCAAATCTGAGTCACCGAAACATCTCACCCGGCTTAAATTCATCTCCTTAGCCATCCGAAGACCATGGAGCAAGGCTTCATACTCAGCCACATTGTTAGTACAAGGGAACATCAACCTTAAGACATAACAGAATTTATCACCTCGTGGGGAAGTCAAGACAACTCCAGCCCCCGAGCCTTCCAATTGCCTAGACCCATCAAAATGAATAGTCCAATATGTGTTATCCGGCTTGTCCTCAGGCATCTGCAGCTCTGTCCAGTCATTGATGAAATCCTCGAGTGCTTGGGACTTGATGGCCGTGCGAGGCATATATTTCAAACCATGAGGTCCAAGCTCAATAGCCCACTTGGCTACTCTACCTGTAGCTTCTGTGTTTTGAATAATATCCCCTAAAGGAGCAAAACTAACCATAGTGATAGGATGACCGAAGAAATACTGCTTGAGCTTTTGACTAGCCATGAACACCCCATAGACAAGCTTCTGCTAATGCGGATATCTCTGCTTGGACTCAATAAGCACTTCACTGATGTAATAAACCGGCCTCTGAACCGGATACTCCTTGCCTTCTTCCTTCAGTTCCACCACAATAGCTACACTGACAGCCCGAGCATTAGCAGCCACATATTATAACAACTACTCTTTATCAATAGGAGCAACAAGAACCGGCATCTCAGCCAACTGTTTCTTCAAGGCTTCAAACGCTTCATTAGCAGCATCACTCCAGAAAAAATTGTCTGTCTTTTTCATCATCTGATACAAAGGGATAGACTTCTCTTCCAACCGGCTTATGAATCGGCATAAAGCCGCAATACGACCCGCCAAATGCTGCACATCATTGACACACACCGGCTTAGCTAGGGAAGTAATAGCCTTAATTTTTTCCGGGTTAGCTTCAATACCCCGTTGAGAAACCAGAAAGCCCAAAAAGCTTGCCTGCTGGCACACCAAAGACACACTTGGTCGGGTTAAGCATCATCTTATGGACCCGGATATTGTCAAAGGTCTCCTTCAAATCATCTATCAAAGTTTCCTTCCTTCTGGATTTCACCACAATATCATCCACATAAACATGAACATTGCGCCCAATCCGATCATGAAAACAATTCTACACAGAACGCTGGTAAGTCGCCTGGGCACTCTTGAGTCCGAAAGGCATAGACACATAGTAGAAGGCTCCAAAAGGAGTGATGAAAGCCGTCTTCTCCTGGTCCTTAGCTGCCATCTAGATCTGATGATAACCAGAATAAGCATCCAAAAAGCTCAAACGCTCACAACCTGCCGTAGCATCAATGATTTGATCAATATGAGGGAGAGCAAAAGGATCAACCGGACATGCCTTGTTTAAGTCCGTGTAGTCCACACACATACACCAAGTGCCATCCTTCTTAAGTACCAGCACCAGGTTAGCCAACCACTCAGGATGAAAGACTTCAACAATGAACCCAGCAGCCAAGAGCCGGGCCACTTCTTCACCAATGGCCTTATGCCTCTCCTCATTGAAGCGACGAAGGAATTGCTTGACCGGCTTAAACTTTGGATCAATATTAAGAGTGTGCTCAGCGAGTTCCCTCGGTACACCTGGCATATCAGAAGGTTTCCATGCAAAGATGTCCCGATTCTCATGGATGAACTCGATGAGCGCGCTTTCCTATTTTGGATCCAGGTTAGCACTAATACTGAACAGGTTGGATGAATTGCCAGGAACAAAGTCAACTAGCTTAGTGCCATCGGCCGACTTAAACTTCAATACCTGATCATGCTCTATAGTTGGCTTTTTCAAAGATGTCATATCCGCCGGGTCAATATTGTCTTTGTAGAACTTCAATTCTTCTGTTTCACAGACAGACTCATCATAAGCAGAGTCACCTTCTTCACACTCCAAAGCTATTTTCCGGTTTCCATGCACTGCGATAGTCCCCTTGTAAACCGGCATCTTGAGCTGCAGATAAACATAACAAGGTCATGCCATGAAATTGGCATAAGCCGGCCGTCCAAACAGAGTGTGATACGAGCTTTTAATCTTGACCACTTCAAAGGTTAGTTTCTCGGCCCTGGAATCATGTTCATCCCCAAAGGCTACTTCCAAATCAATCTTGCCTATAGGATACACCGACTTACTAGGTACTACTCCATGGAAAACAGTATTGGACGGCTTAAGATTTTTATCACTTAACCCCATACGACAGAAAGTATCATAGTAAAGGATATTAATGGCACTACCTCCATCCATGAGTACCTTAGTGAACTTGTATCCTTCAACCTGAGGCGCTACTAGCAAAGCCAAATGACCCGGATTATCGACCCGGGGTGGGTGATCCTCTCGACTCCACACAATGGGCTGCTCGGACCATCGCAAGCAATGGGCAATCGCCAGCTCAACGGTGTTCATAGCCCTTTTATGGAGCTTTTGATCCTACTTGCATAGACTTGTGGTGAAGACGTGATACTGCCCACTGTTCAACTGCTTTGGATTACTCTGATAACCTGACTGCTGCTGCTGAGCCCCCTGGCCAGGCTGTTGATTATAACCACCCTGATTGCCTTGATTGCCCTGGCCTTGGAAACCAGAATTAGAACAGCCACCATCGGAACCCGGACCATGAGAACCGGAACCTGAGCCGCCGCCCAACCCATGATTATTCTGGAGAAGACCGGAATTTTTGTACTATTTCATGATGAAGCAATCCTTCCAGAGGTGAGTGGATGGCCTTTCCTGTGTACTATGCTTCGGGAAGGGCTGATTCAGCATCTGCTCAAGATTGAAACTTGACCCTCCAAAACAGGGAGGCGGCTTTCCCTTATGATGCTGACCATTATTTTGCTTCTTGGTATTAGCCACAAAATCCAAACTATTATCAGCCTTGCGCTTACCATTGCCCCCCTGATTTACCGGGTTATGATGTTGGCTCTTGGTGTTGCCACTCTTCTTTCCCTTTCCCATCTTTTCATCATCAGCCTCGGGGTCCTTGGTACCATCAGAGTCGGCATACTTAACCAGAGCCGCCATCAGCTCTCCCATGTCACTGCAGTGGCGCTTGAACCGCCCTACCTTCTACTTAAGGGGCAAAAAATGGGAATTCTTTTCTAACATTAACACTGTTGAGCCGGATTGATGCGATCCGATGAGTGCAGGATAGTTGAGACCCGGCGAACCCAATGGGTTGTTGACACGCCCTCTTCCGGGACACAGCCGTCCAAATCCACAATTTACAAAGGCTGCTTGCACGTATCTTTAAAATTCTGAATAAACCGGGGGCTTAACTGGGCCCATGACCCAATGGAGTTGGCAGGTAGCCCTTTAACCAAGTGCGGGCCGTCCCATCCAACATCATGGTGAAATACTTAGCACATGCATCATCGCTAACATCCAGCAATTCCATGACCATCTTGTAACTCTCAACCCAAGCTTCAAGGGGTAAATCAGCGGTGTAGTTAGGCACCTCACGAGGACCCTTGAAATCCTTAGGCAAACGCTCATTACGTAGAGCCGACACTAAACATGGCACTCCCAAAGTTCTGCAGGTCAGGCCCGTCTCCACCGAATTTGTCGGATGAGCCGGAGAATGCTGATGAGTCGCGTACTGAGGCGCCAGCTCAGCCTCCCAACGCGCTCTACCCTGATCCACAACATTCTGAGCATTACCTCCACCACGCGCCGGGTCATGCCCACGAGGCGTGTTTTGGTTTCATCCACTGCTTGACATGGCCGGTTCATCAATATGCCTGCTATAACTTTTGCTCGGACATAGCATATAGTGGACACGGTCCCGACTGTATGAATAAGCCGCCTATTGAGCCACAACGGTCTGGAGCAGCTCCCCAGCTCATCGTATTTCCATCACTGCCGGTGATTCGCCTTCAACCGATAGAGCCGCCAGCCGTGTCGCCGCAACAATTATGTTATCCAAAGGATTAGAATAATGACCCAATGGTGTCGGTACATACTGAGGTGGAGTAGTATTCAGACGGGGCAGCTCCGTCGTGCCTGGCTGAGCCGGCGCTCCAGCCCCAGGCGCTTCAACCCGGGGTTTATCTATGGTTGGTTATTGGTCCTTGCTCCAAGCATGCAAAAGAGGTTTCTCGCCTTGTAAACCGGAGGTAGACGAGAATGATGCCTCCTCCTCATAACTTCATTTGAAGCATTTTGATCCATTGTAAGTCAGAAAGCCTCTAAAGCAGCCCGCTCTGTGGCCATCCTAACGTTCTCTGCATTCAGCTCCTCCTTGGCCTGTGCTATCTCATCATGCAACTTTGCAACCTCTGCGTTGTGCTGAACTTGCTTTGCCGGGTTAACCTCCGCTATTAACAATGTTGTCAGATTATCCAGCAAATCAGTCAAAACCTGAGACGGTGGGCGCACAGGGCCTCCTGCCCCGGCTACCATTGTCGTTGCTGATCCGGAGACCATTGCTGCCACGGTCGAAGAATTCTGCGTTGGCTGTGTACCGGCCATGAAAATCGCAACCTTGTTTGGCGGCTCATAAGGGTCTGGAATACTATCGCCATCAGAATAGCCCCCAAGCCGGCCATCCTGTAGTTGGTACAGTGAATCCGTATCACCAGTGGACGACTCACCATTAGAGTAGACGACCGTCTCACCACCAGACACCTACATATCCTCTGGTTCTGCCCAATGGATGAATTGTGACGCCCCCGATTGAATCGTACACTAATCATACACGCAAACGTGTACGATCAAGATCAGGGACTCACGGGAAGATATCACAACACAACTCTACAAATAAAATAAGTCATACAAGCATCATATTACAAGCCAGGGGCCTCGAGGGCTCGAATACAAGAGCTCGGTCATAGACGAGTCAGCGGAAGCAACAATATCTGAGTACAGACATAAGTTAAACAAGTTGCCTTAAGAAGGCTAGCACAAACTGGGATACAGATCGAAAGAGGCGCAGGCCTCCTGCCTGGGATCCTCCTAACTACTCCTGGTCGTCGTCAGCGGGCATCACGTAGTAGTAGGCACCTCCGGTGTAGTACGGATCATCGTCGACGGTGGCGTCTGGCTCCTGGGTTCCAGCATCTGGTTGCGACAACCAGAAAGAAAGGAAAGGGGGAAAGGGGGGAGAAAGCAACCGTGAGTACTCATCCAAAGTACTCGCAAGCAAGGAACTACACTACATATGCATGGATATATGTGTAAAGGGCCATATCAGTGGACTGAACTGCAGAATGCCAGAATAAGAGGGGGATAGCTAGTCTTATCGAAGACTACGCTTCTGGTCACCGTCGTCTTGCAACAAGTAGAAGAGGGTAGTCTGAAGTCCTCCAACTAGCATCTCCAAGTAGCAACTCCAAGTAGCATCTCCAGTAGCATCGCATAGCATAATCCTACCCGGCGATCCTCTCCTCGTCGCCCTGTTAGAGAGCAATCACCGGGTTATATCTGGCACTTGGAAGGGTGTGTTTTATTAAGTATCCGATTCTAGTTGTCATAAGGTCAAGGTACAACTCCAAGTCGTCCTGTTACCGAAGATCACGGCTATTCGAATAGATTAACTTCCCTGCAGGGGTGCACCAACTTACCCAACACGCTCGATCCCATTTGGCCGGACACACTTTCTTGGGTCATGCCCGGCCTCGGAAGATCAACACGTCGCAGCCCCACCTAGGCACAACAGAGAGGTCAGCACGCCGGTCTAAACCTAAGCGCGCAGGGGTCTGGGCCCATCGCCCTGAGCACACCTGCACGTTGCGTACGCGGCCGGAAGCAGAACTAGCCCCCTAATACAAGTGCAGGCTTACGTTCCAATCCGGCGCGCGCCGCTCAGTTGCTGACGTCAAGAAGGCTTCGGCTGATACCACGACGTCGGGATACCCATAACTACTCCCACGTAGATGGTTAGTGCGTATAGGCTCGTAGCCAACTCAGATCAAATACCAAGATCTCGTTAAGCGTGTTAAATATCCGCGAACGCCGAACAGGGCCAGGCCCACCTCTCTCCTAGGCGGTCTCAACCTGCCCTGTCGCTCCGCCACAAAGATCCACACAGAGGGCCGTCGGGACAAAGGTCCTTTCAGCCCCCAATCCGTGAATCACTCGCGGGTACTCTTCGAGCGGACCCGACTTTAGTCACCATCTGTAGTATGTATGTATGTATAGTATATACCCGTGATCACCTCCCGAGTGATCACGGCCCAATAGTATAGCAAGGCAGACTGACAAGAATGTAGGGCCAATGATGATGAACTAGAATCCTATACTAAGCATTTAGGATTGCAGGTAAGGTATCAACAGATGTAGCAACAATGTCAGGCTATGCATCGGAATAGGATCAACGGAAAGCAGTAACATGCTACACTACTCTAATGCAAGCAGTATAGAGGAGAATAGGCGATATCTGGTGATCAAGGGGGGGGCTTGCCTGGTTGCTCTGGCAAGAGAGAGGGATCGTCAACTCCGTAGTCGATCTGGGCAGCAGCAGCGTCGGTCTCGTAGTCTACCGGAGAGAAGAGGGGGAAGAAACAATGAATACCATGTAAACAGATGCATATCGATGCATGACAAGACAAGTCGATGCTAGGGGTGCCCTAACGCGGTATTAGGTGATACCGGTGAAGGGGGATAACATCCGGGAAAGTATCCCCGGTGTTTCGCGTTTTCGGGCAGAGGGGCCGGAGGGGGAAAGTTGCGAGTTGGATAGGTTAGGAATGTGTGGCGGACGAACGGGCTGCGTATCCGGAATTGTCTCGTCGTTCTGAGCAACTTTCATGTTGAAAATATTTTAATCCGAGTTATGGATTAAAAGATATGATTTTCTAAAGATTTTATTAATTTCTGGAATTTAATTAATTAATTAAGTCCAACATTATCCAAAACAGTGTTTGCTGACGTCATCATGACGTCAGCATGACGTCAGCAGTCAACAGAGGTGTTGACTGGTCAACTGACGTGTGGGTCCCACTGGTCATTGACTGTTTAACCTAATCAGTGTTTAACTAATCTAACTACTGTTTAATTAACCTAATTAGTTAATTAGGTTAATCTAATTATGATTAATTAACTTAATTAATTCCTTAATTAATTAATTAATTAATTAATTAATTATTTTTATTATTATTAATTTTAATTCCTTTTTTTAATAAAATGTTTTGGGGCCGTGGGGCCCCTTTGTCAGTGGGCCAAAGGCCTAGCGGGTTTGGGCGCTATCGGGCGGGCGTTGGGCGCTGGGTGCGGCCGTTGGCGCCCGACTGGGCAAGTGCTCGCCCGCTGGGATTGCAGCGGGGCGAGGCCACCGGGGCTGCGGTGGGGCGCCGGCTAGGGCGGTGGCGTGGTGGCCGGCAGGGTGGCCGCGGGGCAGATGCGGGTCGGCGCGGCTGGGTGCGAACGGCGCGGCCAGCAGCGGCGCTTGGCGCGGGCGGGGGCGCACAGGCCGCCGCGTGAGGTGGGCTGCGGGGTGCGCGCAGGTGCGAGAGGAGAGGCCAGGGGCGAAGGGAGAGCAACGGCAGGGGACGGCCAAGGCGCGGCCACGGCGGGGCTCGCGCGGTTGCGGGTGAGGGAGAGAGAGGAGTGGGGCGCGTGCTCACATCGAGGAGTAGGGACGGGGCAGCGGGACTCGTGGGGGAGGACGGGGACGTCGTCGGCGTGGGAGCAGACCGGTGGGGGAGTCCGGCGAGGCGGCGCGTGCTCCGGTGAGGTGGTCCGGCGAGGAGGAGGATGGGGACGCGCGACGAGGTGGCGGTGATGACGGGCGGCGCCGGCGAGGCGACGGGTGGATGACGACCCGAGGCAGGGGCGCGGCGTCGAGGCTGCGGGGCGTTCCGGGCGTCGATGACCGGGCGGCGCCGTTGCGGTGGCACCGGCGTTGGGGCGCCGTGGGGCGTGGTCGACGCGACAGGGAGATGGGGACGGGGCGCCGTGCCCCAATCCAATCGGGCGGAGGAGGGGAAGGAGCGAGGGGAGCGGGGGTCTCGTCCCGATCCAGATTGGATCGAGGTGGGGGAGTTTTTTTCCTCGATCCCGATTGGATCGGGAGGGGAGAGGGAGTGGCGTCGTGGGGGGGAGTGGGAGTGGTTGCCCTAGGGTTTCGGCCGACGGGGAGGATATGGGGAGTGGGGTGGGCCGGCCTAGGTGGTGGCCTGGTGGGCCAAGGCTGTTTGGGCCACGGCCCAGTGGGGGGGGGGGGCTCCGTTTCCTTTTTGTTAGTTTTCGTTTTTTTTTGTTTTCCCTTCTTTTATTTATTTTCTTTTCTTTTAACTTCCAATTTATTTTAGTTTCAATAAAATACCGAAGTGGCACCTAAATTGTTGTTACAAATTATGGCACAACCACAAAAATGTTTCATCCCAAAATAATATAGTTTAATATTCTACAAAATACAAAAGGCATTTAATTAATGGTTTTAGCTACTGTTTTAATTAGTTTAGTTCATTTTAACATTTTATAAAAGTGTAGTTCCTCCGCCATATTTACTTATGCATTATTTGGCTCACCCTGAACATTTTTGTTTTAATATTTGAAAATTGCCTTTATTCTAAATTTGAAATTTGAACTGGATTTCGATCTGACGCGAGATTAGCCACTGTAATCGAGGTGACGTGGCATCGTTAGTAGAGGTTCACTGTAGCTTAAGTACCCGGGCGTCACAATTCTCTTCCACTACAAGAAATCTCGTCCCGAGATTTAGGACCGGGAGTAAGGGGGAGAGTTCTGGTTACGAAATTCTAACGATTCTTCTCGGTCATAGTTGCTCTTCTCGAAGGGGTCGATCCATTACATTGATGTCTTCATTACTTTGCTGCCGGTCATCATGATGAAGTCGACATCCTTTCTTCGGGATCTTCATCGTACTTACGAATAGGTAACGGGGCAGATCGACAACGACAGAATGCTATAAGGGTAATAATCTGGGATTAGTCCATGAATGAGTATATGAGTACCTCTCGAGTTGAATAAATAAAACACATCGAGAGTGAGGTTCGAAGGTACAATAAGAGGTTCCAAGCAGATAGATAGTTGCTCGAAGTTCGAACCAGAGTGAGAAAGGGGTTCAGAGCAGCGAGAGTAAGTATAGCGTCTGATACCAGAATAGAGCACTAGGAAGGTGGCCCATGAGTTAAATACAAAGCCAAGCATGGGAATAACCATTAGAAACAGGATTTTACAGGTGAGTCAGGTTTCGATCCTGTGGAACTGTGGGTTATGGGCCCACCATGTGGGTTAAAAGTAGGAAGAGGGGTGACGTCTTGCACGATCATGTAAGCAAGGCATGTCAGAGGGTGGCCTGTCGATTATGTCGGCAACAACGTCGGTACCAAGGGCGAGGGACGAAGAGAACCATTTTCCTGCTCGTCGAAACGAGGCGGACCAATAGGCAAAGTTCTCGTCCATCGGTGGCTACCGGAATGTCATCAACAATAGCAACAAGGTCTTACTGACAGAGTTGTACACCAAGGTGTTTGCACAAGCAGGGAATTATTACTGCTTATATCATATAGATCATAGAAAGGGTTTAAACAAACCAATGGAAAGGGAAAGTGTCTATCCTATTTAATTAGAACAATGGAAAGAGAATTGTGTTTAAACACATATTTCAACATATTTCAAGGGTATATCCTTCCCAAGGACAAGCTGAGTATGATATCCATGACAGGATATTACGTAGAAAACTCTTTAGGTAGGGGAGAGAGATTTTCATGACATTATCCATACAACGGTGTTTGGATAATAGAGCAGGAAGCATCTAGCATTGGGCTACAATTGTTCTTGTTGAAATTCAGAGTACCATAGACATGCTTCGAGATAGCATTGACATGGTCATCCTATGAAGATCAGACTTTGGAAACACAAAGGATCCAACAGGAATAACTTGAAGAATAAGTCTTACAATTTCCTCATGGAAGAATGGTTAACCTTGTTAAAAAGGTAACTATAATGATAGGTCCTCCAGCCGGGGGGGGGGTGCTAGGCATGACATCAAGTTACCAGGTCATCAAAGGGCCAACATCATAACTCTTGGAAAATTGTCCCAACCATCATATCTGACCGAGATTCAGATCCGATTGGTGTCATGATACCTCAGACTCAGGATGTCCGAGAAGAAAAGGTGCAACACAAATAGACGAAATGATATTTCAAGGTTCTCAGGGAATGAACTAGGGGAGTGGGTTCCTGAAACAATAGTTCATCATTAAATCAAGAAGAGGTGAGGAGGTGGCTGATTGACTCAGCGATAACACCTCGAGGAATCCAAAAGATGGATCTCCACAAGTATGTGGATAAGGAGATAACATTTGTCATATCAAATGATATAAGGAAGTAAGCTCGAGGAAGACATACACAACTAAACATTGGTTGAACGGTGCACCCGAAATATGGGTTGGGTTGCATGACCAATGTCAGAATGGTGATTCAATAATTAATAGTCTAAGAAAGAACGGTCGACCATTAACTTCAAAGCAATAGGGTTGCTAGAAGGGCGGAATCCAAACAGCACCGGTCACCTGTTGGTACCCCGGTTGGAATCAACACAAGGACCAAGAAAGAATGGTGATGGTGAGAAGTATCAATATACCAAGAATTCTTAAGAGGTGGTGAAATTCCCACGGCATTCTTGACATAAGGGTGGTAATACTCCAAGGTAAAGGAGAACAATGCCGGGTAGCAAGGAACTCAAGGTATAACACGAAACACGAACAAGTTTGTGTTGGAGGGAAGGCAATAAGTGGCCGATGATAACACAACTCATCGAGGGCAAGGATGGTATTTCTCATCACGAATTTTTCAATAGATCTCTTGGAAGAGCTCAAAATGTTGATGATATTCACGACACATTTATCGCGAGAGTTCATGAAGATGTAATCGATCGGCGACGACATCAAGTCAAGTAATGATGAAGTGAAAGGTTATTGGAACCAAGGGTACGACACAAACTCGAAACCAAGCTTGTTGTTCAAGGCGAAATGATATGGCGATGAGGATCGACGTAAGGTTAGTTCATCGTCGAAAATGGTGCTCCGGGAAGAAGGACCAGGTAGCACAGTTAAAATATAGCACGGTAATGGTATAGCCGATCAGGTTAGGGAAGACGTGATCGCGTACAAACTCGTAAGCAAAGAAGATTACTAAGAGTTGTTTAATCGCGATGCAAACTCGATTCAGTTATCGATGTCCTTGAGTGTTTAATAACTCGAAGCCCGTGAAAAATTGTAATCGGTGAGAATGTAGTACTTGATGAAGAACTCATAAGAAGTTATGCAGTTCCATGATAATCTCGAGATGCCATGGGGGACACAAGATGAAAGTAAAGGTGGACTGGTGTATTGATCCATAGAAGACAATTTGTTTTAACTTGTCCGAGAAATGGGATCAAAGAAGAACAATCATGGTCGGAACCATGGTTGAAAGGGATCATCTCACAGATACCATATGTTAGTTATCAAGGAAATAGTTATTATTACAAGAAGCTTCCATGATAGGATCTACATCGTGTCCATGGGCATGAACACAAAGGTTCAAGGTCGACTCCCACTTGTTCAACGCATAACCTTTCATTCACCTCTCGTATTTCGAAAATGACATTAGTTGTTGAAAGTTTTTACCTGGTGCAATACCAGATAAGTATGACCCGTGACATCTTTCGGGTTCACACGGATTAGGTAAGGCATAGGTTCAACCCATGGGGGCATCTTAGGAACATATACCACAAACTTCGGAGTAAATAATACAAGCTCGAAAGTAGAGCATGATTCACAAAAGCAGAGGATACAATTTACCAAAGGCATTATATACCCATGGAAAAGGCTCACAAGGTTATTTAATATGAAGGACACTGTCGGATAAAATCCAACAAAGGAACCGATGGTCCACAAGGGATTTGATGTGAGCATCGGTTCTCAACCATAGGAAGAAGAATGCAAGGAGATCTGATTATAGAATCATCTGACTAATTCAAAGTTCAAATGCCAAAACCATTATGACTCCCAGATCAGGGGATCAGAAGCAACGCTCTAATCGAGGATGGATAAGTTGAATAGACTTAGGGGTACATTCGACGACAACTTGATTGATCGAGGACCAGCTCATGTTCAAAATGACGTCTGAGCCGGAGGGATGATTTCTAGGACCTGATTGAGGATTGCGAGCATTCGCAACAAATCGAATCAACGGACTCAAAATAATAATGACAATGGATGTCAACAAGATTACTAGACTTATGGGATTAACCATAATGCAAGCAATCAAGAATTTCAAGAGCAATAGGATGCTCAGGATTTTCGGAAGATCGAATGGTATTTCGAGGATTGGTGACATACAGGAATCAACTGGGGATGAGTGGATACTCGGTAAGTGCGAGAAATTATCCGTAGGGGTATTCAGGTGACAAAGAACAGCAAGGCAGTAAGCTCAAAGGATTATCGAAGCAACGACGAGTTTTTCAGGGCACCTTGTAATAACAAGACAAACTGGGGATGAATGTAAGAATAACAACTGCAAGTAGTTATTCATAAGGGTTGACGGTGGAAGGGGAATTGCAATCGCGATGAACACAAGTTCTCGGGTTAACAGCGGAGAGTATCTTCGGGGTCTTCACATGCAGCAGACGATCATCAGTAATAAAGCGATCTCCGGGTGAAAGTGATAACGAGATCCTAATGTTAGATTTAGCAAAATTTATTTTAACCCGAATAGAAGAGAGTTCAGAGTCCCAGAGTATAGGTCGAGGAATAAAAGATCCTAGTACCACCCGATGGCGACGTGCGCCCGTAAGGCACACAACCAAGTTAGTAAAAGTTTTTGCAATGTCTAGACTCGACTTCGGCCAAGGAGTGTGGAAGGGGGATTCCTACAGGCAGTCGGCTCTGATACCAACTTGTGACGCCCCCGATTCAATCGTACACTAATCATACACGCAAACGTGTACGATCAAGATCAGGGACTCACGGGAAGATATCACAACACAACTCTACAAATAAAATAAGTCATACAAGCATCATATTACAAGCCAGGGGCCTCGAGGGCTCGAATACAAGAGCTCGGTCATAGACGAGTCAGCGGAAGCAACAATATCTGAGTACAGACATAAGTTAAACAAGTTGCCTTAAGAAGGCTAGCACAAACTGGGATACAGATCGAAAGAGGCGCAGGCCTCCTGTCTGGGATCGTCCTAACTACTCCTGGTCGTCGTCAGCGGGCATCACGTAGTAGTAGGCACCTCCGGTGTAGTACGGATCATCGTCGACGGTGGCGTCTGGCTCCTGGGTTCCAGCATCTGGTTGCGACAACCAGAAAGAAAGGAAAGGGGGAAAGGGGGGAGAAAGCAACCGTGAGTACTCATCCAAAGTACTCGCAAGCAAGGAACTACACTACATATGCATGGATATATGTGTAAAGGGCCATATCAGTGGACTGAACTGCAGAATGCCAGAATAAGAGGGGGATAGCTAGTCTTATCGAAGACTACGCTTCTGGTCACCGTCGTCTTGCAACAAGTAGAAGAGGGTAGTCTGAAGTCCTCCAACTAGCATCTCCAACTAGCAACTCCAAGTAGCATCTCCAGTAGCATCGCCTAGCATAATCCTACCCGGCGATCCTCTCCTCGTCGCCCTGTTAGAGAGCGATCACCGGGTTATATCTGGCACTTGGAAGGGTGTGTTTTATTAAGTATCCGATTCTAGTTGTCATAAGGTCAAGGTACAACTCCAAGTCGTCCTGTTACCGAAGATCACGGCTATTCGAATAGATTAACTTCCCTGCAGGGGTGCACCAACTTACCCAACACGCTCGATCCCATTTGGCCGGACACACTTTCTTGGGTCATGCCCGGCCTCGGAAGATCAACACGTCGCAGCCCCACCTAGGCACAACAGAGAGGTCAGCACGCCGGTCTAAACCTAAGCGCGCAGGGGTCTGGGCCCATCGCCCTGAGCACACCTGCACGTTGCGTACGCGGCCGGAAGCAGAACTAGCCCCCTAATACAAGTGCAGGCTTACGTTCCAATCCGGCGCGCGCCGCTCAGTTGCTGACGTCAAGAAGGCTTCGGCTGATACCACGACGTCGGGATACCCATAACTACTCCCACGTAGATGGTTAGTGCGTATAGGCTCGTAGCCAACTCAGATCAAATACCAAGATCTCGTTAAGCGTGTTAAATATCCGCGAACGCCGAACAGGGCCAGGCCCACCTCTCTCCTAGGCGGTCTCAACCTGCCCTGTCGCTCCGCCACAAAGATCCACACAGAGGGCCGTCGGGACAAAGGTCCTTTCAGCCCCCAATCCGTGAATCACTCGCGGGTACTCTTCGAGCGGACCCGACTTTAGTCACCATCTGTAGTATGTATGTATGTATAGTATATACCCGTGATCACCTCCCGAGTGATCACGGCCCAATAGTATAGCAAGGCAGACTGACAAGAATGTAGGGCCAATGATGATGAACTAGCATCCTATACTAAGCATTTAGGATTGCAGGTAAGGTATCAACAGATGTAGCAACAATGTCAGGCTATGCATCAGAATAGGATCAACGGAAAGTAGTAACATGCTACACTACTCTAATGCAAGCAGTATAGAGGAGAATAGGCGATATCTGGTGATCAAGAGGGGGGCTTGCCTGGTTGCTCTGGCAAGAGAGAGGGATCGTCAACTCCGTTGTCGATCTGGGCAGCAGCAGCGTCGGTCTCGTAGTCTACCGGAGAGAAGAGGGGGAAGAAACAATGAATACCATGTAAACAGATGCATATCGATGCATGACAAGACAAGTAACGATGCTAGGGGTGCCCTAACGCGGTATTAGGTGATACCGGTGAAGGGGGATAACATCCGGGAAAGTATCCCCGGTGTTTCGCGTTTTCGGGCAGAGGGGCCGGAGGGGGAAAGTTGCGAGTTGGATAGGTTAGGAATGTGTGGCGGACGAACGGGCTGCGTATCCGGAATTGTCTCGTCGTTCTGAGCAACTTTCATGTTGAAAATATTTTAATCCGAGTTATGGATTAAAAGATATGATTTTCTAAAGATTTTATTAATTTCTGGAATTTAATTAATTAATTAAGTCCAACATTATCCAAAACAGTGTTTGCTGATGTCATCATGACGTCAGCATGACGTCAGCAGTCAATAGAGGTGTTGACTGGTCAACTGACGTGTGGGTCCCACTGGTCATTGACTGTTTAACCTAATCAGTGTTTAACTAATCTAACTACTGTTTAATTAACCTAATTAGTTAATTAGGTTAATCTAATTATGATTAATTAACTTAATTAATTCCTTAATTAATTAATTAATTAATTAATTAATTTTATTATTATTAATTTTAATTCCTTTTTTTAATAAAACGTTTTGGGGCCGTGGGGCCCCTTTGTCAGTGGGCCAAAGGCCTAGCGGGTTTGGGCGCTATCGGGCGGGCGTTGGGCGCTGGGTGCGGCCGTTGGCGCCCGACTGGGCAAGTGCTCGCCCGCAGGGATTGCAGCGGGGCGAGGCCACCGGGGCTGCGGTGGGGCGCCGGCCAGGGCGGTGGCGTGGTGGCCGGCAGGGTGGCCGCGGGGCAGATGCGGGTCGGCGCGGCTGGGTGCGAACGGCGCGGCCAGCAGCGGCGCTTGGCGCGGGCGGGGGCGCACAGGCCGCCGCGTGAGGTGGGCTGCGGGGTGCGCGCAGGTGCGAGAGGAGAGGCCAGGGGCGAAGGGAGAGCAACGGCAGGGGACGGCCAAGGCGCGGCCACGGCGGGGCTCGCGCGGTTGCGGGTGAGGGAGAGAGAGGAGTGGGGCGCGTGCTCACATCGAGGAGTAGGGACGGGGCAGCGGGACTCGTGGGGGAGGACGGGGACGTCGTCGGCGTGGGAGCAGACCGGTGGGGGAGTCCGGCGAGGCGGCGCGTGCTCCGGTGAGGTGGTCCGGCGAGGAGGAGGATGGGGACGCGCGACGAGGTGGCGGTGATGACGGGCGGCGCCGGCGAGGCGACGGGTGGATGACGACCCGAGGCAGGGGTGCGACGTCGAGGCTGCGGGGCGTTCCGGGCGTCGATGACCGGGCGGCGCCGTTGCGGTGGCACCGGCGTTGGGGCGCCGTGGGGCGTGGTCGACGCGACAGGGAGATGGGGACGGGGCGCCGTGCCCCAATCCAATCGGGCAGAGGAGGGGAAGGAGCGAGGGGAGCGGGGGTCTCATCCCGATCCAGATTGGATCGAGGTGGGGGAGTTTTTTTCCTCGATCCCGATTGGATCGGGAGGGGAGAGGGAGTGGCGTCGTGGGGGGGAGTGGGAGTGGTTGCCCTAGGGTTTCGGCCGACGGGGAGGATATGGGGAGTGGGGTGGGCCGGCCTAGGTGGTGGCCTGGTGGGCCAAGGCTGTTTGGGCCACGGCCCAGTGGGGGGGGGGCTCCATTTCCTTTTTGTTAGTTTTCGTTTTTTTTTGTTTTCCCTTCTTTTATTTATTTTCTTTTCTTTTAACTTCCAATTTATTTTAGTTTCAATAAAATACCGAAGTGGCACCTAAATTGTTGTTACAAATTATGGCACAACCACAAAAATGTTTCATCCCAAAATAATATAGTTTAATATTCTACAAAATACAAAAGGCATTTAATTAATGGTTTTAGCTACTGTTTTAATTAGTTTAGTTCATTTTAACATTTTATAAAAGTGTAGTTCCTCCGCCATATTTACTTATGCATTATTTGGCTCACCCTGAACATTTTTGTTTTAATATTTGAAAATTGCCTTTATTCTAAATTTGAAATTTGAACTGGATTTCGATCTGACGCGAGATTAGCCACTGTAATCGAGGTGACGTGGCATCGTTAGTAGAGGTTCACTGTAGCTTAAGTACCCGGGCGTCACATGAATCCCACGAAGGCATGCTTCACGGCAGGCTAAACTCAGGCGGGTCATGCACGCTGAGCCGTCTCGATGATGCCGGTGCAGATGTCCGGCTTAGGGCTCGATTCGCTGATCTTGCCGATGAAAACGTGGATTCCGCCGAAGGGGACCCGGTACCCGTACTCAATTGAGCCGACCTCGAGGCCCCAGCCTGCATCGTCGATGTAGAGCTTGCCGCGACGACTCTTGGTCATACGGCCCACAACGTATCCCTTGATCCCGTCAAAGCTGCCCTTCAAGAACTCGAAACCACCGTGCGCTGGCCCCATAGTGGGCGCCAAATATCGTGGAATTGTCACGGCAGATGTCCTAGTGTGAGGACTTAGTCATGGAGCCATCGCAACTAGGTTAGCTTAAAGGGGTTAAACGGGACAAAGGACACAGGGAGTTTATACTGGTTCGGCCCCTTGCAGTGAAGGTAAAGGCCTAATACAGTTTGATGTGGTATTGCTTATGTCTCGATTACTAGGGAGTGAATCTGGTTGTCCTGGCTTTTGATCTTGTTTTCTTACCCTGAACCGTCACCGGGTCGTCCCTTTATATACACAGGTTGACGCCCGGCGGCTCACGGAGTCCCGGCCGGTTCATAAACAACGTGTCTGGCTCGGTGACTAAATATACTTGCCTTACAATACAAGTCATACACATATGGCAGTTTACCCCTATGGGCCTTAATTCGCCTTTGGGCTTTGGGCCCTTAACAAGTTTGCTTCATAAACCGACAGCTTCAACATCTTCATGGGCTTTGTATTGATGAACCACCATTGGTATAACCCGGCCCCTCCTGGGCGGGTCATACCCAATAGTCATATCCCCAACAAGACTTGTTCTTTACCTATGTTGTTCTTTAATACTTTTGTGTGCATCTAGTTAATCTCGAGTACAAACGATACATATTTTGTAGCTTTCATCTATGTTCTCCCTTTAGTTTTTGAGACTTGTTGCTGCTAGTTAACCCCAGTCCTACTATTTATGTCGTCTCCTACAGGCACTCATCACATAAATCTAACTACTAGTTGTCTTCCATGCATGTCAGATATAATTGCACACACTGAAATATCCACAAGAACCTCACGGAGCAATATAATGGCCAACAAACTTGATGTCAACGATACCCAATATGATGGAACATGTAAAGGCAGTTCTTCAGAAGACTTGCAGAAAGATGATGAATCCTCTTCACCCCACAAGGTCCTTGCTCTAACTTGACCCGTGATATGGGTACAACATGCATATAATTTCCTGGAGTGCATCTACTCTGTTGCAATGCCATGTGCTTAGCCTGCTGATCAGGCATGTAAATATGTCATGCCTTCCTGTTTTTCAGTACCTATTCCATTCATGATAACATGTTTTCAAATTCAAGTACTGTCATTCTACTCTATCGCAATGCCATCTGCTTAGTTTGGACATCATGCTTCTGAATATCTTATGCATCGTTATTCATTAGTATGTACTTCATCTGTCTACCATACCATGTTTTTTTACATTGAAGTGTTGCTCTAGTGGTCTGTTGCAATGCCATCTTAGTTTCCCAATCATACATGCATATGTTGCCTTAGTTTTTTTGTATGTATTCCGCTAGCATATAGTTTTACATTCAGCTAGTGTTTTTTTACTCTGTTGTCCTGTCGTATCCCTAGCTCTTACATCATACTCCCCCCGTTCAGATTACATGTTGCAGAAGTGGATAAAAATGGATGTAACTAGAACTGAAATACGCCTAGACCCATCCATTTATTTTTGGATGGAGGGAATACATGTCAATATGTCATGCCTTTCTATTCTTCAGTACCTATTCCATCTCTCTGATGTAGCATGTTTTATAATTGAAGCACCATTCTTCTATATAAGGCATGCAAGGGGAAGACGGCTATGTTCGAATCTGAAGGGTTACAAACAAGGTCTTTGCAAAAGATCCAAACGCCAGGAGATAGTAAACCAACTCCAGCTTTCATAGATACTGCTCTAGGACAGATAAACCCAACTCCTACTGATAATAAGGTCTTTGCACATTCCAGTGGCCAAAGAACTAGTCCGCTCCAGTCCAACAAAAATATGTCAACTCCATTCTGAGAAGCGTCTGCGTATCCTCGCATCATGAATTTTATAGCATGCTGATCATATTTTCTACATATTTCTTACCCATATCTCTTTTAGAAAATAAGCTTAACAGATAGAAGACTTTCTACACTGGTATCATATTTGAGGAGAGTATCTTGTGGCAATTCTCTATGCTCCAATGCTGTTGTATATCAAGATATTTTTATATTAGCATGTATTTTGTTAATCGGCATGAATCCAACCTTTATCTGATCTAAATTTAGTTGTACCAAAATGTATAATTAAAGGCGACAATGTTGATTTTTGTAGGGAAAACTGCCTTGTAGTTTTGCATACTGAGCTGCATGAGTGTACTATCTCATATCATGCACATTACGGAACTGCAGTGCTGCTCTGGTTGCCCATTCATTCATTGTGTCAATGTTGCTTTTGTATTACGTTACCTGGCTGATGATAGCTGTGCCATGTTGTGTTAATTTGGTGTAGGCTGGTGTGGTCTGGTTGCCCAAAAGTTCATTGTGTCAATGTTGCTTTCCTATTATCTGACCTGGCCAATGATAGAAATACTAGTATGTTAATTTGGTGCAGGCTGCTGAAGATAAGAAGAAAAACTCTGAAAGCAGCAAGGCAACCCCATTGTTTCTTTCCAATAAATCTAGGCCAGGTAATGTGGCAATAACTCTGATTAATCTGTTCGGTTCCCCTCATAATCTATGTTAGGATGCAGTGGTCGAGACACTCTCCACTATCACTAATAGAAGCCTACCAAAATCGCCATCTGAATCTATTCAGTTTCCTCTTTCTCGAATGCAACAGAAAAATGTATGTTTGTGAACCAATTACTGGCTGAAGCAATGATGGGAATCGTGGAGGAACCACAGGTGCACATTCTTGCGCGACAACAACCGATCAATGTTTTAGAAGACAATGTAGCAAAGAAGGAAGAACTTGCTCACATGCTTATGGGCATCATCCGCGCTGAGGTTGCAGATTGTGACGTTGTAGATCATTAGGTTGTTCATTTATTTGCACTGGCATCAATCTTTGATTTCCCAGTGGATGTAATTTCTTGTAATATATGTTGGATGTGCAACGTTTTTCCTTGTATGTCATACCTTTGCTTAGCGCACCTCGCATTCTAGCTAACTGGTCGCTAGGAAGCTAAAAAGTAGTGAGATTATTATTTAGCACGAACAGTTGTGGGCCCTATATGAAGGAAGCAGCCCAGTACCCTTATGGGCATCCCTAATAGGCTCTCATGGGCTAAAATTATCATAGGCCTTTAATTGATCGGTTTTGGTCCCGTGCATAATTGATCGTCGTAATGGGCTCAAATTATCTAATTGGGCCTACAGACATGTCCGAACTTTAGTGGGCCCATTAAGTTAAATGGCCATAACCAGGCCGAAAGCTCTATTGGGTCGCTATAATTGAAACGGACCAGTAGTTAATGCTTGGCACTGTTACCTGCTGGGTCATTAACGGGCCGACATCGAAGCGGGCAACAGGTGGGCCTATTTGATTTCACGGGACGTTAACTGGTCGATACTAAGGTCGGCCTACATATGGCCCAACTATACTGTGGGCCTTTAGTAGGCCGAAAAAGAAAGTGGGCTCGTACTAGACCGTGAAGAGAATGGGCTGCTAAGAGGCTGAAAGTCAGGTCATATTGTATATGGCCCAACTGTGTTGCCGGCCTTTAGCAGGCCGAAAGAGAGACCGGGCTGGTATTGGACCATGAAGAGCATGGGCCATTAAAAGGACAAAACTCAGGTCCGACTGCAAGTGGCCCAAATCATTTATGGGTCGTTAACAGGCTGAAAGACACACTGGTCCGAAAATTGGTCCAACACTTAAATGGATCGCTAAAAGGCCGAAAGTCGTACATCCTGAAAATTGGCCCATCCCTTGGATGGGCCGTTAACAGGCCACCACATCGGGCTGGTATTGAGCGCAAATATATAGCGGGCTGTTAATGGGCTCAAACTAACGATGGGCTACAATGGTGTCAAATCGTTAACAGGCCATTGACGGGATGAATTGGCACATCTCGTATGGGCCGTGGGCTTAAATGGACCTGAGACAAGTAGGCCTTATATGGGACGGCCTGCTAATTTTTACTAGGCCGACCTTTTTCACCAAAATGGGCCATTGCTAGGCCTTGCCACATGCCGATGTATCATAGGCGCCTCCCGTACTATGAGTGGATGACATCTGTCCCAATGCTGAGCCGACACGTGGATCCTCCGGCGAATGAGAATTTTACACGTGGAAAATCCCCATTGGTCGGGGCTATTATTGGGTTATCGGATCCAAACCGGAACCCAACAGCTTAACAGCGACCCGTTACGATGGATGCCACGTGTCGATTACCCTTGAAAAAGCACTTCTATGATGCACCATTTATCGTCATGGAAGTAGACACTTCCGTGATGATAATTTTGGTATTGTCATGGAACACTTCTATGACAGCACGTGTATGACTATCTTGATTCTGTCATAAAATCATCATGGATGTACATGCATGACAGAAAACCTGACCTACTGTGACAGACACGTATCATCACAGAAGTGTATTTTTGTAGTGTACACTAACGGCTTTGAGGACTGAGAGCGGTGTCAAGGATGCAACCGCAGAGAGAGGATTATGTGTGTGGCGAGGATGGGGGGTGCAGCCGCTCGGGCGCAACATTAATATGGAGCAGTGGGAGAGAGGCGGACGGCAGTCAAACCGTTGGCGCACCTCCTGATAAGCCTGCACACCGGACTGCTGGCATGCTTACCGTTATTTCACATAGCTACTCACACGCCTCCCGATGACACGACACAGTGAGCAAGCCTCCCGTCAATTCACACACCTACACGCACGCCTCCTGACCTACCTGCGCGACGGACTGCTCGCATGCATCCCCTCAACTCACGCCTGCTCGCACGACACACGGGTCACATGGCAGCATGTATATTTTTTTGTATTTTGATGATTAATGCTGCCGCTTTATTGTTGAACTAAAGCATGGCACATATCCATTATTGGTCTAGTGCCCACGGTTCGAATAAGTAATCCGTTTGCGATATTGGTTCCCAATTATTAATAATATCCCATTTGTAAGAAGATAAGATTACATCAAAACTTGTCTCAAATTTGACAAAAAATGTACAATGCCACTGTGTATTGTTGTCCATATTACAACATGATAAGTTTCATGAATTTCAAATAAGTTTTGGATGTACTAGATTTTAAAAATCAAGATTCTCAATGTTTGAAATTTCTTGCACGGGATGAATAAACATATGCACCCAGTGAGACACATATGTTTTTCCAATCCATTTAGGTGCACTATCATGTGTGCATGTAGCTCAAATTTGATTTTTGCACATTATACCCCTAGAAAATCAATCAATGTACTAAAAACATCTTAATGATCTCTGTCTTTTTTCAAAATTAAAACGTCCCCCTTTGGTAACATATGTTCACCGCGGGATAATTTCACATGCATCGTTGTTGTGGTGGATGCGCGGTGTGTGTGTGCGTCTGGGGGTGGGGTGGCTGGCAGTACATTATAAGTCGTGAGCCACCATGTGGGTTGGCCGTTTTGTGATGCAGGTGCCACATTAGAGTCACGAATTTGTTATTTAAAACATTACACAACCCTTTCATACATACATGTTTTGGCCACATGCAGTCGATGGCTGTCCTACACGACACTCACTCGTGTGAGATGCTTTCTATGGGCCTGCGAGGTCATTGTCCATCACTTTGACCAACAGCCGGCAGAGAGGTTAATTTGACCAGCAAGGTAGAATCTTTTTTTGTGTTATGGTGGGAGTATATATATAGTATGCATCAAAGAGGTGGGAGGGGACTAGCATATATACTATACGTACGCGTCCGTGAACACCTCACTCGGTGTCGGGACTTTTTGGTTTCCAAGGCATGTGACACATCAAAGTTGTGAAATTGGCTATTCAAACATCACACAACACCTCTTTGGGCCACATGCATGCAGGAGGTGGTTATCCTAGGACACTCACATGTGATGCTTCCATCTATGGGCCCGCGAGGCCATCATCGATGCATGCATCACTTTGACCTACATCGGGAGAGGATAATTAATTTCACCATCAAGGAGGATTCTTTTTGGGTTGTATTATGATAGAAGCATATAGTATGCATCAAAGAGGGGGAAGGGGACCATCATTTGTAGTACACTTCATGAACCTCGCTCTATGTAGCAACTTTATGGTTTTCGAGGCGTTTGCCACATCAAAGTTGTGCATTTTGGGTATTCAACATATGTTTGGCCCACATGCAAAGCGATGGTGGTTGTCCTCTCGCACCCACTTAAGCGGTTATCAGCGATATTGATCCTTTCCATCTGTGGGCCCGCTTGGTCCATCACTACTTTGCCTAACAACGAGAGAGGTTAGTTTGAATTAAGAGGGGATTGTTTTTTGTTTGTAATATGGTATATATATAGGTCATGCTCTGGAATGACATGATAAAGTTTGAGCACACACATGCATGTGTACCCATGAATCCCTCCCATCGAGTCGAAGTGGCTAGTACCACGACAAGTCACGAACCGATCTCGCTCTGTGGGGACTGTACGATTTCCGACGCACGCGCCACATCAATGTTGTGAAATGGTATTCAAACATGAATGCATGCATCACCTCTGTACATATGCATGTAGTGGTTCTCTTCGAACGGTACACTCCCTCGTGTGGTTATCGGCGACAAGCCTATATATTCGTGGGCCCACGTGGACATCCATGATCACCTTGACCGACAACAAGATAGGTTACCATGGTGGATTATTCCTTTGGTTCCTGTTATCCTATTATAGGTCATGGTGAGATTCAGAGCTAATTCAGTTTGAGTGCATACTGTTTACGCATGCATGCATGAATCCCTGTCATCGGCTTGAAGTGTGGTGTAACATACATATGCATCATCAACAAACCCTCACTCCGTGTGGGGATTTCTGGTTCGAAAGCATGGTGCCACATCAAAGTTGTTCCATTGTGTATTCAAACACACTTCTCCATGCATATGTTTGGGCCACACGCAGGCAGTGGTTGTCTTCGCGGACTAGCTACTTGTGTGATTATTGGCGAGCTAGCCCATCTCTGGGGTCGCATGGACGGCCATCACTTTGACCAACAACAAGAGAGTGGTTGCATGACCAAGGTGGATTATTCTTGGTACGTTTTACGATACATCTTGGTGAGATGCCCTCTCTTGCCCGCCGACTGAAAGTGTGTGTGTGGGGAGAGGAATTCTACTTCGCACTTTGCTAGGTGAACCTTCGTGGGGGGGGGGGGGCATGTATTCATAACTTAGGATTCCCCTCCTTCCAACACGAGGGGGGGCAAGCAATACCGTGCGCTTTGTGCAACATGTGCCACATCAAAGTTGTGCATTGGGTATTTGAACATCAAACCACCCTTTTCATACATATATTTGGTCCACATGCAAGTGTGTTTGTGTTCTAACCCATTCCCGCATCATTTTTGCCAAATTTATGAACATTAGACAAGTCAGATGATGCAATAGACACGGTTCACTCACACTAACTGTGTGCCACGCTGGTGCCCCTGTCACACACATCCGCATAATACATTGGGCTCCACGAGGCTTCCCCTCTCAAAAATATCTACCCGCCTGTAGGTTTTTTGTGTTTGATAACACACGGTTATTATGTTCCGACCGTGTGTGATGTTTCTTGTTCCCGCTCCCGCCCGCATCCCTCAAAAATATCTGCCCGCCTCGACGTTTTTTCTGTTTCATAACACACAATTGTTATTTCCGGACCGTGTGCGATGCACCATCATCCAAATTTTCAATAGGCCCGACATTTCACTCCCGCGTAGTAAAATTTTCAGTAACCGCGTCATTTCCTCACACACCCTCGCCCCCCTCCACACACACCCTCCCTCGCTCGAAACCCTAGCAAGGTCGCCACTGCCAGCACCGCAAGGCCTCCATTGTCAACATCTTCCAGTTTTCCCGTGCATCTTAACCACCGATCTCCATACCCAAGCCGCCCTGAGTTTCTTAGATGATGCATGCCAAACACCCACTTTCCCATAGATCCCCATCCCCATCCCCATCCCCCACTCTAGAGCGTCGCAATCTAAGCCCGGCTACGCTTCCTGTGGAGCTCGAGGAGCTACTGGCCCAAAAGAGGTGTATCGTGGTCTCTTTGCCCGACGTCGCCGAGGTGGCCGCCGAGGAAGCTGATGACCATTTGGCTGCAGGCACTCAATCAGCGGGCTAGACTATGTGGGTATGTCGTGGATGCCGGCTATGACATCGAGGTCATCAATAGCAATGCCTTACGCGGGCTATGTCACAGGTTAAGTGGCCCACCCCCAACTCCTCGGGTTCAACCGCTGACGATCTCATCATGCTCGCTGTCAAGAATTTGCCGTGCCACTTCATAGGGGGAACCCATGATTTGTTTTGTCAAGTCCCTTTTGTAGTGTAGTGAGAATATGTCCAATTTTAATTCCTATATTTGGTTATTTGCAGTATGCCTAGTTTATTTCAGTTGTTTACAATGTGATTCTCTATATCTGCAACTATTTACTGTGTAGTACATTTCATCAATCCAGTTTTAAACATACCAATAGGAATGCATATATTTGCTTGCTGTTAAGCATGTTATAGCTAGCATATGCCTCTTTTAAAGTTTTTTGATTGTTCGGTTCTTTGTAGTTAGCATATGTCCAGTTTCAAATGCTATCTTTGGTTGTTTGTAGTATGCCTTGTTTATTCCAGTTATTCACAACGTGATGTTCTATATGTGCAAGTATGAACTGTGCAGTTCAATTTCATCAATACCAGTTTCAACAATACCACTATGAATGACTACATTTGGTTGTTGCATCTTGTAGTTAACACGCCTTTGCATTTTTATTTAACAATAACCAGTGTACTTAGACTGGCACAATACCAGTTTGAACGACTATGTTTGCTTGTTGTTAAATGTTAGGCCTATTGCAGTGAACACACCTTTCCACTTGTTTTGCTTTACTAGCATGCTTAAACCTGCACACTAAAGCTATCTTTTGGAGATTATTTTGTCTGCCATGGATATATTTGGTTGATGTTTAGCCTATCGTGCTTAACATGCCTCTCGATGTACTTACGCAGTACAATTTTTGGAACGACTGCTATTTTCCATCGAGGTTAGTTTCATCCCATGGCTTATATATACTCACTGTTCAGGATATAGGTAGCTGGTACCATATAGGTCGGGGGCTAATAAGGGACTAATCAGTGAATCGTACTTTTAACTAAATATATCTGTAATCCATTTATCGTTAGGTTAACTAGGGCCATATGTAATATATCTGAGGCTACATAGCAACAAGGAAGTATTACCTTAATGTTCTGATGTTGTCTAGATATACGTAGAAGAGCAGCAGCAACAACAACAACACAACCCTGTTTGGATACTCAACTTAGCTAGAGGTTAGAGTTAGTTTCTAGCTCTTGACTAACCCTGAACTAACTCCATCCAAAGAGGTGTTTGGATGACAGGGTTAGATTGACAATAAATGCACTAGGAGAACTAGCTCCAATTAGCACCTCTTGGGTGGGATAGTTTTCTTGGGTGGGTTAGATGCAACTAGCTCAAACTACCCCTCATGTTCAGATATACTTTAGGGCTATTTGAGCCCAAACTAGCTCAAACTAACTCTAACCCATGGATTCAGCAACACTAAATTAGCCAATAATTTGTAAAAATGCAATAAACTCCTTCCGGCCCATAATATAAGATGTTAATTCATCTAATATGTGAGTATATTTGATGTTGTAAGATATTATAAAAGAGTGTTGTACTATATCATAGTGAAATTGTTGTTTAGCTTCTAATATTAACTTGGTGCTTTTAGGTACATATGTCATTAGTAAAGATTCGTGCTCGACCCTTTATGCGTATGGGGAATGTGATATCGATGAACCAACATCAAGTGAGGAAGCTGATAATGATTGTTAGTAAAATGGGTCAAAAGATGGCAATTAAACTATTTGTTTACACTTTATCCAAGACAACAGCGAACTACAAGATGGTAAGTAAGAACTCTGTAGCCTTCTTTTTACTGCCCATAATGAGTTGTGTTACATGACAATGTCTGAACCTTTTTCCTTTGCAGTGGTTCCCAAAGCAGTTTACTCAAGATTACCTCTCAAACTACATGATTGGTGGGCATGCAAAGGTTAAAGTATTTCTACCAGAACACGATGATTATCTAGATGTTTTCATGAAGACCGTTAAGGATGGTCGGTCGGCCATCACAAGGGGTTGGACTAGAGTCATGCGTGCCTTCTGCACGAAGGACGACACAATATGGGCATTCCGCTTCACCTTGTTCAGCAACTAGAATGTATTTCACCTCTTTCTTTACCGTCTTTAATAGTACAAGTTACAACTGTGGTTCATCATTCCTTATTTGGTGCTTATGTAACTCTTGAACATATGTAACTATGAATCGAATAATGCATTGGTTGTTTGAACCTGATGGATATGAATAAAGCTATATCATACTTTCAAATTCAAATCTGGTACAATTTGAAATAACAGCAATTAAATTATGGTGAAATTATGCTCTACAGGTCATTAAGGCGCACACGGTTGGTAAAACACAAACATTTGTGATATACACCATAATCCGACACGGTTTATAGAGAGGAAACATATGCAAGCATGCACACAGTTGCCGTTTGCAAAGCGTGTGCGATGTTAGACAATATCACAAATGGTGCGGGCAAACTAAATGTTTGTGATAGTTTCCTTATTGTACACGATTCGCAACCTTGAACTGTTTCTGTTGTGGTACGCATCGTAAACATTGCACCACAGAATAGCGTGTGTGATAGTTGTCATGTACGATGATGTTACGACAGTCCGACGCTTCGTAATCCTATCCGAAACTCGTATGACGATTAGCCAATCTTCTTAATTAGTTATCGCATACGGTTCGGGAAAAGTGAATTTGTGTGATTGTCTACTTATCATACACGTTCTATGATCGTGAACCGTTTGTGATGGGCTGCGCATCATAAACGTAGCATGATAGAATATCCACTGTGATGACAATGCGAGCACAAACAAATTGCAAGGATGCAGCGTCTGGGTGGCTCCCTATCCCCGACGGTTTTTCGGTCGTGTGGGAAGGATCCCCCTATCGCAGTCACTCACTTGACGACGGTTCCAAATGCCGTTACAGAAAGGGGTTAAAAACCGTTTGTATAGCACCTTGTTGTACTAGTGAATTATTCATATTATTGATATTTTTGACTGAAAACAATTGATGCGGAATTTTACTTGACAAAGCAAAATACTCAAGGTGCCTATACAGGTGGAATTACACTCAAGGAAATAATACTCGAGGCACCAAGGATAGCTACGCTAGAATTATTAGGCGGAAACTAAATGTCTCTAGTGATCTTAAGTGTCACAGGAAGGAAACATACCAAGGGAAGGTACCAGTATATATTTCTTTGGATTTTCAACATAGTGTTAATCTGGTTGCCGACCCCTTAACTAAGCCAATTAGTCATGAGGTATTTGGTAAGCATGTTAAGGCTATGGCTTTATGAATATTTGAATGATCGTTTTGGACAAGTAGGAGATGTTGGAATTATGTGTCCTACAACTATATTCAAATTACTTGGAATTGTTAATATTTGGAATACCTCATTATGGAATTATACATGTATTTATACATGGAATTGCTTTACATGTTTAGCATGGAATTATTACTTGCTAGAATGTACTTAAGTATTATATGCTTAAGGAAGCTGGTCGATTACTAGTGGAATGCAATATACTATTTATATTGGAATGACTACCCGAGTACACTTATGATTGGAAGGAGCTAGATCGTATAGTTAGATTACAACTGTGATGTTGATCTGCGTAATTAGAGGAATTTACACTATATTATGGTGCGTTGCTCAAAAGCGCGTACTCTAGGGACATAGCAGGTAGAATCTATTAATAGATAAATATGATCGTGGTTGGTAATTTGACCTGGACTTTATCCCGGAAACTAGTTGTAACAACAAGGAATCTCATCTGTATAAAAGTTGGTGTGGCACCCCGATCCGCATGGAGCAGGGGGCCTTGGCACGTCAGCCCAGGATAACACCTGACGCACGACATGTCCATGATACAGCATTCCAGGTACAAGAATATTCATCAAATACATGTATAGGCGATTATATCATTGATGAATACAATCATCTGGCATAGCTATAAGGCTATCTAAATGGCGGCGGAAGTCTTGGTTTGGCAGCATATCAACTTTGGATGGGCTCCACAACTCACAGGACTGGCAAGGTTACGTCCTAGCACGACGGAACAAGCGTACAATTCAGGTATGACCTACAAAACTGGCATGACACGCCAGGTTAGTACATTGAATGTACTTGCAAGACAACCAAATATATAGCATCCAAACTTACATATGACAAAGCAAGAACCAAGCATATGTAACAATCTACTTCAACACAATTTCTAAGCATGGCATGATATTGACTAGAGTCATAATTCAAACTAAGCATGAACAACATCATAGCGTCTACTAGCATGGCAATAACATGGCATAAGGCAACGGCAAAACATAGCATCAAATCTCAACCATAATCCTGGCATATCAAAACATGGCATAAGTTCAATCAAAACATGGCATGGCATCATGAAACTATGCTAAAACTAAACTACCAGTCATATCCAATGCAGACATAACATGTTAACTTTATGCAACCATCTCCTGTTCTACCATGTCTCTGTAAATGCAAATAACAACATACTACTCATGCAATGCAACCAAACATGTGCACCGAGTCCCTCGGACTCTCTTACCAACGGGTTGCCTTGTAACCAAACGGTGATCATTCACGGATCATAAACGGAACCAAACTTGGTTCAACACTCACCGAAACTTCGTCTCATGATCATATCAAAACATCACCGTGACTTCTCACGACTATCTCATAGTCCAAGCCACCACATTATTCATTACGCATTATTTATCAACTTAGTTATTTCAGGTTTTATCCTCCATTTCGACCAAGACCCGATAGTGTGACCTACTACAAACTGTGCCCATGACCGAGGATGCTGCTATCAATAGACTTAATACACACTCTGCACAGGTAGCACACTGTACCCACACCACAGAACCCATGGCCTCGCACTCCCATTCGGGTGGACCAACAGCATTCCGACAAAACCGTCCTACTTCCATGACACTATCCCGGCCACTCCGACCAACACCCCTTTTTGGGTTCAGTCCTGGGTGGCTCCGTGCCTACCAAAGGCATCACGATTTGGTGGCACTATGAATCGATCCCATCGATGACTGAGGAGGTTTGTTACTAAGTCATATTATTAACCTCTCCATCATCATCAACATGCAAGCATTTTTGACATGAATGCAACAACTAGCATGCAACATGTAGAGGCAGTAACAAAACATCAAGCTTCTCAAGTGACAGTGATATCATATGAAACATGACAATATAAAGTACTAACAAACTCACTAGTGCAACAGAATCATCATAACATTGATACTACTGGCATGAAACTAGACCAAACAAAGGCATGATAACTACAACCTCCAGCTAGCAGGTCAACATATTCCAAGTAAGCACAAGCATGCATGGCAGATAGCAAAAATATATAGCATGACTGAAATAATAGCAAACGGAACAGGCAAGAAACTACTGCAACTAAACACACACATGAGGTGCAAGCATAGTCAACATGCAAATTCGGGGCTCATGATAAGAGGTTGGCTTGCCCGGGGTCGAGGAACACTCTGGGAAAAGGTGCGATCCACTCGCGGAAAAATTTCCAGAGAACGGTTCTCTCTTAGAGGAGCTGAATTAGGGCAAGGGCAAAATGGGCATTTTCAGAATGTGCAAATATAAATAAAATTTTCACATCAAAAAGAGCTCAACGAACAGATAACATGTGTGTTGGAATCACCTCAAACGGAGTCACGGTTGCAAAGTTGTGGCCGTTCACTTTTTAGGAAAAAAAGTGGCTTAAACAGTGAACATTCACAATATAAGCATTTCGGCGGGCGAGGCTGAAAAAGAGAAAGCGTAATCTTCAGAATACATTTCCAGAGAAGAGAAAACGTATTTCAGTCAATACATTTTCATTTAATAGAAAACATAAACTAACAGGGGGCGCTTCCACTTATGCTGACGGTGCGGCTTCGGTCTATGACAGGTGGGGTTGCTGATGCGTGGGTCCCGCATGGAGGTGGGACCCATCACTTATCCACGCTGGCAGTTCCAGGTCAATGCGCCTGGGTCGCTACCAGGTGGGGCCCGCGCACTTCTTTCTCTCCTCCCTCCTGCTTCTTCTGTCTCCTCCTCTATTCCCGATTCGATGGTGAGGGAGTGCGGCCCCGACGCGGTCCTGGTGCTCCGGTGAGCAGCTTGACCAGGGGATGGCACTGGTGAGGTCGCCGGCGAGCACCGCCTCCATCTGCAGTGGTCCGGGCGGCGGGGGCGGTCGGAAAGTGCGACGTCGAGCTAAACCAGAGGACGGTAGGGTCGAGCAATATGATGGCTCCGGCGAGGGAAATGGATAGGCGGTGGGACGAGAAGGTTCACCAGAGAGAGGCACTCCTCAGGGTATGGTCGCCGGCCACCGGGGAAAGGGAAAGCGGGGATGTAGAGGTCAGGGGTGACCGCCGCACCGAGAGAGAGCTTCGATCGCCGGGAAGATCACGAACAAAGGCCATCGCAGGAGGTGGAGAAGTACCGGGGTGGCTACTGGGTAGTAGGGGAGGGCTCTGGTGGCGGTGGAATGGAGAGAACAGCTCGAGGTCGTTAGAATCGAGATGGGCCCGAGGTGGCGGCCATGGCGATGGTGGGGGTCAGGGAGTGACTCCGGGGGATGAATGAGTTGCTCGGGGAGGCGTAGAGGAGGGCGGGGAAGCTGCTGGTGAGCTCGGTTGGGTCGTGGACAGGCTATTTATAGCCGAGCGAGGAGATCTCGAGAAGGGGGAGAGGTGGCACGCGCGCGGCTATGTGTCCGCGCTCCGGTGATAGGCATGCACGGCCAAGGGTCACAGGGAGGGGCGGGAAGGCGACGAGGGGGATCCAGACGACGCGCAGGAGCTCACTGAGTCGGGCAACACTCGCGGACGAGAGGAGGAAGCGGACATGGGCGAGGAAGAAGACGATGGCCATGGGCTCACTGTTCGGCTGTTGGAACGACGTGCGGGAGAAGCAAATAGAGGGGAGAGGGGTCCAGGGGAACGGCGATGACGATGTCGAGCTGTTTGACACGCAGGGACAACCCAAACCCTGCTGTCGCCAACAGTAGCTAGACCACTGTTTTAACTGGCATTGCATGTGATCGCCACTGACAACGCGCACTCTAGCTTCCTTCGCGATCCAGATCATGTCTACAGCGTAGTCCATCCAAGGTAGAGTATTACTACGGTGAAGAAACGAGCAAAGACAAAGCGAGTTGAGTAAACTAGGCTTCACAAGTTTGCTGTAGCAAACTTGACCACATTCTAGAGATAAAACCATAGAGAATAAGAAGTAAACTTGTTGTCTGGGAGGCTTAGGGTAGCAAGGACTACAGTCCTAGGAGTTATGAGGTCATTAGGATAAGAATTTAGCATAGTTGCTTCGCAACTGCTAAAATAGGTCCAGAAACAAAATGAGGAAGAAGCACTCACTAGGAGTATTGGATTGAGCTACCACTTCGAAAATCTTGATGATTTGGACATACGTAGGCTCTGCAAAAAGATCATACCAAATGGACTTGCGAAATTGGTACTTGTTTCACAAACATCTCTTTTGTCCAGAAAATTGGAAAAAATCTAGGAAAATATTGGCTAAACGAAATGAGCCACAATCTTCTGGAGGTGGATCATATGTATAGGAGAAGGCTTGGGAATATTTTCAGCCATAATGAAAAAAGATAAAATATACTTTCTTCACAAACTAAAAATTTGGACAGAGAACAAGAATTGCTCCTGTACTCATATAGTCCAATGAAATGACCTGATTTTAGGTGGAGGCTAAAGATTTGGGATACTTGAGAAGCTGGCAAACTTTCATCCCATTTGGAAACTTTATGAAGGTACTTCCTTCACAAAGTTGCAATCCGGTCAGAAACTTTGAAAAATTGCACACGGAGCTAGGATGAAGGGATTGAGCTGATATTTGGTATCCATGGGTTATTTATCAATGTTAATCACCCTGCCAAATTTCCGCTCAATTGGAATTAGTAATAAAGCACTTCCTTTGCATAATTTCTGAGAAGGCAAAAACTTGCATTGGATTATGTGCCCAATTTTTGAACTATGGAACATGAGATTATGATGGAACTAGTGATTATATAGCAAGGACAAGCTCCACAATTTATGTGGGAATTTTCTCTGCTATAAAAATAGTAGTTCCTTTAGAAAGTGGCAGAAATGAAATATTGGCATTAAATAAGAAAAGGCATTTTTCCATATTTAATTATGGCCAATATCTTTGCCAGAGCTTGGATTAGGCATAAGTATCAACTCCACCAATCCTCATGAATTTACGAGATGACTGGATATGCCTTTGGATTTTATTCCTCGGAGGGATCAGAAAAGGAATAATCACTATTCAAAAATATTGCATGGGACTTGTCAATATTTTTGCATACCCAAGGTTTGGAAGGATAGGAGGGTCTCTGGGAACAGATGGGATGATCAACAGATCAAGGAAAATGATGGCCCCTTTGTATTCACAAAAGGGCATAATCAAATTCCAAAAGTTTGGAATTAGGGTTTGAGTGGGTTTGAGATGATGCAAATGAGGTCTTGCCCACTACAAAGACATGAGCAAGGTCTTGAAAGGTTAGGAATGACCAGAATTCTCAGAGTCATCCAGCAAACTCAGGACAAAGATTTTGAAAATGATTGCCAGGAAGGAATAACAACACAAAAATTGATAACACAATTTTGGGGATGTTACAACTCTTCCCCCCTTAGAAGAATCTCGTCCTCGAGATTCCTAGAGTTACAGCCCAAATGAAAAGATAGACATTCCGGGGAAAAACCTCTGGGTTAATTTTTAACCCTTCGGTCAGATTCTAACAAGTTGAGGGCACCGATAATTGGTACACCCAGGGAGAGATATAGCAAACATGGTTATATCCACGGCTAGGGGCACTCGAGATCAAACTCCAAAAAAAATGCTAGATGCACCCTAATGAACAATGGATTCACCTGCTGACATGTGGGGTCCAGGGCCCACTGGAAGCCTCCTTCTTCTACCTCCGGCTTGCTGCTTCTTCTTCGCTGCTGCTCCGCGTGCATCTAGCTCCTAGGGCGATGAGGACCCTAGTGCCATAGTGTGCCGGGTGCACGGTGCCAGTGCAGCGAGCACTCACGTCGCGGGCGAGCACCTTGTCGTCACTGCTTGCAGATTCGCCTCCTGGACGCCGGTGCTCAGATGACGAGTGGTTCTCCTGGACCTCGCTCAAAATAAACCGGAGTTGGGCTAAAAAACGGTAGCGCGGCTCTTCTCCAACACACAAACACAATGCCGCTCTACTACCTATTCGATTTGGACGGGATTGAGCCGAGCTCCTACGGCGAGGTTGTGTTCCAGGTGGCACTGCGGTGGTTCCTAGCTGTGATGCTGGGCACGCTGATCGGCTCGTCGATCCTCCTGGTGATACTCATCAGGAATGATCGAGCCCGGGGCAACGCGCGACTTGGTGCAGTGGCTTGAGGTGCGGAAGAAGATGGTGCACTGGGTGGTCCTCCGCCACGCTTGATTCTTCATCGCTTCGTGCCGACGAAGTAATCACATGCTGTGATAGAGCGGTGGTGGCGACTTGCCTGTGCCATGCAAGGCAGTGATGGTGGTGGTGGGGTTCATATGTGGGTGAGGTGGCTGCGCTAGCTCAGGAGTCACACTAGGGCACTGGAAAAATTTCGTGGATAGCTCCACAAAATGTAAGCATCGAGGTAGAATCAGAGTTGAAACCTGTATCGGGATAGACGTTGTGGAATAAAGCTGGAAATGTTTCTCCAAAAATGAAATTGGGACTAATGAAAAAGAATTATGGATGAGAAAAGGCCAGATAGAAATGCCTCTTCGAGGCTCTGGGTTTGAAAATCTGGCATACGGGGTAGGCACAAATAGAGCTAGGGATGTGACTTTGTATTCCCCCGAGTACTGCCCAAATGTACTCGTGGGTGAACTAGGTATGCGTGCAGGATGCAGTGCAGTCTAAAGTAGCAAACGGACAGATGCAATCATACAAGCAAAGGAAAAACACATCAGACAAATCTTACTAAGGTGTTTAATTGCTAGTGGGTATATGTACTCCTGGTATACATATACCTGTACCAGCGCGTATTATATTATAGTCTCGCGATGAGTCAATGTTGTTTTTAGTGCATGTGCTCTACTGATTAAAATCTTTTTAGCAACACAGTGCCAACCGTGTCAAATATTTCTACTTGACAGAGAGACAATCACAAACAAACACAAAAATAAAAGCACGAAAACATACATAAAACACATCATACGGATTACAACAGTAGCAGCATACAAAAAGCACGAACGCGCTATGCGCTAAACGAAACAACTCACTCCGAGATACATGGTTCTATCCTCATATCGAGGATGAACTGTCAGACCGACCTACTCACAGAAACACCTGACTGCGTGACTGAGGTCATGTAGAGGACTGGCCTTGCTAGGGCTCTCTAGGGGGACGAAACTGAGCCAATCTCCATCTTTATCATCTGACACTTCTACGGGTTGGGGTTCTACTGCTGGGGGTGTGGCTGAAATCGTCCAAGCAAATGCAGCTAGTGGATCCGGTAAAGAGCCTTGTCGAGGGTGACCATGTTTGGCTTAGGCCACAGCACAGGTTGAGAGGGTACTGATGTCTACTACACAACCTTCTTCTTGTAGACGTTGTTGGGCCTGCAAGTGCACAGGTTTGTAGAACAGTAGCAAATTTCCCTCAAGTGGATGACCTAAGGTTTATCAATCCGTAGGAGGCGTAGGATGAAGATGGTCTCTCTCAAGCAACCCTGCAACCAAATAACAAAAAGTCTCTTGTGTCCCCAACACACCCAATACAATGGCAAATTGTATAGGTGCACTAGTTCGGCGAAGAGATGGTGATACAAGTGCAAAATAGATAGTAGATATAGGTTTTTGTAATCTGAAATAATAAAAACAGCAAGGTAACAAGCGGTAAAAGTGAGCATAAACGGTATTGCAATGATAGGAAACAAGGCCTAGGGTTCATACTTTCACTAGTGCAAGTTCTCTCAACAATAATAACATAGATAGAACATATGACAAGCCCTCAACATGCAACAAAGAGTCACTCCAAAGCCACTAATAGCGGAGAACAAATGTAGAGATTATGGTCGGGTACGAAACCACCACAAAGCTATTCTTTCGGATCGATCTATAAAAGAGTTCATACTAGAATAACACCTTAAGATACAAATCAACAAAACCCTAATGTCACCTAGATACTTCATTGTCACCTCAAGTATCTGTGGGCATGATTATACGATATGCATCACACAATCTCAGATTCATCCAACCAACATAAAAGTACTTCAAAGAGTGCCCCAAAGTTTCTACCGGAGAGTCAAGAACGTGTGCCAACCCCTATGCATAGGTTCCCAAGTGTCACGAAACCCGCAAGTTGATCACCAAAACATACATCAAGTGGATCAATAGAATAACCCATTGTCACCACGGTTATCCCACGCAAGACATACATCAAGTGTTCATAAAAGACTCAATCCAATAAGATAACTACAAAAGGGGAAACTCAATTCATCACAAGAGAGTAGAGGGGGAGAAACATCATAAGATCTAACTACAATAGCAAAGCTCGGGATACATCAAGATCGTGCCATAGAACACGAGAGAGAACACGAGAGAGAGAGATCAAACACATAGCTACTGGTACATACCCTCAGCCCCGAGGGTGAACTACTCCCGTCTCGTCATGGATAGCGCCGGGATGATGAAGATGGCCATCGGAGATGGGATCCCCCTCCGGTAGGGTGCCGGAATAGGGTCCCGATTGGTTTTTGGTGGCTACAGAGGCTTGCAGCGGCGGAACTCTCGATCTATCTTCTGTTCTGGAAGTTTTAGGGTACGTAGGTATATATGGGTGCAAGGAGTATGTTGGTGGACCTCCGGGATGCTCACGAGGCAGGGGGGCACGCCCAGGGGGGTGGGCGCGCCCCCCACCCTCGTGGGCAGCCAGGGACTCCCCTGACGTGCACTCCAAGTCTATCAGGTTGCTTTCCTTCCAGAAATAACTTCTCCAGTTGATTTCGTTCCGTTTTGATTCCGTCTGATATTCCTTTTCCTCGAAATACTGAAATCAAAAATTATAGATACGTTGGAGACGTATCAAGCATCCCCAAGCTTAATTCCTGCTCGTCCTCGAGTAGGTAAATGATAAAAAAGAATTTTTGATGCGGAGTGATACTTTGGCATAATTTCAATGTAATTCTTCTTACTTGTGGTATGAATATTCAGATCCGGAAGATTCAAGACAAAAGTTCATATTGACATAAAAATAATAATACTTCAAGCATACTAACAAAGCAGTTATGTCGTCTCAAAATAACATGGACAAAGAAAGTTATCCCTACAAAATCATATAGTCTGGCTATGCTCCATCTTCCCCACACAAAGTATTTAAATCATGCACAACCCCGATGACAAGCCAAGCAATTGTTTCATACTTTAACATTTTCAAAACTTTTCAATCTTCACGCAATACATGAGCGTGAGCCATGGATATAGCACTATATATGGAATAGAACGGTGGTTGTGGAGAAGACAAAAAGAGGGAAGATAGTCTCACATCAACTAGGCGTATCAATGGGCTATGGAGATGCCCATCAATAGATATCAATGTGAGTGAGTAGGGATTGCCATGCAATGGATGCACTAGAGCTATAAGTATATGAAAGCTCAACAAAAGAAACTAAGTGGGTGTGCATCCAACTCGCTTGCTCATGAAGACCTAGGGCATTTTGAGGAAGCCCATCATTGGAATATACAAGCCAAGTTCTATAATGAAAAATTCCCACTAGTATATGAAAGTGACGAAATGAGAGACTCTCTATCATGAAGATCATGGTGCTACTTTGAAGCACAAGTGTGGTAAAAGGATAGTAGCATTGTCCCTTCTCTCTTTTTCTCTCATTTTTTATTTTTTTATTTTTTTTATTCGGGCCTTTTTCTCTTTTTTTATGGCCTCTTTTTTTATTTGGGCTTCTATGGCCTCTTTTATTTATTTTTTCGTCCGGAGTCTCATCCCGACTTGTGGGGGAATCATAGTCTCCATCATCCTTTCCTCACTTGGGACAATGCTCTATAATGATGATCATCACACTTTTATTTTTCATACAACTCAACAATTACAACTCGATACTTAGAACAAAATATGACTCTATATGAATGCCTCCGGCGGTGTACCAGGATATGCAATGAATCATGAGTGACATGTATGAAAGAATTAAGAACAGTCGCTTTGACACAAATACGATGTCAACTACATGATCATGCTAGAAATATGACAATGATGGAGCGTGTCATAATAAACGGAACGGTGGAAAGTTGCATGGCAATATATCTCGGAATGGCTATGGAAATGCCATGATAGGTAAGTATGGTGGCTGTTTTGAGGAAGGTTTATGGTGGGTGTATGATACCGGCGAAAAGTGCGCGGTATTAGAGAGGCTAGCAATGGTGGAAAGATGGGAAAAAGTGCGTATAATCCATGGACTCAACATTAGTCATAAAGAACTCATATACTTGTTGCAAAAATCTAGAAGTTATCAAAGCAAAGTATTACGCGCATGCTCCTAGGGGGATAGATTGGTAGGAAAAGACCATCGCTCGTCCCCGACCGCCACTCATAAGGAAGACAATCAATAAATAAATCATGCTCCGAGTTCATCACATAATGGTTCACCATACGTGCATGCTACGGGAATCACAAACTTCAACACAAGTATTCTTTAAATTCACAACTACTCAACTAGCATGACTCTAATATTACCATCTCCATATCTCAAAACAATTATCAAGCATCAAACTTTTCTTAGTATTCAACACACTCATAAGAAAGTTTCACATATCTTGAACACCAAGTATATTAATCATTAAGCAAATTACCATGCTATTAACAACTCTCAAAATAATCTAAGTGAAGCATGAGAGTTCATCTATTTCTTCAAAATAAAACTACCACCATGCTCTGAAAGGTATAAGTGAAGCACTAGAGCAAAAACTATCAAGCTCAAAAGATATAAGTGAAGCACAAAGAGTATTCTAACAAATTCCAATTCATGTAAGGCTCTCTCTCATTAAAGAATTTCAGATCTTGATACTTTATTCAAACAGCAAGCAAAGCTAAAGAAAACATTGCAAGGATAGCACAACTCATGTGAAGAAGCAAAAACTTAGGCTCAACCGATACTAACCGATAGTTGTTGAAGAAGAAAGGTGGGATGCCTACCGGGGCATCCCCAAGCTTAGATGCTTGAGACTTCTTGAAATATTATCTTGGGGTGCCTTGGGCATCCCCAAGCTTGAGCTTTTGTGTCTCCTTAATTCCTCTCATATCATGGTTTCTCTTTTTATCAAAATCTTCATTCTCAACAAACTCAACAAGAACTCGTGAGATAGGTTAGTATAAACCAATGCAAAACCTTAGCATTTTCTACTGTAACAAATCACTAAAATTATTATTCAACATTTAATACTAAATGCCTCTGCATATTTAATACTCCTATCCTCAAATAGAATCATTAAACAAGCAAACATACGCAAACAATGCAACCATAACAGCAATCTGCCAAAACAGTATAGTCTGTAAAGAATGCAAGAGTCATCATACTTCCCTAACTCCAAAAATTATGAACTAAAATTCCCACTGTAATAAATTTATCATAGCTCCATATGCAAAAAGATTCAACATTATACCACTCACTGACGTTTCTAGGGAATTTTTGCAACAGCGGTAAACTTTCTGTTTTCAAACAGCAACATGTATACTAGCAAAATAAGCATGTCAAAGGCTATCCTTGACTTCTTTATTGAAACTAAAGATGCAAAACATTATTCTAACTAACAGCAAGCAAAACTAACAAAAGGAAATGACGTTCCAAGCAAAACACATATCATGTGGTGAATAAAAATATAGCTCCAAGTAAAGTTACCGATGAACGAAGACGAAAGAGGGGATGCCTTCCGGGGCATCCCCAAGCTTAGTTGCTTGGTTGTTCTTGAATATTACCTTGGGGTGCCTTGGGAATCCCCAAGCTTAGGCTCTTGCCACTCCTTATTCCATAGTCCATCGAATCTTTACTCAAAACTTGAAAACTTCAACCACACAAAACTCAAAACAAAACTCGTAAGCTCCGTTAGTATAAGAAAATAAAATCACCACTTAGGTACTGTAATGAGCTCATTATAAATTCATATTGGTGTAATTTCTACTGTATTCTAACTTCTCTATGGTTCATACCACTTAATACTAGCCATAGATGCATCAAAATAAGCAAACAACACATAGAAAACAGAATCTGTCAAAAACAGAACAGTCTGTAGTAATCTGTATCAAACGTATACTTCTGGAACCCCACAAATTATAAAATAAATATATGGACCTGAGAAATTTGTCTATTAATCATCTGCAAAAAGAATCAACCTAAAAGCACTCTCCAGTAAAAACTGGCAGCTATTCTCGTGAGCGCTAAAGTTTCTGTTTTTCACAGCAAGATCACATAAACTTCACCCAAGTCTTCCCAAAGGTTCTACTTGGCACTTTATTGAAACAAAAGCTATAAAACATGATTACTACAGTAGCATAATCATGTGGACACACAAAAACAGTAAGGATACATATTGGGTTGTCTCCCAACAAGCACTTTTCTTTAATGCCTTTTAGCTAGTCATGATGATGATAATGATGCTCACATAAAAGATAAGAATTGAAACATAACGGGAGCATCATGAAGCATATGACTAGCACATTTAAGTCTAACACACTTCCTATGCATAGGGTTTTTGCGAGCAAACAACTTATGGGAACAATAATCAACTAGCATAGGATGGCACAACAAGCATAGCTTCAAAACTTTAAGCAGATAGAGAGGAAACTTGATATTATTGCAATTCCTACAAGCATATGTTCCTCCCTCATAATAATTTTCAGTAGCATCATGAATGAATTCAACAATATAACCAGCACCTAAAGCATTCTTTTCATGATCTACAAGCATAGAAAATTTACTACTCTCCACATAAGCAAAATTCTTCTTTATAGCATACGTATCATCACAATAATCATCATAGATAGGAGGCATGCTTTCATCATAGTAAATTTGCTCATCAAAGCTGGGGGACAAAAAATATCATCTTCATAAAACATAGCTTCCCCAAGCTTCTGGCTTTGCATATCATTAGCATCATGGATATTCAAGGAATTCATACTAACAACATTGCAATCATGCTCATCATTCACATATTTCATGCCAAGCATTCTATGTAATTCTTCTTCTAGCACTTGAGCACAATTTTCCTTCCCATCATTTTCACGAAAGATATTAAAAAGGTGAAGCGTTTGAGACAAACTTAACTCCATTTTTTGGTAGTTTTCTTTTCTAGACTAACTAGTGCTAAAACAAGAAACAAAAAGATTCAATTGCAAGATCTAAAGATATACCTTCACTTACCTAGCCTCCCCGGCAACGGCGCCAGAAAAGAGCTTGATGTCTACTACACAACCTTCTTCTTGTAGACGTTGTTGGGCCTGCAACTGCACAGGTTTGTAGGACAGTAGCAAATTTCCCTCAAGTGGATGACCTAAGGTTTATCAATCCGTAGGAGGCGTAGGATGAAGATGGTCTCTCTCAAGCAACCCTGCAACCAAATAACAAAAAGTCTCGTGTGTCCCCAACACACCCAATACAATGGCAAATTGTATAGGTGCACTAGTTCGGCGAAGAGATGGTGGTACAAGTGCAAAATAGATAGTAGATATAGGTTTTTGTAATCTGAAATAATAAAAACAGCAAGGTAACAAGCGGTAAAAGTGAGCGTAAACGGTATTGCAATGATAGGAAACAAGGCCTAGGGTTCATACTTTCACTAGTGCAAGTTCTCTCAAAAATAATAACATAGATAGAACATATGACAAGCCCTCAACATGCAACAAAGAGTCACTCCAAAGCCACTAATAGCGGAGAACAAACATAGAGATTATGGTCGGGTACAAAACCACCACAAAGCTATTCTTTCGGATCGATCTATAAAAGAGTTCGTACTAGAATAACACCTTAAGATACAAATCAACAAAAACCCTAATGTCACCTAGATACTCCATTGTCACCTCAAGTATCTGTGGGCATGATTATACGATATGCATCACACAATCTCAGATTCATCCAACCAACATATAAGTACTTCAAACAGTGCCCCAAAGTTTCTATCGGAGAGTCAAGAACGTGTGCCAACCCCTATGCATAGGTTCCCAAGTGTCACGAAACCCGCAAGTTGATCACCAAAACATACATCAAGTGGATCAATAGAACAACCCATTGTCACCACGGTTATCCCACGCAAGACATACATCAAGTGTTCATAAAAGACTCAATCCAATAAGATAACTACAAAAGGGGAAACTCAATTCATCACAAGAGAGTAGAGGGGGGGAAACATCATAAGATCCAACTACAATAGCAAAGCTCGGGATACATCAAGATCGTGCCATAGAACACGAGAGAGAACATGATAGAGAGAGAGAGAGAGATCAAACACATAGCTACTGGTACATACCCTCAGCCCCGAGGGTGAACTACTCCCTCCTCGTCATGGATAGCGCCGAGATGATGAAGATGGCCACCGGTGATGGGATCCCCCTCCAGCAGGGTGCCGGAACAGGGTCCCGATTGGTTTTTGGTGGCTACAGAGGCTTTCAGCGGTGGAACTCCCGATCTATCTTCTGTTCTGGAAGTTTTAGGGTACGTAGGTATATATGGGTGCAAGGGGTATGTCGGTGGACCTCCGGGATGCTCATGAGGCAGGGGGCGCGCCTAGGGGGGTGGATGCGCCCCCACCCTTGTGGGCAGCCCGGGACTCCCCTGACGTGCACTCCAAGTCTATCAGGTTGCTTTCCTTCCAGAAATAACTTCTCCGGTTGATTTCGTTCTGTTTTGACTCCGTCTGATATTCCTTTTCCTCGAAACATTGAAATAGGCATAAAACAGCAAATCTGGGTTGGGCCTCCGGTTAATAGGTTAGTCCCAAAAATAATATAAAAGTGGATAATAAAGCCCAATATTGCCTAAAACAGTAGATAAAGTAGCATGGAGCAATCAAAAATTATAGATATGTTGGAGACGTATCAGGTACCACTGGGTCGGATGGTGTTGGGAGAACGACTTGAGATGCAAATTTACGAGCCTCACGATAAGCTTCCGTGAAAACCCGCACCGCATCGTTGTCCATGGTTCTAAACTCGGCAAGCATCTTTGCAATCATCATCCCATGGACAATGATATATTGCACCAGGTGAGCGATTGCGGGGTCATCTCCCTGGACAGTGGGAGGAGGCTGAGTTCTTGTTTCTGTCACAACGGGGAAAAGCAGAACTCCCGCCTCTCTGCCACTTGCGGAAACTTGGTTCGGAGGTATAGGATAGCCTCCATAGTAGCGGCCTGAATTGCCAAATCAGTAGTGGGAATGGCTCTGCCCTGAAAAACCAAGGGCTGACCATCTGCCGCGGGACCTGGGCAGATGTGCACTCTTGCATCATAGCAGTGAAGGTGAGGGACGGGTGCCAATTGGAACACCACGTAATTGGGGCTAGCATTATAGCCAAAGGCTTTGGTGAGCATCTCAGTAAGAAGGGGTGGAAAACCAGTATGATTGACGGCAAAGGTTCGGGCATAAAACTTTGGAGATTTGAGGGCGCTAGTCATGGCTGGGAAGTTACTAGATAGGCTTCTTTGCAGGGGCATGGCTGACTGGGTGTTGAGCGATATGGATAGCGGAAAGGGGATTTTATAGGCAGCTACACGGGACATGCCCGCATGGCGTGGCCCATTTACCTTAATGGCCAAGGGTAAGCGGTGCGGCTGACCAGAAAGGATAGGGTTGCTATTCGATCCACGGATAACTAGGCAGGGACAGCGGGGTAGGGACGTGTCAATTTCGGCTGCGCCACCTTCTGCTCAACAGTGGCCATGCCGGATGTCAGGGATGAGTCAAATCCCTGAGGGTCATTATGAGTTGATGATAATGGGGGTCTAATGCTAGGATAACCTATGCCAGCCTGGCTGCTCTAATACCATCTCCTGTGGCACACCGATCTGCATGGAGCAGGGGGCCTTCGCACGTCAGCCCAGGATAACACCTATCGCACGACAGGTCCATGATACAGCATTCCAGGTACAAGAATATTCATCAAATACATGTATAGGGGATTACAACATTGATGAATACAATCATCTGGCATAGCTGTAAGGCTATCTAATGGCGGTGGAAGTCTTGGTCTGCCAGCATATCGACTCTGGATGGGCTCAACAATGCCTAGCACGACGGAACAAGCATACAATTCGGGTACGACCTACAAAACAAGCATGATATGCCGGGTCATTACATTGAATGTACTTGCAAGACAACCAAATATATAGCATGCAAACATACAGATGACAAAGCAAGAACCAAGCATATGTAACAATCTACTTCAACACAATTTCTAAGCATGGCATGATATTGATTAGAGTCATAATTCAAACTAAGCATGAACAACATCATAGCATCTACTAGCATGGCAATAACATGGCATAAGGCAACGGCAAAACATAGAGTCACATCTCAACCATAATCATGGCATATTCAAACATGGCATAAGTTCAATCAAAACATGGCATCGCATCATGTAACTATGCTGAAAATAAACTACCAGTCATATCAAATGCAGACATAACATGTTAACTTTATGCAACCATCTCCTGTTCTGCCATGGCTCTTTAAATGCAAATAACAACATACTACTCATGCAATGCAACCAAACTTGTGCACCGAGTCCCTCGGACTCTCTTACCAATGGGTTGCCTTGTAACCAAACGGTGATCATTCACGGATCACAAACGGAACCACACTTTGTTCAACACTCACCGAGACCTCGTCTCGTGATCATATCAAAACATTACCGTGACTTCTCACGACTATCTCATAGCCCAAGTCACCACATTATTCATTACAGAATATTTATCAACTTAGTTATTTCAGGTTGTATCCTCCATTTTGACCAAGACCCGATAGTGTGACCTACTACGAACTGTGCCCATGACCGAGGACATGGCTATCGATAGATTTAACACACACTCTGCAGAGGTAGCACAGTGTACCCACACCACACAACCCATGGCCTCGCATTGATGAGGACATCAATACCATTGTTACACCCACAACCCCTACTGCTATACATACTGGACCAATTACTAGAGCTCGCGCACGCCAATTAAATTACTAGGTACCTGCGTAAGGATAGATTTCCTAATTTGCGCCAACCAAAACTAATGCCACGTGTTGATGGTTCTTTTAAGATGTTAGAGAAAATAAACGATAATGCATGTAAACTTGAGCTGCCTGCAGAATTCGTGGTCAGTCCCACTTTTAACATTGCAGATTTGAAGCCTTATTTGGGTGAGGAAGATGTGCTTCCGTCGAGGATGACTTCATTTCAAGAAGGGGAGGATGATGAGGACATCAATACCATTGTTACACCCACAACCCCTTTTGCTATACATACTAGACCAATTACTAGAGCTCGCGCACGCCAATTAAATTACCAGGTACTTTTGTTTCTTGGTAATGATTCTAGTGTTCATGAGAATATGATGCTGCCTAAATTGGATACATTTGTTTTGCTTACAAATGAAGGGCCTAGCTTGGAGAAGGATGAACATTGGAGCAAGAACAAGCATGGAGATGATGGCATGCACAAGGGGAACAAGAACAGTGTTACAAGTGATGATTTCAGGACATTGAAGCCACCATAATGGGAGCATGAAGCCTTGGACGAAATATACAAGATGCTACTTCATAACTTTCGTCCAGAGGCTATTCTAGGTGCCTTGTCACCTTATTATTGGGCCAGGCCCATGTAACTTCGAAATACTTGAGTAGGCTGTTTTTAGAGTCCATATGTGTGGGGAAACAAAAGATAGGGTTGGTTTCGGACCCCTTACCCAAGGGACACAAGATTCCCCCCTCTTCCTCCATATATACAACCCTTAGGGCATCATTTAGACTTTGGGTTTTGTTTAGATTAAAAGTTCGATATAGCTGCAACTTTCGCGTACATTGTTTGTGTTCACGACCAGACAAAGGCGTCACAGAACCCCACCTTCATTAATAAAGCTTTCCTCTTATATTCGCAATATCTAGATTGCAATCTTAGTTTCTTGCTTGTTCTTTGTTTGCTTGCAGGAAATAGACCTTCATGGTCAGGTTGATCGTGCTCTGGCGTGGTCAATAACCTCTCGGAGTTGGTTTAGCGATTGCTAAGGCACGACGTCCTCGCACGTTCGTAGTCGGATCGTGAAAGTCGACTTCCGCCAAAACGATAGCCACCATCTCATCGAAAGACGGGACACCTTTGCCTCTATCAAGTGGTATCAGATTTCTAGGTTGCTCGGTGAGATTTTATAGTTTTTTATAGTTATATCGAGTCTGTTATTATACCTACAGTCCACGAAAAAGCCACAAAAAAAATTAGAGTTAGTTCATCATATCCGAACCGATCTGAGCCTTTGCATAATCTTTTTAGGGTTTTTGCATTGTTGAATTTGCAGTTGCATCATCTTGTCTAGTTGCTGGTCTTAGTGTCTAGTCCTTTAGAGTTTCGAGTTCTGTCACAGTTTGTCACGTCGCCACCGCACCATCTTCATCGTTGCTGCCATATACCACCACCGCTGCCATATACCACCCCCGCTGCCATATCCTACCACCACTGCCATCTACCACCACAGCTGCCATATCCTACCACCGCTGCCATATACCACCATAGTTGCCATATCCTACCATCGCTGCCATATGCCACCATATATCCACCACCAATCCGAGTTCTTCTCATATTAGGTTTGTTTTCAAGATCCATCTATTTTCCGATTCGTGTTTCCTCGCCTAAGTAGGTTTAAGAAAAAAAAAGTCTAGAGACCCCCGGGCAGTTTTTAGGCCATAACTTCGGCGACCGAAAATATTCTTTCCCTATCCTATTTTTAGGTTCCAAGGAGCGTTTTGAGACACTCGCCAACATAGTGATTTTTTGTCGCATTTTTTTCGTCATCGCTGCACTAATTTTCCGAAAAAAATTGTCAAAAAAATTTCGTGCCTATCCTGTTACCTTGACTTGGGAAGAGTTTTGAGGCACTCGCCATTATAGTGAATTTTCGCAAAAAAAAAGAAAGAGGAGCGCAAAAAAGAGCGCAAAAAAAGAGCGAAAACAAAATTTAGAGTGTGCTTTTCCCTTGTTTACATGCCGTGTTGTGATTTTGTTAGTGTTCTAGGCTCGCGTCTCTAGCACGGTCTATCCTAGGACCAGCATAGTATCGTTGTTGAGCGTTTATTCAACTTTGCATCTCTGAATTGATTATTGCTGACCCTTTTTGCTACCATATTATAAGCCTTCCCAGCTCCACATACATCTACGTCATGCGTTTGACTCTCCCTGGTAATCGCTCTATCCAAGATTTGAGAGCTTTGACTACAACGGTTGCCGATCACCACCTGTTGCTGGGTAAGAGCTGGTAAGAATTTGAGATTCGCTTGAAGGATTTGTGACACACCACCACCACCACCACCACCACTTCCTAGTAGTCTGTAGGATCATATTCTTTTGTGTTTCTGTTGCTGCTAACTATGGCAGGACCACAAGCCGACGAGATTGACTGGGAGAACATGACAAACAAGGAGCTTCATGATAAGTTTCATCAAATGTTGGGTCAACAGGTGGAAGACGTGATGGCCAGCTTTGGAAAGGCAATGGAGAAGATGGATGACATTGAGAAGACAATTGACACCAAGTTGGATGCCAAGTTCGATGAATTACTCAAACGTCTCCCACCACCAGCTTCACGCCACGATATAGTAGGGTGAGCACAGTGTATTCCTCTTGAGCCAGGACAAAATTCTGGTGCCGCTGATACTGCTGTTGATGCTTCTGTAGCTCCTGCTGCTACTGTAGAGGTGGAGGACTATTACGAGGATGAGGTTGATCAAAATCAGAACTACGTGCAGCCACCAGCATCACCACCACCAGGTCGACCTCAGTTATATATTCGCAATGGTAGGCCTGCACCACCACCTCAGGTACGAGATAATGACCATATTCCTAAATTGAAACTGAATATTTCACCATTTGAGGGTAGATACATTCCTGATGTATATCTTACTTTGGAGTTAGAAACTTAACAACATTTTACATGTTTACAATATCCCGAGGAGAGACGGGTTGCTGCTGCTGTTTGTGCTTCCACTAGTTTTGCATGTGTATGGTGGTCTGAACATTGTAGATTCTATTCCAGCTACATGGGTTGCTTTGAAAACTGCTACGCGTACTCGTTGGGTTCCACCATATTATCAACATGAATTACTTCAAAAACTGCAGTGTTTGAGACAAGGGAAAAATTTTGTAGAATAATATTATCAGGAATTACAAACTGGCATGATTAGATGTGGTATTGTTGAGGAGATTGAAGTATGCTTGCATGTTTTATGGGTGGATTAAATAGAGAGATTCAGACCATTCTAGAGTATAAGGAGTATACTACTATTAGTCGTTTATTCCATCTTGCTTGTAAAGCTGAATGTGAAGTGCAGGATTGACAAGCATTGGCGCGAACTAACTTTTCTGTAGGTCGACCTTCATCATGGACACCGCATGCATCTTCTACTTCCACTGCACCAGCACCTCCATCAGGTGCCACCTCCAGCCGTGATACAAGAAAGCAGGCACAACCACCACTATCTGCCAAGAGCGCACCTGCCGGGCCTGCACAGAGCTCTTCTTCTTCCATGGCATCAATAGGGCACACAAGTGATATTATTTGTCATCGTTGTAAGGGAAGAGGTCATTATGCGAGAGAATGCAAATCTGAGTGTGTGATGATTGCTACTGAGGATGGTGGATATGAGTCTGCTAGTGACTATGATGAGGAGAATTTGGCTCTTATTACACGTGAAGAACATGGTGGAGATGATTCTGAACATCAGACGCAATACATGGCTCCTGAAGATGCTGACAGGTATGAATGTTTAGTTGCTCAACGTTTTTTGAGTGTGTATCTCACACAAGCTGAGCAAAATCAGAGGCATAATTTGTTCCATACAAAGGGAGTTGTGAAGGAACGTTCTGTTCGTGTCATCATTGATGGAGGGAGCTGCAACAACTTGGCTAGCATAGAGATTGTGGAGAAGTTATCTCTCACCACAAGACCACATCCACATCCTTACTATATCCAATGGTTCAATAACAGCGGCAAGGTTAAGGTAATGTGTGTTGTTCATGTGCATTCTAGTATCTCTAGATATGCTGATTGTGATGTACCCATGCAAGCATGTTCCTTATTACTTGGTAGACCATGGAAATTTGATAAAAATTCTATACACCATGGTAGAAACAATCAGTATACTCTTGTTCATAAGGATAAACATATTACTTTGCTTCCTATGTCTCCTGATTCCATTTTGAAAGATGATATTAATAGAGCTAATAAAGCAAAACAGGAGAAAAATAAGAGTGAAAATCAGATTGTGGCAAAAGATTTTGAGCAACAAATGAAGCCTAATAATAAACCATCTAGTGTTGCTTCTAAAATTAAATTGAAAAGTGCATGTTTCCTTGCCACCAAATCTGATATTGATGAGCTAGATTTCAGCAAATCTGTTTGCTATGCTTTTGTGTTCACAGAGGCATTATTTTCATTTGAGGACGTGCCTTCCTCTTTGCCTCCTGCTGTCGCTAACATTTTGCAGGAGTTCGCTGATGTCTTTCCACAAGACGTGCCACCGGGATTACCGCCTATTCGAGGATTGAGCATCAGATTGACTTAACTCCTGGTGCTTCACTGCCAAACCGTGCACCATACCGTACCAATCCAGAGGAGACAAGAGAGATCATGCGTCAAGTAAATGAGCTTCTCGACAAAGGTTATATACGTGAATCCCTTAGTCCTTGTGTTGTTCCTATTATTCTAATGCCGAAAAAGGATGGTACATCGCGTATGTGTGTTGATTGTAGAGGCATTAATAATATTACTATTCGTTATCGTCATCCTATTCCTAGGCTAGATGATATGCTTGATGAATTGAGTGGCTCTACAATATTGTCCAAAGTTGATTTGCGTAGTGGATACCATCAAATTCGTATGAAATTGGGGGATGAATGGAAACCAACATTTAAAACTAAGTTTGGATTATATGAGTGGTTAGTCATGCCTTTTGGGTTAACTAATGCACCTAGTACTTTCATGAGATTAATGAACGAAGTTTTACGTGCTTTCATTGGACGATTTGTGGTAGTCTATTTTGATGATATACTGATTTATAGCAGATCTTTGGAGGAACATTTGGAACATTTACGTGTTGTTTTTATTGCTTTACGTGATGCACGTTTGTTTGGTAACCTTGGGAAGAGTACCTTTTGCATCGACCGAGTATCTTTTCATGGCTATGTTGTTACTCCACACGGAATTGAAGTTGATAAAGCCAAGATTGAAGCTATTGAGAGTTGGCCACAGCCCAAAATGGTCACACAAGTGAGGAGTTTTCTTGGCCTCGCTAGATTCTATTGGCATTTTGTGTGAGATTTCAGCACCATTGCTACACCTCTCAATGAGCTTACAAAGAAATATGTGCCTTTTGTTTGGGGCACCACACAGGAAGAAGCCTGAACGGTATTGAAAGATAAGTTGACACATGCTCCTTTACTCCAACTTCTTGATTTTAATAAGACTTTTGAGCTTGAATATGATGCTAGTGGAATTGTATTAGGAGGTTTGTTACTACAAGATGGCAAACCTGTTGCATACTTTTCTGAAAAATTGAGTGAGCCTAGTCTGAATTATTCTACTTATGATAAATAATTATATGCTCTTGTTCGGACTTTAGAAACATGGCAACATTATTTATGGCCCAAAGAATTTGTTATACATTCTGATCATGAATCTTTGAAACATATTAAAAGTCAAGCTAAACTGAATTGTAGACATGCGTGGTGTGCCAAATACTATTGTTTAATGAGCTTACAAAGAAATATGTCATAAAAGCGATGATGTTGTTAATGTTTCTGATTTGTTCTTTCGTGAATTATTCGCTTGCATGGTGTGCCAAATACTATTGTTTCATATCGTGATACTAAATTTCTTAGCCACTTTTGGAGATGTTTATGGGCTAAGTTGGGGACTAAACTGCTTTTTAGTACTACCTGTCACCCCCAAACTGATGGACAAACTGAAGTAGTCAATATAACATTGTCTACTATGCTTAGGGCTGTTTTGAAGAATAATAAGAAAATGTGGGAAGAATGCTTGCCTCATATTGAATTTGCTTATAATCGTTCATTGCATTCTACTACTAAGATGTGCCCTTTTGAAATTGTGTATGGTTTCCTACCTCGTGCACCTATTGATTTGTTGCCTCTTTCATCTTCGGAGAAGGTTAATTTTGATGCTAAACAACATGCTGAATTGATTTTAAAAATGCATGAGTTAACTAAGGAAAACGTTGAGCATATGAATGCTAAATATAAACTTGCTGGAGATAAGGGTTGAAAACATGTTGTGTTTGCACCTGTAGATCTTGTTTGGTTCATTTGCGTAAGGATAGATTTCCTAATTTGCACAAATCAAAACTAATGCCACGTGCTGATGGTTCTTTTAAGATGTTAGAGAAAATAAATGATAATGCATATAAACTTGAGCTGCCTGCAGAATTTGGGGTCAGTCCCACTTTTAACATTGCAGATTTGAAGCCTTATTTGGGTGAGGAAGATGTGCTTCCGTCGAGGACGACTTCATTTCAAGAAGGGGAGGATGATGAGGACATCAATACCATTGTCACACCCACAACCCCTGCTGATATACATACTGGACCAATTACTAGAGCTCGCGCATGCCAATTAAATTACCAGGTACTTTCGTTTCTTGGTAATGATTCTAATGTTCATGAGAATATGATGCTGCCTAAATTGGATACATTTGTTTTGCTTACAAATGAAGGGCCTAGCTTGGAGAAGGATGAACATTGGAGCAAGAACAAGCATGGAGATGATGGCATGTGCAAGGGGAACAAGAATGGAGTTACAAGTGATGATTTCAGGACGTTGAAGCCACCACAATGAGAGCATGAAGCCTTGGACGAAATATACAAGATGCTACTTCATAACTTTCATCCAGAGGCTATTCTAGGTGTTGCATCACCTTATTATTGGGCCAGGCCCATGTAATTTCTAAATACTTGAGTATAGGTTATTTTTAGAGTCCGTATGTGTGGGGAAACAAGAGAAAGGGTTAGTTTCGGACCCCTTCCCCAAGGGCCACGGAATTCCCCCCTCTTTCTCCATATATACAGCCCTTAGGGCGTCATTTAGACTTTTGGTTTTGTTTAGATTAAAAGTTCTCCATAGCTGCAACTTTCGGGTACTTCATTTGTGTTCAAAAACCAGACAAAGGCGTCACAGAACCCTAGCTTCATTAATAAAGCTTTCCTCTTATATTCGCAATATCCCGATTGCAATCTTAGTTTCTTGCTTGTTCCTCGTTTGCTTGTAGGAAATAGACCTTCATGGTCAGGTTGATCGTGCTCCGGTGTGGTCAATAACCTCCCAGAGTTGGTTTAGCGATTGCTAAGGCGCGACGTCCTTGCATGTTTGTAGTCAGATCTTGAAAGTCGACTTCCACCAAAACGATAGCCACCATCTCATCGAAAGACGGGACACCTTTGCCTCTATCACGCACTCCCATTCGGGTGGACCAACGGCATTCCGAAAAAACCGTCCTACTGCCATGACACTCTCCCTGCCACTCCAACCAACACCCCTTTTTGGGTTTAGTCCTGGTTCGCCCCGTGCCCACCAAAGGCATCACGGCCACCGTCGTGGCAAAACAAAAACGGTCCCAAATGGGGACAAAAGCGTGCAGAATCCAACTACGGGCACACAAGGCTTATGTCCGCCTACCTGATCAGGGTAGCACGCGCCCATAACCTTCCCTCGTTGGAGGCACCTGTGAGAGGCATGACAATAGACCCAGTTAGGGCCTTCCCATAAAAAGGAAAATGTGGCTCGACTGGAAAAAGCTCGATTTGGTGGCATTATGACTCAATCCCATCGATGACGGAGGAGGTTTGTTATTAAGTCATATTATTAACTTCTCCATCATCATCAAAATTCAAGCATTTTTGACATGAATGCAACAACTAGGATGCAACATATAGATGTAGTAACAAAACATCAACCTTCTCAAGTGACAGTGATATCATATGAAACATGGCAATATAAAGTAATAACAAACTCACTAGTGCAACAGAATCATCATAACATCGATACTACTGGCATGAAACCAGACAAAACAAAGGCATGATAACTACAACCTCTAGCTAGCAAGTCAGCATACTCCAAGAGAGCACAAGCATGCATGGCAGATAGCAAAACATATAGCACGACTGAAATAACAGCAGACGAAACGAGCAAGAAACTACTGCAACTAAACACACACACGAGGTGCAAGCAAAGTCAACATGCAAGTTTGGGGCTCATGATAAGAGGTTGGCTTGCCTGGGGTCGAGGAACACTCCGGGAAAAGGTGCGATCCACTCGCGGAAAAATTTGCCGGAGAACGGTTCTCTCTCAAAGTGGTTTAATTAGGGCAAGGGAAAAATGGGCATTTTTAGAATGTGCAAACATAAAGAAAATAGTCCCATCAAAAAGATCTCGACGAACAGACAACGTGAGTGTTGGAATCACCTCAAACGGAGTCACGGTTGCAAAGTTGTGGCCGTTCACTTTTTAGGCAAAAAGTGGCTTAAACAGTGAACATTCACAATATAAGCATTTCGGTGGGCGAGGCTGAAAAACAGAAAGCGTAATCTTCAGAATATGTTTCCAGAGCAGAGAAATGTATTTCAGACAATACGTTTTCATTTAACTGAAAACGTAAACTGACAGGGGCGCTTCCACTTACGCTGACGGGGCGCTTCGGTCTATGACAGGTGGGGCTGCTAATGCGTGGGTCCCATGTGGAGGTGGGACCCATCTCTTATCCACACTGGCAGGACCTGGTCAACGCGCCTGGGTCGCTGCAAGGTGGGGCCCGCACACTTCTTTCTCTCCTCCCTCCTGCTTCTTCTGTCTCCTCCTCTGTTCCCGACTCGCCGGTGAGGGAGTCCGGCCCCGGAGCGGTCCTGGCGCTCCGGCGAGCAGCTTGACCAGGGGGTGGCGCGGGTGAGGTCGCCGGCGACCACAGCCTCCATCTGCGGTGGTACGGGCGGCGGGGGTGGCTGGAAAGCGCGGCGTTGAGCTGAACCAGAGGGCGGCGGAGTCGAGTGATATGATGGCTCTGGCGAGGGAAATGGATGGGCGGCGGGACGGGGAGGTTCGCCAGAAAGAGGCGCTCCTCAGGGTGTGATCACCGGCCACCGAGGATAGGGAAAGCGGGGAAGTGGAGGTCAGGGACGACGGCCGCAGCGACAGAGAGCTTCGGTCACTTGGGAAATTGCGAGCAGAGGCCACTGTAGGAGGAGGAGAAGTACTGGGGTGGCTATTGGGTGGTAGGGGAGGGCTCTGGTGGCGGTGGAACGGAGAGAATAGCTCGAGGTCGCCGGAATCTAGAGGGACCCGAGGCGGCGGCCATGGTGATGGTGGGGGTCAGGGAGCGACTCCGGGGATGAATGAGTTGCTCGGGGAGGCGTAGAGGAGGGCGAGGAAGCTGCTGGTGAGCTCGGTTGGGTCGCGGACTGGCTATTGATAGCCGAGCGAGGAGAGCTCGAGAAGGGGGGAGAGGTGGTACGCGCGCGGCTACGTGTCCGTACTCCGGTGAAGGGCACACGCGGCCAGGGGTCACGGGGAGGGGCGGGAAGGCGACGAGGTGGATCCAGAAGACACGCAGGAGCTCACGGAGTCAGGGAACGCTCGCGGACGAGAGGAGGAAGCGGACAGGGGCGAGGAAGAAGACGATGGCTACGGAGCTCACTGTTCGGCCGTTGGAACGACGCGCTGAGAAGCGTCGGAGGGGGAGAGGGGTCCAGGGGAATGGCAACAATGATGCCGAGCTGTTTGACACGCAGTGACAACCCAGACCCGGCCAGAGCAGCTCTGTCGGCACCAACAGTGGCTAGACCACCGTTTTGGCCGGCATTGCCTGTGGTCACCACCGACAACGCGCGCTCTACCTTCCTTCGCGATCCAGCTCATGTCTACAGCGTAGTCCATCCAAGGTAGAGTATTACTACGGTGAATAAACGGGCAAAGACAAAGGGAGCTGAGTAAACTAAGCTTCACAAGTTTGTTGTAGCATACTTGACCAAATTCTAGCGATAAAACCAGAGAGAGTAAGAAGTAAACTTGTTGTCTGGGAGGCTTAGGGTAGCAAGGACTACAGTCCTGGGAGTTCTGAGGTCATTAGGATAAGAATTTAGCATAGTTGCTTTGCAACTGCTAAAATAGGTCCAGAAACAAAATGAGGAAGATGCACTCACTAGGAGTGTTGGATTGGGCTTCCACTTGGCAAATCTTGATGATTTGGACATATGTAGGTTCTGCAAAAAGATCATACCAAATGGACTTGCGAAATTGGTACTTGTTTCACAAATATCTCTTCTGTCCAGAAACTTGGAAAACATCTAGGAAAATATTGGCTAAATGAAATGAGACAAAATCTTGTGGAGGTGGATCATAGAGATAGGAGAAGGATTGGGAATATTTTCATCCATAATGGAGCAAGATAAAATATACTTGCTTCACAAACTGAAAATTTGGACAGAGAACAAGAATTGCTCCTGTGCTCACATAGTTCAATGAAGTGAGCTGAATTTAGGTGTAGGCTAATGATTTGCGATACTTGAGAAGCTGGCAAAGTTTCATCCCATTTGGAAACTCTATGAAGGTACTTCCTTCATAAAGTTGCAATCTGGTCAGAAACTTTGAAAAATTGCACAGGGAGCTAGGATGAAGGGATTGAGCTGATCTTTGGTATATATGGGTTATTTATCAATTTTAATCACCCTGCCAAATTGCAGCTCAATTGGAAGTAGGAATAAAGCACTTTCTTTGCAAAATTTCTAAGAAGGCAGAAACTTGCATTGGATCATGTGCCCAATTTTTGAACTATGGAACATGAGATTATGATGGAACTAGTGAGTATATTGCAAGGACAATCTCCACAATTTATGAGGGAATATTTTCTGCTATAAAAATAGTAGTTCCTTTAGAAAGTGGCAGAAATGAAATATTGGCATTAAATAAGAAAAGGCAATTTTCCATATTTAATTATGGCCAATATCTTTGCCAGAGCTTGGATTAGGCACAAATATCAACTCCACCAATCCTAGTGAATTTAGGAGATGACTAGATATGCCTTTGGATTTTATTCCTCAGAGGGATCAGAAAAGGAATATATCACTATTCAAAAATATTGCATGGGACTTGGCAATATTTTTGCATACCCAAGGTTTGGAAGGATAGGAGGGTCTCTAGGAACGGATGGGATGATCAACAGATCAAGGAAAATGATGGCCCCTTTGTATTCACAAAAGGGCATAATCAAATTCCAAAAATTTGGAATTAGGGTTTGAGTGGGTTTGAGGTGATGCAAATGAGGTCTTGCCCACTAACAAAGACATGAGCAAGGTCTGGAAAGGTTTGGAATGACAAGAATTTCAGAGTCATCCGGCAAACTCAGGAGAAAGATTCTTGAAAATGATTGCCAGGAAGGAATAACAGCACAAAAATTGATAACCCAATTTTGGGGCTGTTAAAGTTGGACTTTTTGAAAAGACAGTATAAGAAGGTCTCTATCTCCTCGCCTCTGATATGCGAATTGTGAGTGGCACCACAGATAAGCGCAGAGGAATAGGGGGTATACCACAAACCCTAAATTTCTAACAGTGAACGCACTCCTAGCTGATCATAATTCAACTATACATGAGAAATTTATACTGCCTAAATCTTGTGTGCTAATTTTACTCAGGTACAATGTTGTGGACAACCAACAACTTTCAGCAAATGAAGAAACAAGTTCAGAATCCCATACAACAAGTTTGAAGAGAAAACGTTTCAACTCTGATGTAAACCATGTTTTGGTGACAAGTGTAACTAGTTACACCTCGAGGAAGAATAGAAAGCCATCTCAACACTCTATTGTAGCATGCGTAGTTCCAGAATTCGTCCCAGAACTTGCTGCATCATGCAACACAAATATATGAGTATTTAGCACGTGTGGGAGTGTAAAATGGGCAACATATGAAGTGTACTATCTGGAAAATGAAACGGTGCATCATTTGGAGTCCTGAGTCAAAAGATATGTGAATTCCAATGCAAGTTGTCCAGAGCATTAATTGTTGCGTGAGGCTTCGGGTTTGCTCCCTTGACCAGCTGGTTAGCACAAATTTGAGCCCCTCTTTTGGACTGGTTTCACACCAAAGCTAGGAGGGTTTTTCCTAGTATAAATATCACGTCCCCCACTTCAGCCACAACTCTTTGGCAATTTGATTTCAGAATAGGTTAGGTGAGTGCAACCAGAATTTTGTTGGAGAGTTCACTTCCTCCTTAGCTCTTGTAATCTTGCCTTGTGAGAGGGTAAACTCACTTAGTGATTTTACAATAGTAGCTATTGAGGCGACGGGTAGTTCGTGCTTCGAACTTCATGCGTGGTTGCATGGACTGGAAGCTAAGAGTGTAGTTTGGCGAATACCTATTGTTGTGTGTTGCATTTGCAATAGCTGGCTTCGGTCTCGTCAGGTTGCACTATTTATCCTTTACCCGACAACATTGTTGGCTGGGATCGAGGGTTTCCTTCACACCTTCAGGTGGCGTTAATTCGTTCATCAAGCAGATCCTCCATGAAGATTGGTCAACCCCGTATCATCTTGTCATCAGAGCTTTGGTTGACACGGCAGGATCTTATATCCCTAGTTTAGTTCGTGTTCTTGTTCTTCCTAATGTGCAGAAAATAGCCCCACAAAAAAATGCCTTTACCTAGCCCTTTGCAGCCTTTATTATATTATTTGGTGAGTTTTATCAAGTTCTTGTCCACTAGATCTTTGTTTTTAGGTGCTGAGTTTCCCCCATCCATTCTTGTGTGTTTGTGTTCATTTTCGTCCACATAATTCAGATTTGCATCCTCCACCAAATCGTGTGTATCTTTGTCACCCGGAGTCCATTTGGGGTGTTTTTATGCATTTCGGAAAGCCCACGTCGTGTACTTTCCATCCGTCCTTGTTAGATTTGATTCCCGTCTCCCCCCCAAAGTCAGATCTATTGGTGTGTGTTTGCTGCCAAAGTTTCTGTTGTGTGTTGTTGTTGTTTGAGCTTATCCATTGTAATTTTCATGATTCCCCCAAAGTGTGTGTTCAGATCCAAGTCCCGTGTTGTAAGTTTGTCAAAAAAAGAGTAAACAAAAGAGGCAAAAAAAGAAAAAGAAAAGATCCGCCCCAAGAATGGAAGTGTGTGCAAGAAGCAAAAGAGAGAAATTTGGGACTGTTCTGCACTTATATCTTGAGAAATCCCTGTTTGTGTTGTGAGCTGAAACTTGTCAAGTGTGGAAAGTCTTCAATCCTTGCTTGCAGCAAATCTGATTCCTTGGTGTGAGTTAAATGTTCCTCACATATATCTCTTTCAACAACTAAGGCGTTATCATCTTGTTTGGATGATTACTTGGTTCAACAATATCTAGATTCTAGATTAGTGCATCTCAACTAAGGCACCACGGTTGAGCACGATTCTGCTCTCACTTGGAAGTTACATGAGCTTCGGTTGGTAAGTAAGGTGAGGTTGAGTTGTTATCCACATATATGCTTCTAGTACTATAGGGCTTTTGGAGAACTAGCCATGGCAAGTTATGAAAAAGAGTATGATGTTGAAGGAAATGGGCATCTCAATTAGCCCGTCACATGGTTTCACTTTAATGTACTACGTGATCGTCTATGCCAAGAGTTTAGAAACAACCTTGATCCAATTGAAGAGAAGCAAGACAAGTTGTCGAGATATCTGCAACAATTTATGGGTAATGTTAATGAGCAACTCACTCAGAACATGGCACCCATGAGGGCTAATATTGTTGCTGATATTGTGCGAGAGCTTTGTCAAGGCCGAGAAGATGCAAGTTTCCATGGTGATGAACGTATTGCAACTGATGGGGAAGCTGCTGCCTCTAATACACAAGTTAGAATAAACCAAGCTCCCGCTCCCCATGCCATGAGACCTTCCGGCCCCGGACATGGAAATGCTCATGCTAATGGTCGTGGTTATCATGAAGCTGCTGCTTGTCGTGGTCTTAGAGGAGGCCAATGAGAGCAAATCTGCACCATGAAGAAAGTGAAGATGAGTTCGATGAAGATGAAGATGGCACGCACCACAATGACAAATTTCATCATCGTAGAAACTATGGTCGTGGACGGCAGGAAGAGGAGAGGTTTGGAAAGATGAAATTACCATGCCCAAGGTTGATGGTGGATTTGATCCAGAAAATTATCTCTCATGGGAATTGAAGGTTGACAAGATTTTCCGCATGCACAACTACTCCGAAGAGAAGAAATTAGCAATGGCCTCACTTGAGTTTAAAGACTATTCTCTAATCTAGTGAGAGCAATTTCAGATTCAGCGAGAAGAAGATGGAGAACCTATTGTTGCTACATGGCAAGAAATGAAAAGAGAGATGGGGGCAAGATTTGTTCCAAGGCATTATAAGCGTGATATCTTTGATAAGATCTAGAATTTGAGGCAAGGAAAGTTGAGGGAATCCCAGACTAGGGGGTCCCCGGGCTGCCGACCTGTCCCGACAGATGGGCCGCACCACAACTGCTAGAAGGCCGAACTATGAGGTGACTCTGTATCCCGATAGGAGATCTTTGATGCCTTGGTGTTGTCAGATTTCGGGTTCCGGCAGACCCTTGAGGTTCGAACACTCGGTTGCGCGCGGAGATTTAACCCTCTGCCTGCCTGTTCCTCGCCGGGCCGCTAGGATCTAAACTACCAAACAGAACAACACAAGAGACACAAGATTTATACTGGTTCAGGCCACCATTGCGGTGTAATACCCTACTCCAGTGTGTGGTGTGGTGGATTGCCTCTTGGGCTGATGATGAACAATACAAGGCAGAATAGCCTCGTGAGGGTCTGCTCTTGGCTGGTACTACTTGGTTCTGGCTCTTGGATTCTCGATGCCTCTACCCTGGGGGTGGCTAGTCCTATTTATAGGCAAAGGCCCTGGGCCTCTTCCCAAATATTGAGTGGGAAGGGCGCCAACAATTGGCCATTTCGAAGGGGAACAGCGGGTACACTTATCCTGACTAAAGTTGGTCCTTGCCTGTCAAAGGCTCTGGTGGTGACGCCTGCTTGGGCTCCACAATGACTTCTTCCCTGCCGTTGGGCTGGTCTTGGTCTTGTTGCACCGAAATGGGTGCCTTTGCTTGATGCTCTCGCCTGCGCTTGCCCCCTTTGCACCAAAGAGGAAAGGAGGACACTGCGCGGGCTGGCGCCCGACTGGCGCCCTTGGTCGTCATGGCTTGCGTCATGGGCACCTCGCGAGGTACCCCGCCTTGAACTCTCCGCCTCCTCGTGAGCCAGCCTGACGAGGCCATGCCTGAGGAAGCTCCTTGTCATCCGCCCTGCGAGGCTTGGCCCCTCGCGAGGGTCTTGAGCTGTGTTGATGAAGATGGGTTGCGCTGGGCCTCCCTCGAGCCACACTGCAGGCCGCAGGCAGGCAAGTCTGGGGACCCCCGTTCCCAGAACGCCGACAGTAGCCCCCGGGCCCACGGCGCGCCCGGACTTGGCCGAGCAGAGAGGCAAAAGGGCAAGTGCGAAGCGTCACGGGCCCTAACAGCCTGCAGCCTTGGGCGCCGCATGGCGGTTGATTGGACGTGGGCGCCTCCGCTTCCCCACGACGCCTTGGTAACCGCACGGATTCCACAAGTCCCTGCATGCAAAGCGGGTCATGATTACCTGCGATCGTGGAGGTCGATGGTTGGCCTTCGCTGGCTATAAGTATGGAACGGCGCGCGCCCTTCCAGCCTATCCCCTCTTGCTTCCCCTTCTTCTTCATGGCTCCGCCAAGGAAGTTCTCGGCCGCAGAGAAAGGAAAGGCTCGCCAGGTCGAGTCTACCTCTCCCCCGCCCAAGCGCGGTCGAGGTCGCCCTCGCAAACATCCTGTGGCCTCCGTGGCGCCCCCCCTCCCACGGTCGCGGAGGTGGCTCTCTGCGCGGCGATGAGCGGCTGGCCATGGTCGGCGGGCGTGTTCCGGCCGTGCAACCCCCGAGGCCGCGCCTCCAAGCTGCGGAGGTCCTGCCGGAGTTCATTGTGTGGGCGGTGGAGCCAACCGGCGCCCGGCTTCAGCTCCCTCGCTTCCTCCTTGGTGAGTTCCTAGCTGGCGCCTTGGGGGGCCTCTGGCTCCAGGTAGATGGCTGCTGCAGCCGGGCCTCATGGGCTTCGCTGGAGGTCTCTGCTGCCGGGAGCCTGGCCCTGACCCGCGGCTGGCAGACGTTTGCTCGCGCGCGTGGTCTCCGTCGCCAGTGCTCTCTACACTTCAAGTTCGACGGCGACACCACCCTCTACGTGAGGGTGTCTGGGGAAGATGGTCGCCGTGCAGGGTGCTGTCCTGAAGATGACGATCGCGGCCGGGGACTCAGCCCCGGCGAGGACGGGGAGGACAGCGCGCGAGAGGTTGGTGGCGCCCGTGACTCCTCAAGCTTCACCAGCTCTTCTTCGGGTAGCGACCCTTCTAGCAGCGGCCGCGGTCAGCCTCTAAGCTGCCGCGCCTGCTTGGAAGGCGGCAGCGGGTCTACCCGCCGTCGCGCCCCGGTGAAGCGCGAGAGGGAGTCCGCCTGAGCTCCGGAGGCGGCTCGATTCTTCATGAGGGCCAGCGCGGGACGAGCTTCGCCTGCTTTTGTTCTTTCCTTTCTTTTCTCCTGCGCAAAAAGACAGCAATGTGTGGCCCCGAGGGGGCGTGTTTGGGTTAACGTTGTCAATCATCACATTGTTTCTGTTATTTCGGTACTTGTTCCTTTCTATTGCATGCCCATTCGTAAGTAATCTTTAGTCTCAGCCGTGGGGCGACCGACCCAGGCCCTGTATTCATGTCGTGGTGCCCGTGAGGCATGGTCTGGAGGGGCGCTCCGGTAGTGGACCTGGGCCGTGAAAACTTGAGCGATAGGGGTAGGAACACTCGCAAGGGCCCTCGGGGCTTCCAGCTCGCGAGCCCCCGCACAAGAGAAATCGAGGCAGGAGAGCGAAAACGTCGAAGAGCCATAGGTCAAAAGGCGGCGATAGTTTCGATAAAACTCCAAATGAGAATGAAATAGCCAACTGCAGAAAGCAAATGAAAAAGCCGCGTCCGGCACCTAGTCTAGTCTTCGACGTCTTCTCACCAGCGCGGAGCTAAGTGCTGCCACTGGGCGTGGGAGGGAGCCCCAGGGCCTGACGCCGGCACCCCTGAGACTCCGGGGCATGTACAGCCCCAACTCATTATTACGTGAGAGTGTCACGGGCGGCGAGCTTCACAGGCGTTGGCCTTCTTCACAGGCTCCGGGCCTTTCTTCGGGGAAGCAAGCTTCACGGGCATTGGCCCTCTTCACAGGCTCCGGGCCTTTTCAAAACGATGAGCTTCACAGGCATTCGCCTTCTTCACAGGCTCTGGGCCTTTTCCAAAAAGATTAGCTTCACAGGCATTCGCCTTCTTCATAGGCTCTGGGCCTTTTCCAAAAAGATTAGCTTCACAGGCATTCGCCTTCTTCAGAGGCTCTGGGCCTTTCTAGGGGTAAAACCTTCGGAGGTGCTGGATGTTCCACGCGTTCTGTACGGGTACTCCCTCCCGAGTCTCCAAGTGCACGGTGCCGGGCCTAGAAACATGAACAACCTTGAACGGGCCCTCCCACATAGGAGAGAGCTTATGCAGTCCCTCCCTGGAGAGGACCCGCCGGAGCACGAGGTCCCCTACCTCGAGAGTTCTGGGGCGGATGTTGCGGTAGTGGTACCACCGGAGTGCCTGCTGGTATCTTGCCGCTCGCAGCGCAGCTTCTCGACAACGCTCCTCCCCTAGCACGAGGTTCGTCCCCCGCATGGCGTCCTGCAGCGTCTCATCGCACGCCAGGACCCGTGCGGACCAACGTCTGACCTCGTGAGGGAGGACCGCTTCGGCCCTGTAGACCAAGAAGAAGGGAGTCTCCCCAGTCGGCTTGGTCGCGGTTGTGCGGATGGACCACAGCACGGACTGAAGCTCGTCATACCAACCCCTGCCGTAGGCCTCCAGTTTCTTCTTGAACGTCCTGGTCTTAAGGCCCCTCAGGACTTCTGCGTTGGCCCGCTCGGCCTGGCCGTTGCTTCAGGGGTGCGCCACCGAAGCGTAGCATATCTGCGTTCCAAGGTTAGCACAGTACGTTTTGAAAAGGTTACTGGTGAACTGCGAACCGTTGTCAGTGATGATGCGGTTCGGCACCCCGAACTGGCTCACGATGCCCTTGATGAACTTGACCGCAAAACTAGCAGGGATGGTGCGGACGGCCTCGACTTCGGCCCACTTGGTGAACTTGTCCACGACGACGTAGAGGTAGCGATAGCCCCCTGGCGCCCGAGGAAAAGGGCCCAGGATATCCAGCCCCCAGACTGCAAATGGCCACGTGAGGGGTATGGTTTGCAGACCTCCTGCCGGCTGGTGGATCTGCTTGGCATGGAATTGGCAGGCCTCGCAAGCCTTCACAAGCTCGACAACGTCATTTAGCATAGTAGGCCAATAGAGACCGCTGCGGAACGCCTTGCCGACGAGGGTCCGTGATGACGAATGATGCCCACAGTCTCCATCGTGTATATCTGCCAGCAGTACTTTCCCTTGCTCCCTGGTGATGCAACACAGGGACACATCATTCGGTCGCTTCCGGTAGAGCTCTTCATCCCTGATGCAGTACACTGTGGCTTGCCTCGCCACACGCTCTGCTTCCTCCTCCTTCTCCGGCAGGGTCCCTTGCGTTAAGTAGCTCCGGAGCTCTGTGATCCAGCACCCCTCCTGAGGCTCCATCGTCAGGAGCAGGCGTGCTCCTGAGGCCGGGCCACATGCTGGGCCTCCCGAGGCAGGTGGCTAAGGAAGCTCCAGCCGAGGCTGTGCTGTGCTCGACAATGATGGCAGGGCCGAGGGCTTGAAGAGCCGTTCCTCGAAGACGCTCGGCTCCTGGGGCAACCGCCTGGAGGCTCGTTTGGCGATGTCGTCGGCCTCTTGATTAGTGCCGCGGGGCACATGCTGTAGCTCCAACCCCCAGAACTGCTTCTCCATCCCGCGGACCTCCGCAAGGTAAGCCTCCGTGTGCTCATCTCTTGGCTCGTATACCTTGTTGGAGAAATTGACAAGGAGCTGCGAATCGCCCTTGATAGTAAGACGCTTCACTCCCAGTGCAGCGGCGGCCTTCAGGCCCGCTATCAGTCCCTTGTACTCCGCTATATTGTTGGAGACCTTTTCGCCCTGCTGGAAGCAGAGCTGCACGGCGTAGTACAGCTTGTCCTAAGTGGGAGATATGAGTACCGCCCCAGCCCCAGCGCCATGCCTGGAGAACGCCCCGTCGAAGTACATGACCCAGCCTTCTGGCGCCTCGCTTCCTGGGGAGAGTGATCGGTCCTCGTCGGCCTTGAGGTCCGGTGCCTCCGTCCATTCAGCCACAAAATCTACTAGCGTGGCACCCTTAATGACCCTGGTCGTACTGAATTCGAGCTGAAACGCTTGCAGTTCAATGTTCCATTCAGCGACCCTTCCGGCCGAGTTAGGGCTCCTAAGCACCCTTTCCAAGGGGTATGCCGAGACAACCTTGATCGGGTGACCCTGGAAGTAGTGTCGCAGCTTGCGCGAGGCCACCAGCAGCGCGAGGAGGAGCTTCTGCGGCATGGGGTACCGTGCCCTCTCATCCCGCAACACCGTGCTGACAAAGTACACCGGGTGCTCGACGAGGCTTGGAGCGTCGGCGCTGGTGGTGCCCTCCTGAGGCTGTGGCGCCTGCTGAGGCAACAGGGCCTCCGGAGGTTGGTCGCCTGGAGGAAGAGCTTCCTCCGCTTCCGACGCGCTTCCCTGCGGCGGCTGACCCTCCTCAGCCATGGTTGCGACCTTTGCGAATCCTTTTTGGTCCTGCTTTGCCTTGACACGTGCAGCAGCCGTGGCCTTGGTCCGATGCTCCTCCCTGACTGCCACCAGAGCCGCGCTGGCGGAGTAAGGAGTGGCGGCGAGATAGAGTACTAGGGGCTCCTGAGGGCGTGGGGCCACCATCACCGGAGGGTTGGTCAAGTATCTTGAGATCTTGGAACGCCTTGTCAGCCTCTTCAGTCCATTCAAAGGGCCCTTTCTTCTTCATCAGCTGAAAGAAAGGCAGCGCTCGCTCTCCTAACCTGGAGATGAAGCGCCCCAGCGTAGTCACGCGCCCCGTGAGCTTCTGCATTTCTCTGAGGGTCTTTGGTGGGCTCATGTCTTCGACTGCCTTGACTTTTTCTGGGTTGGCCTCGATGCCTCGGTGGGACACGAGGAAGCCCAAGAGCTTGCCCGAGGGGACTCCAAACACACACTTCTCTAGGTTGAGCCGCAGGCTCACTGCGTTGAGGCTCGCGAAGGTCTCCTCCAGGTCTTGTATCAGGGTCTTGGCCTCGCGAGACTTCACTACGATGTCGTCGACGTAAGCCTCCACATTATTCCCGAGCTGCGGGCCCAAGGTGATGTGCATGAGCCACAGAAATGTTGCCCCCGCTTTGCGCAATCCGAACGGCATGCATGTATAGCAGTACACCCCACACGGGGTTAGGAAGGCCGTCTTCTCCATGTCTTCCACCGCCATCTTGATCTGGTGATACCCGGAGAAGGCATCCAAGAAGCATAATAGGTCACACTCAGCGGTGGAATCGACGATCTGATCGATGCGAGGGAGCGGGAACGGATCTTGCGAGCATGCTTTGTTGAGGTTGGTGAAGTCGACACACATGCGTTCCTTCCCCCCCTTCTTTGGCACAACCACGGGGTTGGCCAACCAATCTGGGTATCGAACCTCGCGAATAACCCCCGCGGCTTCTAGCTTGCGGGTCTCCTAGACGATGAAGGTCTGCATTTCAGTGGACTACCTCCTCGCCTTCTGCTTCACGGGCGCACGTTGGGACACACGTTGAGGTGGTGCTCGATTATGCCCTGCGGGATCCCTGCCAACTGATCGGGCTCCCAGGCGAACACCTTCTTGTTTGCACGCAGGAACTTGACCAGGGCTTCCTCCTGCTCGGGCTCGAGGTTGGCGCCGATGGTGAAAGTGGCGTTAGTGGACCCATCCTCGTCGATAGGTACCTACTTGGTCTCTGCCTTGTCTTGGGTGAACAACTGCTTCTTCTTGGTCGGCGCAGCCCCCTTGGGCTTGGGGGTTTCTGCGTCGGCGGGCCGCGCCGCTGCCGCCGTCTTGAGGGCGAGCTTGAGTACTCGCTACGCACCTTTAGTGTCACCGGGCACGGTGAGGACGCCGTTGCTCTCGGGCATCTTCATGAGGTTGTACGCCGGGTGAGTCACGGCCATGAATTTGGCCAATGCTGGATAGCCGAGGATGGCATTGTAGGGGAGGCCGATGGGGGCGATGTCGAAATCGACCAGCTCCGTGCAGAAATTGTCGTAGGTGCCGAAAGTTACCGGGAGTCGGATCTGCCCCAAGGAACTGGACGACCCGCCCCCGACGCCCGAGAAAGGCCGGCTGGGTTGCAGCCGCTCCCGGGGTATGCAGAGGAGGTTGAAGGCCTCAACTGAGAGCACGTTGAGGCCCGCGCCACCGTCGATGAGGGTCCTGGTGATGGCCACCTGGCAGATGGCGGGCGTGCAGAGCATGGGGAGCGCGCCCGAGCAGGCCGAGTTGGTGGGGTGGTCCTCGGAGCTGAAGGTCAGTTTAGCCGATGGCTCCGACCGGCCTTGGGGAGCCCCCTGCCGCGTGGAGGCGGTGCCGACCCGGCGGATGAACGGCTTGACGTGGTGGCTGGAGGGCGGCGCCTGCGAGCCGCCCAGGAGGGCCGCGACGACCGAGGGAGCCGGCGCGACGAGGTGGGTGAGGAAGAGGCCGCGTGGCTCTTCCCAAGAGGCCATGGGGAAATGCTGGGATGATGCTTGCTGCCCGTTCCCCGCCGGGCCGATGGCGACGTTGACGGCAGGTGGCGGGGAACGACGAGGGCACCCCCCGACGGGGGCCATCAGGGCGACGCGGGAGGCGAGGGCGGCTCGGCGCTCGGCACAAGCCCGACGAGCGTCAGACATGGATGCGACGGTCGGAGAAGAACGAGACGACGGGAGGCAATTTCTGGCGGACCCCTACCTAGCGCGCCAAATGTCGGATTTCGGGTTCCGGTAGACCCTTGAGGTTCGAACACTGGGGTGCGCGCGGAGATTTAACCCTCTGCCTGCCTGTTCCTCGCCGGGCCGCTAGGATCTAAACTACCAAACAGAACAACACAAGGGACACAAGATTTATACTGGTTCAGGCCACCATTGCGGTGTAATACCCTACTCCAGTGTGTGGTGTGGTGGATTGCCTCTTGGGCTGATGATGAACAATACAAGGCAGAACAGCCTCGCGAGGGTCTGCTCTTGGCTGGTACTACTTGGTTCCGGCTCTTGGATTCTCGATGCCTCTACCCTGGGGGTGGCTAGTCCTATTTATAGGCAAAGGCCCTGGGCCTCTTCCCAAATATTGAGCGGGAAGGGCGCCAACAATTGGCCATTTCGAAGGGGAACAGCGGTACACTTATCCTGACTAAAGTTGGTCCTTGCCTGTCAAAGGCTCTGGTGGTGATGCCTGCTTAGGCTCTACAATGACTTCTTCCCTGCCGTTGGGATGGTCTTGGTCTTGTTGCACCGAAATGGGTGCCTTTGCTTGATGCTCTCGCCTGCGCTTGCCCCCTTTGCACCAAAGAGGAAAGGGGGACACTGCGCGGGCTGGCGCCCGACTGGCGCCCTTGGTCGTCATGGCTTGCGTCATGGGCACCTCGTGAGGTACCCCGCCTTGAACTCTCCGCCTCCTCATGAGCCAGCCTGATGAGGCCATGCCCGAGGAAGCTCCTTGTCGTCCACCCCGCGAGGCTTGGCCCCTCGCGAGGGTCTTGACCTTGTGTTGATGAAGATGGGCTGCGCTAGGCCTCCCTCGAGCCACGCTGCAGGCTGCAGGCAGGCAAGTCTGGGGACCCCCGTTCCCAGAACACCGACAAGTGTGTCCTCCAAGTCAAGATAAGAAGAATCGGTGTGATTATTCCTTCCTCGCAACTGGCCATATGTAACCCTAGTACCCCTGGTGTCTATATAAACCAGTGTTTAGTCCATAGAGGCTAGAAGAACAACCATCATCCTACTCACCTAGGGTTTAGTTCATATGATCTTGTGGTAGATATCGACTCTGTAATCATCCTATACACTTCTGTTAGGACCGAGAGTATATCGAATAGAGGGGGGGTGAATGGGAGATTCAAAATTTCTTTCGAAAGTTAAGAACTAATCCCAATCACAGCAGCTAAATAATGTAAAGGATGAAATAAACTGAATCAATCTGACCCGTCAGAAGCATATTCCTCGACGAAGGAAGTAATAACAATACATGCTTGGGAGATTATAGGTTTAACTATGAAGAGAGTAATGCAACAAGCAAACAGATGTAGTAGTACGAAACAAAACATGTTGCGGGTGACGATAGATATGCAAGAAGGTAAACCGAGGTAAAATGATGATGTTTAAACAAAGTGATGAAAACACAATAGAATGAGATACGAGGATGAATTAAAGTGAAAGACAACACATGCATATGAGAGAGAGTAACCATGATAGATGATAATGATATGATAAACTATCAACACAGAGCACGAAAGTAAACTGCTGAAGGAAATGTAGTGAAGTAGATTGAACCAGTGGTGCTCGATGGCCACAAAAAGATTTGGTAGACCAGTTCACCCTTCTGCGAAAGGGGTATGTCTGGTTGGAGGGGCCATGACTTAACACGGAAGATAAACGCTCTTCACCCTATTATCCTTCAACTCAAAGTTGATAAGACTCCATTTGATTTCACTCATGGAAGATCCCTGTCGGCAAACTCAAATGTTCGGTCCACATTTGTGAACCACAATCACTCTTGGTTGCTGAAGATCTAGCTCGGTGAAGATAACAACTCTTCAACACTCGAGCCGAAATCTATCCGTCTAGAGAGTGCGCAGCTCTCAAGAGTAATAGGTACAAGAACTCTAACTCAGAACTACTGTGATGCTAAACCACTATCTAAGTTTGGCTCTTGATTTTTCTGTCGGTGGATCTTAAACTCAAGTCACTCGGAGAGGGGTTGCTCAAATCTATCTTCTCAGAAATCTCAAGCGGAGCAGCCAACGGACAATCTTGGAGCAGGGTGGCTATTTATAGCCGTAGCCTTCCTTGATGGGAAATGACCAAATTGGACATCAAGAGCAGCCAATGGCCAAACCACACGAGTCCAACAGTCAGATTTGAGCACAACGGTAACATTACTTGCGGAGTACGTAATGCTAACTCTTCGGTCTGAGATAAATCCTTGTAGCCAAGAAGATCACAGTCTCTTGCTGGAAAGTATTTGCTCGAAACACAAACAGATTTCTCTTGCAACTTTCATAGGTTTTGGCTAATCATCACAGCGGATCTAAGCTTCGAGAACCTATACCCCTCTTAATAGTACAGAGGTCCTATGACTCAAATAAATGAAATAAGAATAATGACATGAATACTACGTCTTCACTTTGTCTTTGACTTCCATTCACTGCAGTCAATTTCTTCGGACGACCATACCGAAACATATTCTTTGTTTTAGTAGTAGATTTTCGAGGGGTTAATTCCTTCACATCAGTCTTCTTGTCTACATATCTTCTACCGATGTAGCTCATTCTTCTCTACAATGCAGATGTACTTTGGTGAAGTTCCTCGAACTTAGCACCAGAGTCAGCATTCCCTTTGGTTTTGTATGGACTATTTCTCTCTGTATGCACTAGCAAACAAATCAGTCCATACCTGTTTGTGTCAAGAATCTCCAAAACATAAGGTAGGAAGATATTGCACCAACAATCTCCCCCCTTTTGGATGATTGTTGACAAAACAGATCACATCGAAGGAATGAAACTGAATGAAATGGAATGCGAAGGCTAGAAAAAGACGATGGATAATTACGAAGATGAACCATGCTCCCCCTTGGAGATATGCATAATTTGAGTGCGTAGTTAAATCAGAAGGATGCGAGGTGAATCTTCGTATGAGTTTCATTGACATATGATCTCAATCTTGATGTCTCTCAATGCACTCAATGTTGTTTGAGGTAGTTCCTATCAATAATATTCGAAAAGAATTAGATATAATATATACTTTGAAAGATTTGTGACGAAGGATATAACATGAAGGTTTTCTCAGAACACAATTTGAATCCACACGAGATGTAAGTTTCCTGCATGTCAGATATTCGATATGATCAAAGCAAGGTAAACATGGGTATATTGCTCGGAGTGGATATGCTTCAAATGTGTTTTCCTGCATCAATGATAAAATGAGTGATAATTGTGAGGAAAAAACACTTTGTCAGTCAAATAGATAGCCTTCACAGCGTAAGGCATTAGAGCAAGGGCTGACTTTGTTTCCTGCAAGGTTAGATAGAGAGGTATAACAATCAGAGCATATCCAACAATGGCAAATATAGTTCATTTAGTACTCGATGTACTTCTCCCCCATAGTTTCAACACTCGATAATTTCCTGTTCTTCTTGGTGGAGCAAATATTTATCCTATATGATAGATAATTAACGAGGATAATCATTGCAAGGGAGAACACATTCGATGGTCCCTGCAAATAGATACTATGAAGCAAATAACATTGCGCGGGGGGTGGGGGGTATTAACGTTACATGGCGACCGAGTATTTTCAACACCATAGGCGGTGCGTTAAGTTCATCAAGCAAATTGTTCGAGGGAAACCAAATGTTGGGCTACGAAAAGCAAACCGTGAATAAAACACCATGCAAATACCCCGATAATCTATCACTCGATGTAATTCTCCCCCTTTTTGTCAGGAATGAGAAAACATACAAGGATCTACTCTTCCGGAGTGTCCTAAGAATCCAAATTGAAACCACTTGATGAATCAGAATCCGAAGAGTGAGGAATGGTCGAGGTAGAAGCGGGTGTGGCAGCATGGGCTCTGGAAGACTTGGAGCGATGAACATCTGGCTTGTAGATGAGAGTACCGGGTGTGTCTGTAATTTCATCATCATGGCCGACAAACAACATGTTAGTTGAAGTAGAACGCAGTGGGAGCACAGGAGTTTGTCTTCGGATGCGAGGAATAGCAAGTTAGTCCAGGTAGTCATACTCCTTCTTGATTCCCTTGGCAAGCAACTGCTTGCGAGAATAATGTTGTCTCAATAGAGTCTAGGAGCGGTTCTTTGCTTCCTTCTCATATAGAAGAATTGGCCAGTATGATTATGAAGTAAATTCAGCTTAGTCATCAATTCAAGCTTTTACTTTCGATCCAGCTTGATGTGACTCTCCAATGCTTGTTGTGTGCTAATGCAAATCTCATAAAGAGATGGATTTTTCTCATGAGGGATTTCAACCCTTGATTTCTTGACCTTAGGAGCATTTTCAGACGCAGACGCAGTGCCAACAACATCAACTGGTTCCTTCCCTTTTCCAATATCCTTTACCATACAAAGAGTGTCTCGTACTGGTGGCATGAATACTTTCAGAATATAAGCCCAGAAGAATTTCTCATTGATGAGTTGCTTGATCCATGGAGCATATGGCTTCAATGATTGAGGGCTGTCAGCTGGACAAGCCAAGTTTCAAATGAAAAGTTCAGGAACATCGAACCGAATTCCTTGTGAGATGGCCAGAAGTGCATTTCCCACAATGCCATTGATGGAGTTTGGTCTATTTGTTGGCGTGAGAGTGTTGCACAAAATGTGAAACATCACTTTGTTGTCATAGGCTAACTTCTTCGGATCTACATCAATGCATTCATCACCAACCAAGTTGGGATCCATCAGAATGTGAAGTTGTGCTTCAGACAATTCCCAGAAATGCAGCCTGTGTTCTCTATATTTTTCAAACTCACATCGAGGAAGATTCTTCATGGCTAAAAACTAGTCTGTCGAGCATTTGATCTTTTCTCTACCAGTCATCCATTCGTGAATCCAGGTAGAGGTGTTTGAAAGCTCTCCTGAGATATACAATGTGGCATAGAACTGCAGGATAATTTCTCTATTCCAGCCATGATTGAAGCGCATGAATCCTTTCAGGAGGGCATGTTCAATATGCTCGATTGCATGGTGTAAACAGGGCATTTCTTCGAGCTCAACGAAGTTTAATATCTCGTGATTGAAAATTCTATTCTTGCCGAACAAGATTAGAACATAATATATAGTTTGCTCTTCAATCCAAAACCTGGGTGACAGTGAAGTTCTTTCTCCTTCGTATGGGCTGATCTCAAAGAAAGCTAGCTTCAAAAAGATGAAGTTCTTAATTGAACGCAGGACCATTAAGGCCATATCCATCAGGGAATAGAGGAAATGTTTCCTGAGGATTCTTTTGATTTTCTTCGCGAATTTCCATCAGCTGAACATCATCAGAAGCTGGCACATTTTCATCGATGGGCTTTAGTGGAGCAAGTGGCCTTTTCATCTTTTCTAGTGCTAATGGCATTTGGGGCACTAGTCTAACCTTCAATTACTTTCACTGGGACTCCTTCATTGGCTTTCTGGCTCTCAGGTACTAGGGCCTTTTCTTTCGGTGATCTCTCAATAGACGGAGGCACGACGACCTCTTCATACACTTGGGCAACAACTGCATCTTTCACGGTCTCCTGGGGCACAATTGGTGGTACAACTTGTTCGTGAGCCATGGGCTCTTCAGCTTTCTTTTCTTCCTGTTCTAGCTGTGAAGCAAAGAATCAGGAGCAGGATCAACCTCCATCTGGGTAGGGGCACCAGATGAGGTGACTGTGGTGGTATTTCCTCGGGAAGCATCTTGCTCCCCCTCAACCTTATCATCCTCCTTGGTGTATCCGGGGCTGAACTTGCATTTCTTTCGGTAGTGATGAACCTGCCTTCTCAACCTCAATCTCCTCATCAACTTTTTCTTCAGGGGCTTGCTGTTCGGGCAACATTTACTTCATCGGTCTTGTTCAGATAAATATCCACCACATCAGGTTCTTGAGCAACTGTGGTAGGAATGATGACTACCGCAGGCTCAGCTTGTTGCATGGTTTCTTCTTCGTGAAGAGGGGATGGTGGTATCTGCTGCAGTGGAGCACTAGTGTCGACAGGGGCATCAATGGTTATAGTTTGAATTCGACAATCTTTGACAACCTTTGGCTTATTGGCTCTTTCCTTAGCTTTCTGGTGCTTCTCTTCCTATATACTTCGTCGAGCAAGATCTGCTTGATGCTTAATCTCATCATTTCTTCGATCACAAAGCTGAGAAACATCTATCTTCATCCTTGAGAGCCACTCAATCTTATTATTCCTCATAACAGTGAGGGATTTGGTGAGCTCAAGAATCTCCTTGTTCAACTCCTTCCTTTCAGAATCAGTGCTGGCATCCTTCATTGCTCGAGGATTTTCTTGTCCTCGATAGCTTGCTTCAGCTCCTTGGTGATTTCTCCCAGCTTAGCAAAATGTTTCGCTACCAGCTTGGTAACAACACCGGGAAGACCCAAATTGCTCATGTCAACTGATTTTGCACCGTAAGCAACACTTTCAATGAGATCAATCATCAGGTCATAATCATACTTCAGTTCCTCCGTGGGAGCAGGAACACTTGACTTAGCTTTCTTAACAGAAGCAGAAGCTTTCCCTTCCGGCAATAGCTTTCTCTTTGCAGATAGGGCAGCAAAACCCGAAGATTTATCCGAGATTGGAGCAGGCGCAAGCCTTGGTGACATCGACAATGGAGGTGAAACTTTTGCATGTGAGGGAGTTTGATACAGCTTGTCTAGAAGAGCTCGTTGATCATACATGGGAATTTGATCTGCAACTCGGAAGAATCATCAGATGAGGCAGAAGCTTCCTTCTTTGATTTTCTGGCAACTGATTTCTTTCTCGAAGCTCGAGGAGAAGCATATTTCCTCTTCCTCTTTTCCTTTCTGGCAGAAGCCCGATCCTTCTTCTCTTGCACGTCTTGCTGAATCAACTCAACATTTCTTTGTTCCACTTGATTTTTTGTTCGAGACCTTTGCTCTATTTTCCACTTCTTAGGGAAAATCAACAATGGTTTTTAGCGAGTCAACATGAGCATTTAGAGGAGCAGATGGCCTGACTTTTTCATCATTCTGGTCGAGGCGTCCTTCAGCTATGCAGGCATTCCAGGGTGGAGTGAAAGCGAACAAAATTTGATATTTCCTTCAGACATTTTCAAGATTGAACCACTTCTTCACCCAATGACGGCGAATCCTTTGCAACCTGTTATTTCTTTCAGTTGTTGTTTCAACTCTAGGTGGAGTTTTGTAAGTCTCGGGATCAGACATCTCAGTCGCGGTGTTCCTTTCTCTACCGCGACCACCCTTCTTGGGATTTCCATCAGAGAACAAGGTCTTTGAATTGGTGATCTGTTCATCCTCAAGCTGACCATGGGCTGAGGGAGTATCATCTTCTTCTTCTCCTTTAGATTCAGATTCGGATTTCTTCTTTGGAATCTTTGGTGGTTTTGGTGCTTTTCTTTCACCAGCCAACTTTGTTCTTCCAGCCACATGCGATAGCTGAGGTATTTCTTCTTTAGATCCAATTGCTCTTTTGAACTGTGAGCCATGACCACTCCTGAGGGAAAAACAACAAAATGCGAGGGGAAACAATAAATGGTCACAAACATGCACAAAAGCATTTTGACAGAAAACAACAGATTTTTCAGAAGCAGCAAAGGAATTCATGGTATGTATATATGTGAGATATCATCGACAGATATGCAACATGTCCTAAGGCAAAGTGACAAACCTATCTAATCTTTCGAAAAAAATACACACGAACCCTAGATCCACGATAACTAGCACGTGGGAAAACTACAAACCTCACTAGTTACAACTTAGAGAACCCTAAAGATTTACCCCAGGGAAAATAAATAACGAGAAATCGCATCGTTACGAAAAACCCTAGAATAGAGAAAAGACAGGGCTAGCTCCAGGTCTGTGCGTCCTAACTTGGCAGCAGAGATTGACTACAGCAACATGGAGAGAAATAAGTACCGCACTGGCGCAACCAACGACGGCGAGGCTTCACCGGACTTGCACGGCGAGGCACGACGACGACGCTGCTTCGAGCTCGGGCTCAGGCGGAGAGAGAGAGAGAGAGAGAGAGAGAGAGAGAGAGAGAGAGAGAGAGAGAGAGAGAGAGAGAGAGAGAGAGAGAGAGAGAGAGAGAGAGAGAGAGAGAGAGAGAGAATATGCGGATGAACTGAGGAAGAACATAGGAAGGGATGCCTGGAGGGGTATTTATATAGCCAGAAGGTGAAACCTCTTCCTCTGAGATCTATGGCCGAAAAGCACGGGACATTCCACATTCAACAGATGAGATCACCATTGTGAGATTGTGGGCACATGTCAGCCGTTTCCTGCGAAAATCTCGGTAACTGAATGGAAGGCCGAAGGGTTTGAAGAAGGGCAAGCGCCAAACAGATAACAGTTTTAAGTTAATTTCATTCGCAACCAAGGACACCGGATTAAAATCTTCTTCAGATCTAACAGGGAAAGGACGAGAAAGAGCAGGGTCTGAATCAAAACACCCAGCCAAACGAGGGAAAACAAAACCAAATAGCTCTGAGTGATTTGACATACAGATAGAACGGAAACACAATTGAATAGAAATATGAACAAAAACATAATGAATTAGCAACAACAATAGATATCAGGATTATAGATGGACGGCGAGGATCCCTGAGATAATATTTGCAAGAGGGGTTTAGTTTTTTTGCAGCCCACACTTGTGTGGGAAACGAGGATCTCATTTTCTTCATTTGAGCTACAACATTCTGTTGACATCGGATTTTGGCAAGGTACAAAAGGCAAGTAAGATGGTCTCAAGTAAAAGAGTTTTTGGCATGCAAAGTTTTAGGTCGCCGAGTGGAATAACTTTGATGTTTAACTTATCGACATTCGACCTTATCTCGGTGGCCGAAGTTGTACTCCGAGTGACAAAATTCAACATTTCGAGTGGTTTTCGGCCGACCATGCCTTCAAGACGACCTCGGATGAAGGAGTACTCTAAAGGAATTGTCTTCGTCTCGTCGAGGCGATCGATTTTGACATATAAATCATCTCAATCCGAGTTCATATGCAAAAGTTAGAGGCAATACACTGCGGGCCGAAGCTGAGTGGAAATATGGCGCGAAGTACCAGACGCCATGTCTGATGGGTCGCGCGAGCAATTCGGCCTTCAAGACGGCATTGAATCGAAAAACCTTCAACACGAAAAAGTTTCTTCTCGTCGAGCCGATTGATTTTCATATATAATTCGTCTCAATCCGAGGTCGTATGAGACTTGGGGAGACAAATCAAGATCAGGCTATGTTTTTGGTCGAGTGCAAAGCTTACCATCCGAGTGAAAACTCACCGGTCGAGTGAAAGTTTACCTTTCGGATAAAAACCTACCGATCAAGTAAAAGGTCGAGTGAAAACCTACCGATCGAGTAAAAGGTCAAGTGAAAACCTACTGATCGAGTAAAAGGTGGAGTGAAAGCCTACCGATCGAGTAAAAGGTCGAGTGAAAATCTACCGATCGAGTAAAAGGTCGAGTGAAAACCTACCGATCGAGTAAAAGGTCGAGTGAAAACCTACCGATCGAGTAAAAGATTGTCTTCCGACTGAAAATGTGGTCATCGTTTGTCTTCCGAGTGAAAATATAGTCATCCGAGTGAAAAAGTCCAGTCGGACCATCCGAGTGAAAGACTCTAATATCCGAGTGGATGAGCTCAAATCCGAGTGAAACTGAACATATGCCCAAAAGTTTATCAAGATGATTTCGGATGAAGAAGTGTTCAATACAGAAGTTGTGCGTATCATCAAGACGGTAAACTTTGGTTTTGGAGTCATTGTCATCAGAGATAGTATATGGCCTGCAAGTTCACTACAAGACTCGGATAATTCAGTCTACCGCAAGACTGAGTCCGACTGGAAGGTAAAGACGACCTCGAAAAGTATTCAAGATGGCCTTATTTGGAAAAGTGATCAACATGAGAGTTGTTCGTATCATCGAGGCGCACAAGTTTGATATTTGGGCCATCTTGATCGGAGGTCATATGGAGGCTCGGCGGCTTGCACAAGGAGGAAGACAGAAGTTGGGCCAGATTCAGATTGAATCCGAGTTGGAATAGAACTAGGACTCTAGGACGCGAATTGATGTAATTTTTCTTGTAAGGAAAGCCTAGATGAATCCTTTACTTGTACGGGAAGTCCAGCCGCCTCTTATATATGTTGGGGGTGACGGCCGATTGAACAACACACAATCGAACAAATCAATATACTACTTTTTCCTGTCTACTTTTTATCTCTCCACCATTTTTCTATCTCGTTCTTCGCTGTTCTTCGTGTTTGAGAGCGGCGAATCCCGAGGCTCTAGGGGCGAGCGAATCGACCTAGGGCAGCCCATAGCCGCCGCAATCCCTGACGGGGTCCCTCCCGGGTGTGCGGGGTTTCGGGTCTACAAAAGCACCCGCCGACTGTCTTGCGTATCGTGCTGTCGGTCGGGTCTCCTTCGACGTGAGCTGCGGTGCATCACCCCCGGCGTCGAGGGTACACGTGACGTGTTCGTGTGTCAACACATTCTTTCGGCTAGATCTGTAAGACACCTGTGCACTTTGAGAGTAACCATACAAATAAGCATTGAAGTTATTTCGAGAGACATGAGTATAATGATTTGAATAGGTATGCATGTATTCCTTCCATTAAAGGTTTGATCGATACCCATTAGAGAATTTTCCTGTGCCATTCTGCGAATGATAATCGTTGTCTCAAGGAGAATTACTTTGCATGTTCAAGTTAGAAGTGACAAACAGATTTTCAATGATGCATTTCTTCACCCAGATTTGCTTCTTGGGTGAACCAGACCTGTAGTTAGTCCCAATATATCAAGCGTAAACCTTACCATTCTGTTGTTTGAACAGTTTGTAATTTGAGTCATCTGACTCATCACAAATGGCAGGAAAGGAAGAAACATATCCTGACAGAACTGTAGGTTCGAGTGTTTTGCTTTTAGCAAGAACCCAACTCGTTCGAGGATATTGCTCGGGAGTCTAATAAGTTCCATCAATGTTGAGTTTCTTTTCTAAACCCAATCCTTCCTTTTGAGGATTTCTTTGCAGTATAGACTTCTTGAGCACATCACATGGGGTTTGATGCCCTTTTAGGCTTCTTAGCACTCCTATCTCAAGCAAGTCCTTAAGCCTGCAATTTTCATCAGCAACAGCAGCATATTACTTGGAGGAAGGGTCAGATTTATCATTCATAACTGTTGCAGTATTCTCGATGGTAGCATTCGAAGTTTCAGCATGTGAATCAGCATTGCTACGTTCTAAGCATTTTAAATTGGGAGGCACAAAATCATCAGGAAGTAGAACAGAATGCTCGGCGAAGAGAGAAGCTTTTTCTAATGCCAACTCGTTATGAGACTCTTCCAATGACACGAGTTCTTGATTCCTGTTAAGGAGTTCATCTGATAAACTCTCATAGTCGACTGAAAGTGAATCATATCGATTGGTAAGATCATCAATAGTTGAAGAAAAAGCATCATGCTCTTCAATCAACTTTTGATTCTTCTCCATCTGTTCGACCAGCAATCCTTCGGTTTTCCTGAGATTTTTCTCAAGTCTTTCAAGTTCATCTTGTTGAGATTTTGCAATCTTAGGAAGTTTACCATATGCAATGTATTTAGGGGTCTAGCCATTCATGGATTTAGGATGTTTTGTTGATACCCGATCCTTCGAGTATTTTTCCATAAGACAGAAGGCAATTTGTTTATCATCACTTGAAGCATTATCATCGGTGTCTGATTCGAGTGAATTTTCTGATGATTCATAGGCAATGAAGGCATTGCTCTTTCCTATCCTTCTTTAATGCTCTTCATCATCTGAATGAGATGTCTCATCTTCAGAATCCACTCTCATTTTTAGTATAGACTCTGTTCAGCTGAGAGATCTCCTTCAAGTTGGATTCGATAATAGCATTGGCTTGGGCGTCGGTGACTAGTCTCGTGGAAGAAGATGATGATGTAGATTCATTTTTCTTCGGGGGCTCAGTATGACGATCCATTTGAGTGAATCCATTGCAATGAAAATGTTTCCATCTGTGGCTTGGCTTTTCCCAACATGGGCAATCAGCTATAAGATGACTGAATTATTTGCACTTGAAGCACTTCATTTCTTTCGGAGGTAACCTTCTTGAGGATTCAGGCAGAGAAAATTCGTCATCATTTGTGAGGCATAAGTTTTGTCTTCTGAGATCACTTAGCCTTTTTGTAAGCATTTCAAGTTCCCTTGTGATGGTGTGTTGATTTTCAATGTCCTCTTTTTTGTTATTGTGAGCGGCCATATTGGGAGAGGATTTCTTCTTCACCTTGTGAAAAAGATTCTTGATCAACATTATCATGCTTCATCTTCTCTTCGTGAAGGGAAAACATTGTCATGACCTCAACATACAGAAGTTCTTCGTAGTCAGGTCTTTGCCTGATTTCAGCTACGATGGGATCAAAGGTTGTGTCAAGAGCACTTAGAACCTTATTGACCACATGTAACACCCCGGATACAACTTTCCATATTCATAACTCCTAGTCTTGCCTTTTCCAGAGATGCGATATGATATTCCCTTTGTGGTTGGGTTTTTGTCGTTTGTTTTGCATTTTGTTCATGTCTTGCATTTCATCTCATAGCATCATGCGCATTGCATCTGCATGCTTTCATAAAACGTGCATCCGTTGTTAGTTGTCGCTTCTTCCTCGTCTCTGTTGACCTTTCTCAGACCGACCATTCTGTTGTTGCCCGACCATTTGACCCTCTTTGCACAATACTCAAACCCCTCGCGCGCGTCCGAAAGCTGTCCCGAACCCGACCCGGGCAGTCATCACCGTTGGGTCCGGATCATCCCCTAACATCTACAAAACATCTCCATCTTCTTATTTAGACTCCCTATCTATTTATTTCTCGTCTGTCCAATTAAAATCAGAGGGACCAAATACCCGTATCTAAAAATCCTCTTGCTATATATAAGACCATCACCTACCAAATCATCCCAACCCTAATTTCTAGGAGGTTTGTCCCCATCTCCGCCGCCACCATCTTCCTCAGGATCCATCCCGAGCCAACCACCTCTCCACCTGCTTGATCCAATCCATCGATCCACTGCCTCCCTCGGTTCCCCACCAATGAGAGCCCGCACCCATGATCCAAATCCTCCTCGAGCCTCCCAGCGACCTCCTCCTTGCCGGTGATTCCCCGCCGGAGGTTCCAACCAGCAACAGCAGTGACCAAGCCAGTCTCGTCGCTCCATGCCTTTCTTTTCTCCCGCGCTTCTCCATCGTCTCACCCCTCTGGCTCTTTCACCCCGTTCAAGCAGGAGCGCCGCCGCCCTCGACCCGTCTCCATCCGGCCGACAACGAGCAGTAGCTCGCCGGAGTTGAGCTCCACCGGATCCGCCTCAAGCTCGCCACAGCTCCTCCCCGTCGTCCTTGCGCTGCTTCCAGGACCAACCGAAGCCCGCCATCGACAACCGCAGCAGCGACCGCCATGGATCCCCGGCCGCCGACCTGCAGCTCCTCGTCGCCTTGAAGACCCACGTCCCCGCCGTTCTGGTGTTGCCCTTCCTCGGAACCGCGCCAAGCTGCCATCTCCTACCTCGCTGTCCAGGACCCTGACGTCCTCCCCGCGCCATCGCCCGTTTGGTCCTCCTCTGCTTCGAACCCCGCGGCGAGCTTCTCAAGCCCGACGCCGTCCAAGCCTGTTCCCGGCCAGATCCGGACGCCCAGGACCTCGCCGCCCCTTCGCCCTGCTCACCGGAGCTCTACTCCCAGCCATCGCCGCCGCCACTGCTCTCCTTCTTCAACCGCTGCTGTCTGCTTCGCTTGGTCGAGCAGAGCGCTCGCCCGTGCCCGTTGACCGCGTCGCCAGCCAACGCCCCTGGCCCAGCTTCAGCGGCCGCGTGGGCCACCAACAAGCAGGTCCAGCGCCCCCTTCCAGCCTCCCTCTCCAAGCCGACCGGCCTCAAGGCCCAATGTGAGCAGCCCAGTCCCACCCAGATGCGGCCGTGTTATTCTTTTCCCTGCCTGCGAATTTAGTGATTATCATGTGATTTACCAGTTTTACAGAAAAACCCCTATTCTTCATGCATATAATGACTCATGATCTGTGCATCATATGTAAATACTTTATATATGTAAACTGCTTAGAATATCATCTAGTTTCATAATATGCCTCTTTCATCCATGTTAAAAATGTTTAAAATGCTGTTTGATTAAATTTGCTCAATTGCCATGTTAAAATGATTTATTTCATAACTAAATAACCGTAGCTCGGTTTTAAATAAACTTTATATGTAAATGGGGTGGAAAAATGCCTAGTTTAACATGGTCCACTTTATTTTCATGTTTAACAACTTTAAAATATGTTTTAGGGCAGAACAGTACCAAATTCTAAATGTGGACATGAGGATTTTTCGGAATTGTTGTTCGTGTTCCGGCCTCATTTAAACTTGCCTAGATAGGTAGTTTAATTATGCTTCACCTCTTGACATGTTTAACAACATTTAATATTGTTTGGTAGATTAAACGAGATTAAACAAAATATGTCAATGTGGTGTTTTATCAATATGCAACTCGTGGCATATTGAGCTCCACTTAACTTGTAGTATTGTTTGTTGCACTTTGCCATGCCATGCCTCATTAAACCAGACATGCATCATACTTGTTTGTGCATCATGCCATGTTTATGCTTGTGCATTTACCATGTTGTTTGTTTCTTTCCGGTGTTGCTTCTTAGTTCCGGTAATGTTGCGATTGTGAGGATTCGTTCGACTACTCCCGTTCGTCTTCTTCATGGACTCGTTCTTCTTCCTAGCGGGATTTCAGGCAAGATGACCGTCACCTTGGATCTCATTACTATCATTGCTATGCTAGTTGCTTCATTCTATCGCTATGCTGCTCTACCTATCTCTTGTTGATCAAGCCTCCCAATTTGCCATGTCAGCCTCTAACCTTTTGCACCCTTCCTAGCAAACCGTTGCTTGGCTATGTTACCGCTTTTGCTCAGCCCCTCTTATAGCATTGTTAGTTGTAGGTGAAGTTGAAGATTGCTCCATGTTGGACAGGATTATGTTGGGATATCACAATATCGCTTATTTAATTAAATGCATCTATATACTTGGTAAAGGGTGGAAGGCTCGGCCTTATGCCTGGTGTTTTGTTCCACTCTTGCCGCCCTAGTTTCCATCATACCGTTGTTATGTTCTCGGATTTTGCGTTCCTTACGCGGTTGGGTGATTTATGGGACCCCCTTGACAGTTCGCTTTGAATAAAACTCCTCCAGCAAGGCCCAACCTTGGTTTTACCATTTGCCTCACCTAGCCCTTTTTCCCTTGTGTTTCCGGAGCCGAGGGTCATCTTTATTTAGCCCCCAGGGCCAGTGCTCGTCGTGAGTGTTGGTCCAACTCTGGGATGGCCTACCAGAAGTTTGGACAATCCGGTGTGCCCTGAGAACGAGATATATGCAGCTCCTATCAGGATTTGTCGGCACATTCGGGCGGCTTTGCTGGTCTTGTTTTACCATTGTCGGAATGTCTTGTAAACCGGGATTCCGAGACTGATCGGGTCTTCCTGGGAGAAGGTATATCCTTCGTTGATCGCGAGAGCTTATCATGGGCTAAGTTGGGACACCCCTGCAGGGTATAAACTTCCGAGAGCCGTGCCCGCGGTTATGTGGCAGATGGGAATTTGTTAATGTCCGGTTGTAGACAACTTGACACCAGATTCGAATTAAAACGCATCAACCGCGTGTGTAGCCGTGATGGTCTCTTCTCGGAGGAGTCCGGGAAGTGAACATGGTTTTGGGTTATGTTTGATGTAAGTAGGAGTTTAGGATCACCTCTTGATCATTGCTAGCTTCACGACCATTTCATTTGCTCTCTTCTCGCTCTTATTTGCGTATGTTAGCCACCATACTTGCTTAGCCGCTGCTGCAACCTCACCACTTTACCCCTTCCTTTCCCATTAAGCTTTGCTAGTCTTGATACCCATGGTAATGGGATTGCTGAGTCCTCATGGCTCACAGATTGCTACAACAACAGTTGCAGGTACAGGTTATGCGATGATCATGACGCGAGAGCGATGTTTACTTGTTTTAGAGTTCTTCTTCTGCTTCTTCTTCGATCAGGGGATAGGTTCCAAGTCGGCAGCCTGGGCTAGCAGGGTGGATGTTGTTTGAGTTTCTGTTTGTGTTTCATCCATAGTCGGATGGTGATCTTATGTAAGATGATGTTGTATTCGTGTGGCATTGTATGCCTTATGTATGTATCCCTTTCTATTACGTAATGTTGATGTAATGATATCCACCTTGCAAAAGCGTCTTTAAGATGTGCTTCTATCCTTGGTGGGACCTTCGAGTTCCTTTAGGATAGGGTCGCATCTTGGGCGTGACAAGTTGGTATCAGAGCCTCGACCGACCATAGGAGCCCCCTTGATTGTTGGTCGTTGTTGAGTCTAGAAGAAAACTATTTTGAGTCTTAGGATTATATATCGGAGAGTAGGATTCTTTTTACTCCTCAGTCCCTTCATCGCTCTGGTGAGGCCTCCTGACGTAGATGTTTTGTCTTTCCTCTCCTCAATTTTTCACAAAATTTTTTTTAGGATCACGCGGGTATCTTGGAATCGTTCTGATAGTTCTATGACGAGAACATTGTTCTTGGTGCCTCCTGACATTTAGGGGTTGTGGCAGTGTCCCGGGGAGTTGAGCTCCGAGGTGTTGTCATCACAATTTTATCGTTGCAGTTCTGGAATACCTGAGTTTTGCCGACATTGAAAATCTCTTTTATGCAGTTGTTGGTGAGATAACCTCAATGCCACCCAGTACTGGGGAGTTCGGGAGTATTTCCATAGCTCGCATAACGGATGCTTTACGAAGGTTGAGGTACACGATTTCCGGAGTTTTCTTGGTTATGTGTTGACGGATGGATACAGCTGGATGTAGGGATTGTTAGTTTGGGTGAGATTTATTGCTTCCCCTGTATCCCCAACACCAGATTGCATAACCAGAAAGTTTTGGGAGTTTATAGGTGGGAATTCAAGTAGCTCCTAGAATATCTTTCCGACAGATGCCTGATATCGGATTGGGTAAATCTCTATCATATGTATTTGTTCCGACTTATTTCTGCAAACCAATCCTTTGTTTTGTTTTGAGTTGTCGTATTTGAGTTGCTTCAGTGTCAAGTGTTGATTCCATACCTTTCAAGCGGTGTTCTCATATTTCTATGGGAGTACTAATCCTTTTGATCATCGAGATTGTCATGTCAATTCTTTCCAACCGGTGTGCTTCTCTTCAAGTGGATCCGATCATTTCAACATTTGTGAGATCAATTCTATGTTTTTCTCAACGGTGTCTGTTTCATCCGTCCCCAAGTTGCCTTTGTTTTCCCGCCCTCCCACCCCTTTTTCTTCAAGGACTCAGATTTCTTAATCATGTATCCTTTTATTTGTGGGAAGTCTCTTCATTCTTTTCTTTCAATGTTCTTATCCGGTGATTTCCGATGAAGATGCTCAATAGCTTCCAGTTCATCATTCTTCATTCTCGTATTCTTTTCCAGTGGATTTAACTCAAGCTTTCAGTGTTGATCATATTCCTTTCCTTGTTGCAAATGCTTTCTCTTGCCGATGCACCTCTTAATCATTCACTTCTTCCTATTCATTTGTTCTGGAGTGCTGAAGATATCTCACAAGACTTGTGTTTCCATTCTCAATCCGTTCAAGTTATCTCGAGATTGTTATCTCATTCAAGCCATTTAATTCTACCGGTGCAATCTTTATTTCAAGCAATCCTTCAACGATGTTTCTTTTGAGTGGGCCCTAACCCACAGGTATTTTCCCAGGATCTTACCTGACTCTTCTAATTATTCCGGAGCTATTCCCAAATTCTTTTCAAAGTGCGACGTAAGAATGGATTCCATCAGTCACATGCCTTCTCCAAGATTGTTTGCAAATTCTTTTCATTGTTAGCTCAACCTCTTCGCTTTTCATTCTCCCGGAGTATCTCAACAATTTTAGTGGTGTTTCTCGTCGTCATTTGAAGATCGAAGAAGAGTCCTCTTAAATCCTTACCCATTCTTCCAAATATGTGTAGTTCAAGCTTGATGCCATCCTTTCATAATTGTTTTCTATTGTGAGAATTCTTTTCAACCATCCGGGGCATTTCATGAGTTCTTTCCATTTTATTACTACGAAGGCCATCACTTCGGGTTTATTCATTCTCAGCCTTTAGCTCTCCTTCTCCATATTCTACCAGTGCATCATTCAAGTATTCACTAATAAGCTCATGATCTCTTCGTTCACTTGTATCTAAATCCCCTCAAGTATCTTCATTTTTTCTGGTGAATTATGCCTTTTGTATGTATCCCCATCTATTATGTAATATTGATGTAATGATATCCACCTTGCAAAAGCGTATCAATATGCGGTTCTATCCTCTGATACCAACTTGTCACGCCCAAGATGTGACCCTATCCTAAAGGAACTCGAAGGTCCCACCAAGGATAGAAGCGCATCTTGAAGACGCTTTTGCAAGGTGAATATCATTACATCAACATTACATAATAGATAGGGATACATACATAAGGCATATAATGCCACACGAATACAACATCATCTTACATAAGAGCACCATCCGACTACGGATGAAACACAAACATAAACTCAAATGACATCCACCCTGCTAGCCCAGGCTGCCGACCTGGAACCTATCCCCTGATCAAAGAAGAAGCAGAAGAAGAACTCCAAAACAAGCAAGCATCGCTCTCGCGTCATGATCATCGCAAAACCTGTACCTGCAACTGTTGTTGTAGTAATCTGTGAGCCACGAGGACTCAGCAATCCCATTACCATGGGTATCAAGACTAGCAAAGCTTAATGGGAAAGGAAGGGGTAAAGTGGTGAGGTTGCAGCAGCGGCTAAGAAAGTATGGTGGCTAACATACACAAATAAGAGCGAGAAGAGAAGCAAAAGGAACAGTCGTGAAGCTAGCAATGATCAAGAGGTGATCCTGAACTCCTACTTACGTCAAACATAACCCAAAACCGTGTTCACTTCCCGGACTCCGCCGAAAAGAGACCATCACGGATACACACGCGGTTGATGTGTTTTAATTCGGATCTGGTGTCAAGTTATCTACAACCGGACATTAACAAATTCCCATCTTCCACATAACCGCGGGCATGGCTTTCGAAAGATAATACCCTGCAGGGGTGTCCCAACTTAGCCCATGATAAGCTCTCGCGATCAACGAAGGATATACCTTCTCCCAGGAAGACCCGATCAGTCTCGGAATCCCAGTTTACAAGACATTTCGACAATGGTAAAACAAGACCAGCAAAGCCGCCCAAATGTGCCGACAAATCCTGATAGGAGCTGCACATATCTCGTTCTCAGGGCACACCGGATGAACACTACGTACAACTAAAACCATCCGTCAAGTTTCCCGAGGTGGCACTGCAAGTGGCTCTAGTTTGGACCAACACTCGGAGGAGCACTGGCCCCGGGGGGGGGGGGGGGTAAATAAAGATGACCCTCGGGCTCTGGAAACCCAAGGGAAAAAGGGCTAGGTGAGGCAAATGGTAAAACCAAGGTTGGGCCTTGCTGGAGGAGTTTTATTCAAAGCGAACTGTCAAGGGGGTCCCATAAATCACCCAACCGTGTAACGAACGCAAAATCCGGGAACATAACACCGGTATGACAGAAACTAGGGCGGCAAGAGTGGAACAAAACACCAGGCATAAGGTCGAGCCTTCCACCCTTTACCAAGTATATAGATGCATTAATTAAATAAGAGATATTGTGATATCCCAACATAAACATGTCCATCATGGAGCAATCTTCAACTTCACCTGCAACTAACAACGCTATAAGAGGGGCTGAGCAAAGCGGTAACATGGCCAAGCAACGGTTTACTAGGAAGGGTGAAAGAGGTTAGAGGCTGACATGACAATTTGGGAGGCTTGAAGAGCAAATGATAGGTAGCGTAGCATAACGATAGAACGAAGCAACTAGCATAGCAATGATAGTAGTGAGATCCAGGGTAGCGGTCATCTTGCCTGAAATCCTGCAAGGAAGAAGATCGAATCCATGAAGTAGACGAACCAACGTAGTCGAACAGATCCTCACAATCGCAACATTACTGGAACTAAGAAGCAACACCGGAAAGAAACAAACAACATGGTAAATGCACAAGCATAAACATGGCATGATGCACAAACAAGTATGATGCATGTCCGGTTTGATGAGGCATTGCATGGCAAAGTGCAACAAACAATACTACAAGTTAAGTGGAGCTCAATATCCAACGAGTTGCATATTAAGAAAACACCACATCAATTGTTTAGTTCTCTCTCGGTTATAAGCTACTCAACAATATTAAATGTTGTTAAACATGGCAAGAGGTGAAGCATAAGTAAATTAACTATTTAGGCAAGTTTAAATGAGGCCGGAACAACAAACAACAATTCCGGAAAATCCTCATGAGCAATATTCAAATTTGGTACTGTTCTTCCCTAAAACATATTTTATTGTTGTTAAATAGGAAAAATAAAGTGGACCACATTAAACTAGGCATTTTTCCACCCCATTTACATATAAAGTTTATTTAAACCCGAGCTATGGTTATTTAGTTATGAAATAAAGCATTTTAACATGGCATTTAGCAAATTTAAACAAACAACATTTTAAAGATTTCAAACATAGATGAAAGTAGCAGATTATGAAACTAGATAAAATTCTAAGCATTTTCCATATTTAAAACATTTTAATCCGATGCACGGTTTGAGAGATATTAAATGCATGAACATGAGGGTGCAATATGTAAACATGCAGTTTTCTGAACAATTAGGAAAATTGCAGCGCACAGGAAAAAAACATATGCGGGCCGAATCTGGTGGGCACTGGGGCGCTCACCATGGGCCACACGGGCCGGCCAGTGGAGAGGCTGGGCTGCAGCGCCTTGCTGGGCCGTGGGCGAGGCGCGACGCGGTGGCCCAGGCACGCTGGCGGCACGGTCAACGTGAGGCACGAGGGAGCAGGCGGCTCGTCCTCTGCTTGCACGAAGCAGAGGCGTAGTGAGGCGGGACTTGGTGAAGCAGGGAGGTTCAGGCGCCGATGGACTTGGCGGCGGGGATGGCCGGACGGGATCCGGGCGAAGAGGTGGAGGCGCTGAGTGGCTCGGCGCGCTGCATCTCGTGCACGAGGGGAAGCAAAGGAGGCTCGAGCTGCCGGCGCTCGCGGATGAGGTCCATGGAGGCAAGCGGCGGCTCGGCGTCCATGGCGGCGCTGCTACGGCAGCACAAGCACGGCTTGCAGAAGAACGGGGCGACAGCGGGGCTCCGGTTGGAGGGACGACGAGGAAGGGGAGCAGCGCGGCTGCCGGTAGGGATGAACGGGCGACGACGCGCACGATGAGGACGCGACCATATCGATGGGGTTCCTGATTCAGAGAGAGAGAGATGAGGTACAGAGAGAAGGGAAATGGAGGAAGGAGAGGGCACGACAGGGGCTCGCCTGGGTGGCGGAGGGCGTCGGCAGGAGGAGTTCGGCTCCGGCGAGCTGGTTGCGGTGCGCTCCAGCACGGGAGGCAAACAGGGACACGGGCGACGAGGCTGCAGGCGCCTTGGCCACGGCTAGCGCAGCGGGAGCTTGGTGACGGGTTCCAAGTTTTCTGCATTATCTCGTCGCGAGGCTCCATCTAAATCATCGCAAGGCTTCACCTTGTGTTTTCAACATCTCTTTCTTTCTATCATCCTTTTATTACCGGAGTTCTTCATGGAGGCTCTACATGGTGGTTCATCAAGGATCCTTTTCATTCTTCAATTCTTCTTCAAGATTTCTCTCGAAGTTAAGATCCGCCAAGCTATACTCAAAATTAAACATGGTGCTCAACACATGTTTTGTTTTGAGGAGCTCAAGTATTCTTCTTCTTGCATTTCGAAGTGCAATTCTTTCTACCTTAGCTTTTGAGGTGGTGTTATATCATTCTTGACAATTTCCATTCATGTTTCCTGATTCATATATTGTCAACAATGAGGTATTTTAAATCCATGAATCTCTTTATTGGAGTTATCTTGTGTCATATTTCACCTAAAGCCTCCCCTAAGGAATGTTGCTATTTGTGGTGCGTATCTATGATCCAATTTTCTCCTTCTCATCTCGGTGAAGAAGTTTTTCATCTCTTTGGTGCTCTCAATCAAATCAATGGTTTCCATTAGTGGCCGGTTGTCACCTCATAGTCTCGAGATGTTTTCCATAAGCCCACAACAAGCTTGTGCTTCTCGTTGTTGATTTTCCAACAACTCCGTTCGATTCTTATTTGCAAGGATGCTTTCCAAGTTCACTTGTGGCAAAAGTTGTCATTTTCTTCTCCGTCCCCTTATCCCAATGGTCTAACTTCTATTCTTTCGTTACGGAGGCATTGTGATGTTGTGCTCTTCACCCATCACCTCATTTTGTGAGGATCGTGTTCTTTTCTGGCTTATCCATTTAACCGGAGTGTTGTATCATCTCTTCAATATCTTTTCATCTCATCAAGTTTTCTTCTCTTTTCTACCGGAGTGCTGTCCAAATTCTGTCATTTTTGTTCCTTGGCTATCTCATTATACCGAGGTGGTCATATTCTTTTCGTTCGTGAAGCTCTTATTTCCATGTCTTTCAACCTTCAAGTTCTTGTAATACTCCTTGTTCCTCTTTTCTAACAGAGTGTTTTCAACTTTGTTCATCTTTGTTGCTTTCTTTCTTTCATTTTGCTCAACCTCTCAAGATTCGTGGTTTCACTCGTTCGCCAAAGAAGCAACTTAGTTTTACCTCTTATCTTCCTCTTTCTTCCCTCCGTTGCCATCCTAGATCTCGGGACGAGATCCTCTCATAGTGGTGGAGTGTTGTAACGCCCCGGATACAACTTTCCATATTCGTAACTCCAACTCTTGCCTTTTCCGGAGATGTGATATTTTATTTTCCTCCGTGGTTGGGTTTTTGTCTTTTGTTTTTGCATTTTGTTCATGTCATGCATCTCATCTCATGTCATCATTTGCATTGCATCGGCACTCGTTGCCGTCTATGTTTTCATAAAACCCGTATCCGCTCGTAGTTGCCGCGTCACCCCTTGCTTTCGTTGACTTTTTCGACACCAATCGGGTTTTTGCTTCCCTCTTGACTCTGACCACCTAACCTCTCTTGCCAGCTCGCCCCCCCTCTTGCGTGTCCGAAAACCGCTCCGAACCCGAACCGGGCTGTCGTGACCGATGAGTCTTGATCATCCCCAAACATCTCTAAAACATCTCCGTTTTTTATTTGGACTTCCCTAACTATTTTTTTTCTCATCCGTCGGATTTCAATCGGGTGATCCAAACTCCCTTCTTTCTTATATATATATAGTCTAACCCTAGACCCTAGGCTGTCCAATCCATCCATCTCCTCCTACCCGCCGCCGCCACTCTCTCATTGGGATCCTCCCAGATCCCCTCCTCACCAACCCATGCACAGCCAGCCACCTCCCCAGATCCTCCCCGACCATTCCCCTTGATTTCCGCTGCCGCTCAGATCCTACAAGAGCCAGGGCTCCTCTTCCCACGGGCCCGAGTGGAGGAACCCGTCACCAAGCTCCCGCTGCTCTAGCCATGACCAAGGAGCCTGCAGCCTCGTCGCCCGCGTCCCCGTTTGCCTCCCGTGCTGGAGCGCGCCGCAACCAGCTCGCCGGAGCCGAACTCCTCCTGCCGACGCCCTCCGCCACCCAGGCGAGCCCCTGTCGTGCCCTATCCTTCCTCCATTTCCCTTCTCTCTATGCCTCATCTCTCTCTCTCTGAATCAGGAACCCCATTGATATGGTCGTGTCCTCATCGTGCGCGTTGTCGCCCGTTCATCCCTGCCGGCAGCCGCGCTGCTCCCCTTCCTCGTCGTCCCTCCAACTGGAGCCCCGCTGTCGCCCCATTCTTCTGCAAGCCTTTGCTACTTTCATTTTCAATTCTTACAGTGGTTCGGTCGAGATTCCTCTTCATTTGCTATCGTATCATTTTATTCGTTGTTTCCAGTCCCACCGGTGGTCCCATCAATAACTTCTTCAAGTTGGTGCTATATCTCTTTTCAATCCCTCAAGAAGAATAAGTAGCATGCCAAATCCATTGCTTGTCATCAATTTAAATTGGTGAAGGATACGCATAACGTAATTCTCATTTTTGTTTCATCCAAGTGATCTAGTTTCTTCTTTCCAGAGTTGTTCATCATGTCACATTTCTCGGTTCGAGATGCTTCATCTTTTCTTTTCCGGAGTTCCAAGTTTTCTGCATTATCGTCACGAAGCTCCACCTAAATTATTGCAAGGCTTCACCTTGTGTTTTCAACTTCTCTTCCTTTCTATCGCCCTTTTATTACCAGAGTTCTTCATGAAGGCTCTACATGCTGGTTCATCAAGGATTCTCTTCATTTTTCAATTGTTCTTCAAGATTTCTCTCGAAGTTATGACTCGCCAAGCTATACTCTAAAATAAACATGGTGCCCAATACATGTTGTTTCTGAGGAGTTCAAGTATTCTTCTTCTTGCATTTCAAAGTGCAATTCTTTCTACCTTATCTTTTGAGGTGGCGATATGTCATTCTTGATAATTTCCATTCATGTTTCGTGATTCGCATGTTGTCAAGAATGAGGTATTTTAAATCCATCAATCTCTTCGTTGGAGTTATCTTGGTAAAGATTTCACCTAAAGCCTTCCCTAAGGAATGTTGCTATTATGGTGTTTATTAATGATCCAAGTTATCTCTCTATCATCTTGGTGGAAGAAGTTTTTCATCTCTTCGGTGCTCTCAATCAAATCAATGGTTTCCATTTGTGGCCGGTTGTCACCTCATAGTCTTGAGATGTTTTCCATAAACCCACTACAAGCTTATTCGTTTCGTTGTTGGTTTTCCAACAACTCCGTTATAACCTTCTTGGAAGGGTGCTTTCCAAGCTCATTTGTGGCAGAAGTTGGCATTTTCTCCTACATTTTGTTATTCCAACAATCTAGCTTCTATCCTTTCATTCCAGAGGCTTTGTGATGTTATATTCGACCATCATCTCGTTTTTATCAAAGATCATGTTCTTTCCTTGCTTATCCTTTTAACCGGAGTGTGGTGTTCTCCAATTCAAGTTCTTTTCATCTTATCACATTTCCTTCTCTTTTCTACAGGAGTGCTGTCCAAATTCTATCATTCTTGTTCCTTGGCTATCATGTTATACTGGTGGTTTCATATTCTTTTGGTTCTTGAAGCTCTTATTTCATGTCTTTCAACCTCTTGGTTCTCGTCGTATCCCTTGTTCCTCTTTTCTAACGGAGTGTTTTCAACTTTGTTCATCTTCGTTGTCTTCTTTCTTTCATTTTGCTCAACCTCTCAAGGTTCGTGGTTTTACTCGTTCGTCAAAGAAGCAACTTAGTTTACCTCTTATCTTCCTCTTCCTTTTCCCTCCGGTGCCATCCTAGATCTCGGGACGAGATCCTCTCATAGTGGTGGAGTGTTGTAACGCCCCGGATACAACTTTCCATATTCGTAACTCCAAGTCTTGCCTTTTCCGGAGGTGCGATATGATATTTCCTTCGTGGTTGGGTTTTTGTCGTTTGTTTTGCATTTTGTTCATGTCTTGCATTTCATCTCATAGCAACATGCGCATTGCATCTGCATGTTTTCATAAAACGTGCATCCGTTGTTAGTTGTCGCTACTTCCTCGTCTCTGTTGACCTTTCTTAGACCGACCATTCTGTTGTTGCCCGACTGTTTGACCCTCTTTGCACAATACCCAAACCCCTCGCGCGCGTCCGAAAGCTGTCCCGAACCCGACCCGGGCAGTCGTCACCATTGGGTCCGGATCATCCCCTAACATCTACAAAACATCTCCGTTTTCTTATTTAGACTCCCTATCTATTTATTTCTCGTCCGTCCAATTAAAATCGGAGGGACCAAATACATGTATCTAAAAATCCTCTTGCTATATATAAGACCATCACCTACCAAATCATCCCAACCCTAATTTCTAGGAGGTTTGTCCCCATCTCCGCCGCCACCATCTTCCTCGGGATCCATCCCGAGCCAACCACCTCTCCACCTGCTTGATCCAATCCATCGATCCACTGCCTCCCTCGGTTCCCCACCAATGAGAGCCCGCACCCATGATCCAAATCCTCCTCGAGCCTCCCAACGACCTCCTCCTTGCCGGTGATTCCCTGCCGGAGGTTCCAACCAGCAACAGCAGTGACCAGGCCAGTCTCGTTGCTCCATGCCTTCCTTTTCTCCCGCGCTTCTCCATCGTCTCACCCCTCTGGCTCTTTCACCCCGTTCAAGCAGGAGCGCCGCCGCCCTCGACCCGTCTCCATCCGGCCGACAACGAGCAGTAGCTCGCCGGAGTTGAGCTCCACCGGATCCGCCTCAAGCTCGCCACAGCTCCTCCCCGTCGTCCTTGCGCTGCTTCCAGGACCAACCGAAGCCTGCCATCGACAACCGCAGCAGTGACCGCCATGGATCCCCGGCCGCCGACCCGCAGCTCCTCGTCGCCTTGAAGACCCACGTCCCCGCCGTTCTGGCGTTGCCCTTCCTCGGAACCGCGCCAAGCTACCGTCTCCTACCTCGCCGTCCAGGACCCTGACGGCCTCCCCGCGCCATCGCCCGTTCGGTCCTCCTCTGCTTCGAACCCCGCGGCAAGCTTCTCAAGCCCGACACCGTCCAAGCCTATTCCCGGCCAGATCCAGACGCCCAGGACCTCGCCGCCCCTTCGCCCTGCTCACCGGAGCTCTGCTCCCAGCCACCGCCGCCGCCGCTGCTCTCCTTCTTCAACCGCTGCTGTCTTCTTTGCTTGGTTGAGTAGAGCGCTCACCCGTGCCCGTTAACCGCGTCGCCAGCCAACGCCCCTGGCCCAGCTTCAGCGACCGCGTGGGCCACCAGCAAGCAGGTCTAGCGCCCCCTTCCAGCCTCCCTCTCCAAGCCGACCGGCCTTAAGGCCCAATGTGAGCAGCCCAGTCCCAGCCAGATGCGGCATGTGTTATTGTTTTTCCCTGCCTGCGAATTTAGTCATTATCCTGTGATTTACCAGTTTTACAGAAAAACCCCTGTTCTTCATGCATATAATGACTCATGATCTGTGCATCATATGTAAATACTTTATATATGTAAAATGCTTAGAATCTCATCTAGTTTCATAATATGCCACTTTCATCCATGTTAAAAATGTTTAAAATGCTGTTTGATTAAATTTGCTCAATTGCCATGTTAAAATGATTTATTTCATAACTAAATAACCGTAGCTCGGTTTTAAATAAACTTTATATATAAATGGGGTGGAAAAATGCCTAGTTTAACATGATCCACTTTATTTTCCTGTTTAACAACTTTAAAATATGTTGTAGGGCAGAACAATACCAAATTCTAAATGTGGACATGAGGATTTTTCGGAATTGTTGTTCGTGTTCCGGCCTCATTTAAACTTGCCTAGATAGGTAGTTTAATTATGCTTCACCTCTTGCCATGTTTAACAACAGTTAATATTGTTTGGTAGATTAAACAAGATTAAACAAAATATGTCAATGTGGTGTTTTGTCAATATGCAACTCGTGGCATATTGAGCTCCACTTAACTTGTAGTATTGTTTGTTGCGCTTTGCCATGCCATGCCTCATTAAACCAAACATGCATCATACTTGTTTGTGCATCATGCCATGTTTATGCTTGTGCATTTAGCATGTTGTTTGTTTCTTTCCGGTGTTGCTTCTTAGTTCCGGTAATGTTGCGATTGTGAGGATTCGTTCGACTACTCCCGTTCGTCTTCTTCATGGACTCGTTCTTCTTCCTAGCGGGATTTCAGGCAAGATGGCCGTCACCTTGGATCTCATTACTATAATTGCTATGCTAGTTGCTTTGTTCTATCGCTATGTTGCGCTACCTATCTCTTGTTGATCAAGCCTCCCAATTTGCCATGTCAGCCTCTAACCTTTTGCATCCTTCCTAGCAAACCGTTGCTTGGCTATGTTACCGCTTTTGCTCAGCCCCTCTTATAGCGTTGTTAGTTGCAGGTGAAGTTGAAGATTGCTCCATGTTGGACAGGATTATGTTGGGATATCACAATATCTCTTATTTAATTAAATGCATCTATATACTTGGTAAAGGGTGGAAGGCTCGGCCTTATGCCTGGTGTTTTGTTCCACTCTTGCCGCCCTAGTTTCCGTCATACCGGTGTTATGTTCCCGGATTTTGTGTTCCTTACGCAGTTGGGTGATTTATGGGACCCCCTTGACAGTTGGCTTTGAATAAAACTCCTCCAGCAAGGCCCAACCTTGGTTTTACCATTTGCTTCACCTAGCCCTTTTTCCCTTGGATTTCCAGAGCCCGAGGGTCATCTTTATCCCCCCCCCCCCCCGGGCCTGTGCTTGTCGTGAGTGTTGGTCCAACCTGTCAGCCGCCGGTGGCCACCAGGGGCAACTCTGGGATGGCCTACCGGAAGTTTGGACAATCCGGTGTGCCCTGAGAACGAGATATGTGCAGCTCCTATCAGGATTTGTCGGCACATTCGGGCGGCTTTGCTGGTCTTGTTTTACCATTGTCGAAATGTCTTGTAAACCGGGATTCCGAGACTTATCGGGTCTTCCTGGGAGAAGGTATATCTTTCGTTGATTTCGAGAGCTTATCATGGGCTAAGTTGGGACACCCCTGCAGGGTATAAACTTTCGAGACCGTGCCCACTGTTTTGTGGCAGATGGGAATTTGTTAATGTCCGGTTGTAGACAACTTGACACCAGATTCGAATTAAAACGCATCAACCGCGTGTGTAGCCGTGATGGTCTCTTCTCGGCGGAGTCCGCGAAGTGAACACGGTTTTGGGTTATGTTTGATGTAAGTAGGAGTTTAGGATCACCTCTTGATCATTGCTAGCTTCACGACCGTTTCATTTGCTCTCTTCTCGCTCTTATTTGCATATGTTAGCCACCATACTTGCTTAGCAGCTGCTGCAACCTCACCACTTTACCCCTTCCTTTCCCATTAAGCTTTGCTAGTCTTGATACCCATGGTAATGGGATTGCTGAGTCCTCGTGGCTCACAGATTACTACAACAACAGTTGCAGGTACAGGTTATGCGATGATCATGACGCGAGAGCGATGTTTACTTGTTTTGGAGTTCTTCTTCTGCTTCTTCTTCGATCAGGGGATAGGTTCCAGGTCGGCAGCCTGGGCTAGCAGGGTGGATGTTGTTTGAGTTTCTGTTTGTGTTTCATCCGTAGTCGGATGGTGATCTTATGTAAGATGATGTTGTATTCGTGTGGCATTGTATACCTTATGTATGTATCCCTTTCTATTATGTAATGTTGATGTAATGATATCCACCTTGCAAAAGCGTCTTCAAGATGCGCTTCTATCCTTGGTGGGACCTTCGAGTTCCTTTAGGATAGGGTCGCATCTTGGGCGTGACACCACATCTCTATCAGTGATATCAGTTACTCCCTGCTGGTGAAGCCTTTCAACAATGTTTGTCAATATATCAGTGAGTTCTATATCACTTTCCTTTCACAGACTTCTGAAACCAGCAAATATGGCTCGAAGCATTTGAGTGTGGGGATCTGTTTTGGAAATGAAATCTTAATGAGCATTTTGATGGCATCCCAGATTTGCTTCGCAGTGTCGAGCTTTTGGAATCGAAGGAAAATGTCCTTTGACAGACTGCAACAGATGGTATCTTTTGCTTGAGCATCCAACTACAGATTGGCTTTGTCGTTGGAGGTTGGATTATTTGGTTGCTGAATGGTGTATCCATTTTCTACAATCTGCCACCGATCAAAGTTGATGGCTTGAATTCTGATTCTCATTCTTTCCTTCCAGTGAAGATAGTTGTCGGATTTCGGGTTCCGGCAGACCCTTGAGGTTCGAACTCTGGGGTGCGCACGAAGATCTTTCCCCTACCAGCTCACGTCTCGAAGTCTCGCAAAGGATTCTAAGCTACAAAGAAGAACACACAAGGGACACGAGATTTATACTGGTTCAGGCCACCATTGTGGTGTAATACCCTACTCCAGTGTGTGGTGTGGTGGATTGCCTCAGGGGCTGATGATGAATAATACAAAGGGAGAACAGCCTCACGAGGGCTGTTCTTGAGTTGGTGCGATGAACTGCTTGGGTGAGTTCAGTCGCTTCTCTCTCTCTCTCTCTCTCTGATCGATCCGTTTTCTAGATGCCTCTACTCTGTGGTGGCTAGCTCTATTTATAGAGGGAGGCCCTGGGCCTCTTCCCAAATAATGAGCGGGAAGAGCTCCAACAATTGGCCATTTTGAAGGGGAACATCTAGTACACTTATCCTGACTAAAGTTGGTGTTCGGCTGCCAAAGGCTCTGACGATGACGCGGTCCTGGTCTCCACGATGACCTCCATCCTGCCTTCTGCTGGTCTTGGTCTTGTTGCACTGAAATGGTAACCTTTGCCTGATGCCTTGGCCTGTGCTTGCCCCCTTTGCACCAAAGGGGAAACAAGGACACTGCGCAGGCCGCGCCCGCCTGGTGCCCGCCTGGTCTCGATCATCATGGCTCGCGTCACGGGCTCCTCATGAGGTACCTTGCCTTGATCTCTCCGCCTCCTCGCGAGCCTTCTTGATGAGGCTGCTCCTGAGGAAGCTTCCTGTCGTCCACCCCGCGAGGCTTGGCCCCTCGCGAGGGTCTTGAGCTTGAGCTGATGAAGCTGGGCTCCACTGGGCCCCCACTTGAGCCACGCCACAGGCCGCAGGCAGGCAAGTGTGGGGACCCCCGTTCCCAGAACACCGACAGTAGCCCCCAGGCCCAAGGTGCGCCCGGACTTGGCTTAGCAGAGAAGCGAAGGGGCAAGTGCGAAGCACCGCGGGCCCCAACAGCCTGCGGCCTTGGGCGCCGCGTGGCGATTGATTGGACGTGGGTGTCTTCGCTTCCCCACGATGCCTCGGCAACCACACGACTTGAAAAGTCCCTGCATGCAAAAATGGGTCATGATTACCTGCGATCGTGGTGGCCGATAGTTGGCCTCCTCCGGCTATATGTACGGAACGGCGCAAGCCATTCCAGTTCATCTCTCCCTACTACTCCTTTCTTCTTCTTCCTTGCCCTTGCTTCACATCATGCTGATGGCACCAATTTGCCGATTTTCTGCAGAAGAGAAGGGGAAGGCCCCCCGAGAGGGTCCCGACCCGCTTCTGCCGAAGAAGCGGCTAGTCTCTGCCGCCGAGATGAGGGTGCTTGGCAGGAGGCATCGAGGCCCTGGTACGCGTGGCCGCCGCCTGGGTTCCCGCTGCCCTTATACGCCCGCATCGAGGGCCCTGGAGGAGAAAGCGCCGAGCCACACCGACGGTGCCGCCGTCGACGCCGGCGGGTCACGGCGGTGCGCGTCGTTCCTCCTGGAGTCCATGCCGAGGGCTCCTCTCGCGAGCTTGTGCTCCACGCCCCCATGCCTCCTCGATCTTGGATTCGCCTTCCTCCCTCCTTCGCCTTCGAGATCCCGCCGAGGGGGCCTCTCGAGCTCTGTCTGCAGCACGCTGACTGCAGTACCCCTGCGACCGGAACGGAGGTGGAGGTTGTCGCTCCGGGCAAGGTCTACATGACCCGTGGCTGGGGCGAGATCGTCCGGGTCTGCGGGACAGGGGGCGCCCTTGTAATCCACCTCGAATACGATGGTGCTTCCCTGATATTCTTCAAGGTCTTCGATGCGGAAGGGCGCCGACTGGAATGCTGCCCCGAGAAAGGCGGCCGGGGCATCGTCATGGCGAGGACCAGGCCCGTCAACCGCTTCCCCAGCAGCTCCTCAGGCAGCAGCGGAGGTGCCGGAGGGTCCAGCGACTCCGTCGAGATTTACATGACTACGGAGACAAGCGAGGACAGCTACGAGCCCCCGAGCTCGTGTCGCGCTCGGAGCAGGTCGGGTGCCTCAGGCCACCGACGCTGCTGATCTGGATGGAGTTGGCGCCGGTGCCTGACGGCCCACTATTGATGATGGCGTGTCCTGTGGAGGCGCGCATAGTTAGTGTTCCTTAGGATTAGCACCTTTTGTTCCCTGCGAGGAATTGAAGTACCACCCCGAGGGGGTATGTAAGGCGCTGTCCATGTCTTTTGTGAATATTATATCCTTATTATGAATCGATGCGAGATGCTTGTCCTGTCCCGGCTCGGCTCCCCCTTTTTTTCATCATGAGGGCTTGGTGCTCTACGCTGACAGGTCCTGGTCCCCAGGCAGGCTTCAGCCGTCGCTGGTATGCCAGGTCACGATGCCGTGGTCAAGGCCAGGAGGTGAGCGGCCCAAGGTCCAGTAAGAGCCCCTGAGTCGCGATGCTCAGGAGGTCCCCTTTAGCGCTCAAGCAGCCTCCGCTGGTCAAGAAAGGTAGGCAACATTGCCGTGACAGAGCTGCACTAGGCGAGGGTTTAACACTGAGTCGAATCAGTTTTCGTGTGACTTATCTCATAGGTTTGGCGTAGTTTTTGTCGAGGTGCCACGCCTGCGTGGCGGCAGCTGAGGAGTTGCTGGGTTAGGTCCTCATGAGCTTCTTCCCTCTCCCCCGCACTTTCCTTAATGCTCTACGTCCTCAGGTCCCGGCCCTCGAGCGAGCTCAGCCGCCGCTATTATGACAGGTCGCGATGCCATGGGTCAAGGCCAGGGGGTGAGGGCTGGAGAGCCAGTAAGAGCCCATGAGTCGCGATGCTCAGGCGCCCCCTTTTAACGTGCAAGCGGATCGTGCCGGAGAGAAGGAGAGAAGGCTCGTGACGTCCCCAGCGTTACTTCTGGAGCGGGTCCTGCATACCAATCACGAGGGGAAACAAGGTTTGTTATTACGGTTGCCAGCCAACCATTGGTCGCTCCGAGGGAGTGATTGGGGCACTGAGGAGTAACGCCCCGGATACAACTTTCCATATTCGTAACTCAAACTCTTGCCTTTTCCGGGGATGCGATATGATATTTCCTTCATGGTTGGGTTTTTGTCTTTTGTTTTGCATTTTGTTCATGGCATGCATCTCATCTCATAGCATCATGTGCATCGCGTCCATATGTTTTCAAAAAACCCGTATCCGCTCGTAGTTGCCACTTCACCCCCTTGCTTTCGTTGACCGTTCCGAGTCCAACCGTGTTTGCGTTTCCCTCTTGTCAAACCACCTAACCTGTCTGCACATCCCACAAACCCCTCATGTGCGTGTCCGAAACTTACCCGAACCTGAACCGGTCTGTCGTTACCGATGGATCCAGATCATCCCCAAACATCTATAAAACATCTCCGTTTTCTTAATTGGACTTCCCTAGCCTATTTTTCTGTCCCTTCGGTTACGATCAGAGGGACGAGATATCCCCTAGCCTAACCCACCCGCTATATATACTAGTCTAAACCGAGACCAAATCCCTAATTTCTAGGGATCCTCCTAGCCGCCGCTGCCACTCTCTCCCGCATCTTCATCGGGATCCTCCCAGATCCATCCCCACTACCACCAGCCTCCGACCCTCTCCCTCGATTTCCCCAGCGAGCCAACCACCGCAGCGCAGCCGCCCGAATCCTGCAGCGCCCCTCCTTCTCCTACACGAGCCCTGCCTCGTCCCTGGCCTCCTCCTCGCCTCACGGTCCGAAGAACAACGCCGCCGCCGGCAACCCCCAGGTCGTCACGCCCTGCCTTCTCTTCATTTACTCCCCTGCTTCTCTCCCTCTAATCACTCTCGCCTCTCCCTTCTCTAGCAGGAACCCGACACCATGGATGCTCGCGTCCCTGATCTTGCAGCGCCACCGCCTGGAGCTTCTTCGCCGGAGGCCTTCACCTCGTCCGTGTTGCCGGTGTCCATCCCCGCCTGAACCTCGCGACCTCTCTGAACCCTGCGACCGCTGCTTTGTCTCTACCTCTGTCAGCAATCGCAAGAGGTCGTCGTTGCCCCGGAGCTCCACTATTGCCGTCCCCGACCTGCCTCGGTCCACCGGGAATCCATTCCCGTCCTCCTCCACGCCGGATACGGCAAGCACCGGCCGGATCTTGCACCGCCGCAAGCCCCGCTGCCTGCCACCAAGTCCCCCTGCTCGCCTCCTCTGCTTCGCCCTGCACGAGCAGGACGGCCCCGCCCTGCTTCGCGTCCGTCCAGATCCGGCGCTAGCCCGCTGCCTTTGACCTCCCTCTACGTGCCCGCAAGCTCCATCCGCCACCAATGCCATCGCAGCCCCAGCTCGCCGGAGCCCCGTTGTTGCACCGCACGGGATCTGCCTCGCCCGCTCGTCTTTGTACGCGAGGTGGACGAGCGCCTTGCTCGCGTTGACCGACCCTGCCTCGCTGACCCGCTCGCCTCCATATCCAGCCCAGCAGCTCCTTCCCTTCGCCAGATCCAGCCCGGCCTCCTCCAGCCTCTCCACCAGCTGGGCCGAAGCCCATGGTGAGTGCCCTAGGAGCCTGCAGTTTCGGCCCGAGTCACGTTTTTTTCGCGGAATGTTTTTCTAATTAACCAGTGCACTGCATATCTACAGATTAGACCCTCATCTTCATGCATTTAATAACTCATGAACCATGCATCAGATTAAAATGATTTAAACATGTAAAATGCTAAGAATTTTGTGTAGATTAATAATATGCCACTTTCATCCATGTTTAAAATGTTTAAATTGTTGTTTGCATTTGTTTTGCATAATAGCATGTTAAAGTGATTTATTTCATAACTAAATAACCGTAGCTCCAAATTTAATAAACTTTATACGTAAATGGGGTGGAAAAATGTGTAGTTTAACATGGTGCACTCGTCTTGCATGTTTAACAACTCTAAAATATGGTTTAGGGCAGAACAGTACCAAATTCGAATATTGCTCATGCGGATTTTCCGGAATAGTTGTTTGTTACTTCCGGCCTCATTTAAACTTGCCTAAATAGTTAGTTTACTTATGCTTCACCTCTTGCCATGTTTAACAACATGTAATATTAATGAGTACCTTACCAAGAGTGAACTAAATAATTGTTGTGGTGTTTCGTCAATATGCAACTTGTTGCATATTGAGCTCCACTTAACTTGTAGTATTGTTTGTTGCACTTTGCCATGCCATGCCTCACTAAACCGGACATGCATCATACTTGTTTGTGCATCATACCATGTTTATGCTTGTGCATTTACCATGTTGTTTGTTTCTTTCCGGTATTGCTTCTTAGTTCCGGTAATGTTGCGATTGTGAGGATTCGTTCTGCTACGTTGGTTCGTCTACTTCATGGACTCGTTCTTCTTCCTAGCGGGATTTCAGCCAAGATGACCATCACCTTGGATCTCACTACTATCATTGATATGCTAGTTGCTTCGTTCTATCGCTATGCTGCGCTTCCTATCACTTGTTCTTCAAGCCTCCCAAATTGCCATGTCAGCCTCTAATGTTGTCACCCTTCCTAGCAAACCGTTGCTTGGCTATGTTACCGCTTTTGCTCAGCCCCTCTTATAGCATTGTAAGTTGCAGGTGAAGTTGAAGATTGCTTCGTGGTGGACAAGATTATGTTGGGATATCACAATATCTCTTATATTATTAATGCATCTATATACTTGGTTAAGGGTGGAAGTCTCGGCCTTATGCCTGGTGTTTTGTTCCACTCTTGCCTCCCTAGTTTCCGTCATATCGGTATTATGTTCCTGGATTTTGCGTCCCTAACGCGGTTGGGTGATTTATGGGACTCCCTTGACAGTTCGCTTTGAATAAAACTCCTCCAGCAAGGCCCAACCTTGGTTTTACCATTTGCCTCACCACCACCTTTTTTTCCTTGGGAGTCGCGCTCTCGAGGGTCATCTTTATTTTAGCCCGCCCGGGCCAGTTCTTCTCTAAGTGCTGGTCCAAACCGAGTAGACTGCAGGGCCCCCTCGAGGAAACTCCAGGTCTAGTTTTACTCATAGGATGTCTCATCCGGTGTTGCCCTGAGAACGAGATATGTGCAGCTCCTATCGGGATTGTCGGTGCATCGGGCGGATTTGCTGGTTTTGTTTTACTATTGTCGAAATGTCTTGTAAACTGGGATTCTGAGACTGATCGGGTCTTCCTGGGAGAAGGAATATCCTTAGTTGATCGCGAGAGCTTATCATGGGCTAAGTTGGGACACCCCTGCAGGGTTTGAACTTTCGAAAGCCGTGCCCGTGGTTATGTGGCAGATGGGAATTTGTTAATGTCTGGTTGTAGATAACTTGACACCAGATTCGAACTAAAACGCATCAACCGCGTGTGTAGCCGTGATGGTCTCTTTTCAGCGGAGTCCGGGAAGTGAACACGGTTTTGGGTTATGTTTGACGTAAGTAGGAGTTCAGGATCACTCTTGATCATTGCTAGCTTCACGACCGTTCCGTTGTTTCTCTTCTCGCTCTTATTTGCGTATGTTAGCCACCATACTTGCTTAGTCGCTGCTGCAACCTCACCATTTTACCCCTTCCTTTCCCATTAAGCTTTGCTAGTCTTGATACCCATGGTAATGGGATTGCTGAGTCCTCGTGGCTCACAGATTACTACAACAACAATTGCAGGTACAGGTTATGCGATGATCATGACGCGAGAGTGATGTGTGCTTGTTTTGGAGTTCTTCTTCTGCTTCGTCTTCAATCAAGGGATAGGTGCCAGGTCGGCAGCCTGGGCTAGAAGGGTGGATGTCGTATGAGTTCCTGTTTGTGTTTCATCCGTAGTCTGATGGTGCTCTTTTGTAAGATGATGTTGTATTCGTGTGGCATTGTATGCCTTTGGTACGTATCCCCATCTATTATGTAATGTTGATGTAATGATATCCACCTTGCAAAAGCATATCAATATGCGGTTCTATCCTTGGTGGCACCTTCGAGTCTCTTTAGGATAGTATCGCATATTGGGCGTGACAAGTTGGTATCAGAGCCTCGACCGACCATAGGAGCCCCCTTGATTTTTGGCCGTAGTTTAATCTAGAAGAAAACTATTTTGAGTCTTAGGATTATATATATCGGAGAGTAGGATTCTTTTTACTCCTCAGCCCCCTTCGTCGCTCTGGTGAGGACTCTCGACGTAGATGTTTTGTCTTTCCTCTCCTCAATTTTTCACAAATTTTTTTAGGATCACGCGGGTATCTTGGGATCATTCTGATAGTCTTGTAATGAGAACATTGTTCTTGGTGCCTCCTGACATTTAGGGGTTGCGGCAGTGTCCCGGGGAGTTGAGCTCCGAGGTGTTGTCGTCACAATTTTATCGTTGCAGTTTGGAATACCTGAGTTTTGCCGACATCAATAATCTCTTTTATGCAGTTGTTGGAGAGATAACCTCGACGCCACCCAGTACTGGGGAGTTCGGGAGTATTGCCATAGCTCGTATAACGGATGCTTTTTGAAGGTTGAGGTACACAATTTCCGGAGTTTTCTTGGTTATGTGTTGACGGATGGATACAACTGGATGTAAGGATTATTAGTTTGGGTAAGATATATTGCTTCCCCTGTATCCCCAACACCAGATTGCATAACCAGAAAGTTTCGGGAGTTTATAGGTGGGAATTCAAGTAGCTCCTAGAATATCTTTCCGACAGATGCATGATATGAGATTGGGGTTTGACGTCTAGTGGTCCGCCTATACACAGTCATTTTTACAGTGGTCTCGTTGTGTCTTAAAGAGCCCTTGGCTATGCTGGTTCGGGGACACTTCGTATGTCATGTGCACTGCCTTGTACATGATGGTGCTGTACGATCGAGCCCTTGTGGGCCCCACCACAGAAACTTCAGATGAAATCTCTATCATATGTTTGTTCCGGCTTATTCTGCAAGCCAAATCCTTTGTTTTTTTATTTGTGGTATTCGAGTTGCTTCAATGTGAAGTGTTGATTCCATACCTTTTCTAAACGGTGTTCTCATATTTCTATGGGACTACTAATCCTTCTTGATCACTGAGGTTGTCATGTCAACTCTTTTTCAACCGGTGTGCTTCTCTTCAAGTGGATCCGATCATTTTTAACATCCGCAAGATCAACTCTAAGTTTTCTCACCGGTGTTTGTTTCATCCGTTCCCAAGTTGCCTTTGTTTTCCCGCCCTCCCACCCTTTTTCTTCAAGGACTCAGATTTCGTAATCAAGTACCATTTATTCATGTGAAGTCTATTCACTCTTTTCAATCAATGTTCTTATCCGGTGATTTCCCATGAAGATGCTCAACAGTTCAAGTTCATCATCCTTCGTTGTTGTTTCTTCTTCGGCGGATCCAATTTCAAGCCTTCGGTGTTGATCTTATCCCTTTTCCTCTTTTCACAATGCTTTCTCATTCCGGTGCACCAATTAATCATTCACCTCTCGCTATTCATTTGTTCCGAAGTACTTAAGATATCTTGGAAGATTCGTGTTTCCATTCTCAATCCGTTCAAGTTTTTTTGAGGTTGTTATCTCATTCAAGTCATTTAATTCAGCTAGTGCAATCTCTCTTTTAAATAGATCAACAGTGTTTCTTTTGAGTGGGCCCTAACCCACAGGTCTTTTCCCAGGATCTTACCTGACTCTTCTAATTTTCCCGGAGCTATTCTCAAATTCATTTCCAAGTTTGACATAAGAATGAATTTTCATCAGTCACATGCCTTCTCCAAGGTCGCTTTCAAATTCTTTTCAGCTTTGGCTCAACCTTTTCCTCTTTTAATCCTTTCGAAGTTTCTCAACAATTTGGTGGTGTTTCTCGTCGTCATTCTAGGATTTTGAAGACCGAAGAAGAGTTCCTCTTAAATCCTTACCCGTTCTTCCAAAGATGCGTAGTTCAAGTTTGATGCCATCCTCTCATAATTGTTTTCGATTGTGGGAATTCTTTTCACCCATCCGAAGCATTTCATGAGTTGTTTCCATTTCTTTCCTCTGAAGGCCATCATGTCATAATTCTTCTTTCTCAGCGTGTAGCTATTGTTCTCCAAATCTTACCGGTGCATCGTTCAAATAAACTCTAATCAGTTCATGATATCTTTGTTCTCATGTATCTAAATCCCCTCAAGTATCTTCATTTGTTTTCCAATTCTTCCCGGTGAATTGTGCCTTTGCTACTTTCATTTTCAATTCTTACGGTGGTTCGTTCAAGATTCCTCTTCCTTTGCTACCGTATCATTTCATTCGTTGTTTTCCAAATCCCACTGGTGGTTCCATCAATACCTTATCAAATTTGCGCTATATCTCTCTTAATCCTTTCTACGGGAATAAGTAGTATGGCAAATCCATTGCTTGTCATCAATTTAATTTGATGAAGGATAAGCATATAATAAATCTTATTCTTATTTCCTCGAGGTGGTTCAATTCTTTTCTTCCGGAGATTGTTCATGATGAAGTAATTCACGGTTCTAGTGTTTCATCTTTTCCTTTTTCGGAGTTCCAAGTTTTCTCGGTTACATCATCACGAAGCTCCATCTAAATCATTGCAAGGCTTCACCTTGTGTTTTCAACTTCTTTTTCTTTTCATCATCCTTTTATTACCGGAGTTCTTCATGAAGGATCTACATGATGGTTCGTCAAGGATTCTTTTCATTCTTCAATTGTTCTTCAAGATTTCTCTTGAAGTTATGATCCGCCAAGCTATACTGAAAATTAAACATGGTGCCCAACACATGTTTTTTCTGAGGAGTTCAAGTATTCTTCTTCTTGCATTTCAAAGTGCAATTCTTTCTACCTTATCTTTTGAGATGGTGATATGTCATTCTTGATAATTTCCATTCATGTTTCGTGATTCACATGTTGTTAAGAATGAGGTATTTTAAATCCATCAATCTCTTCGTTGGAGTTATCTTGGTAAAGATTTCACCTAAAGCCTTCCCTAAGGAATGTGTCTATTATGGTGTTTATCAATGATCCAAGTTATCTCTCTATCATCTTGGTGCAAGAAGTTTTTCATCTCTTTGGTGCTCTCGATCAAATCAATGGTTTCCATTAGTGGCTGGTTGTCACCTCATAGTCTTGAGATGTTTTCCATAAGCCCACTACAAGCTTATTCTTTTCATTGTTGGTTTTGCAACAATTCCGTTATAACCTTCTTGGAAGGGTGCTTTCCAAGCTCATTTGTGGCAGAAGTTGGCATTTTCTTCTCCATTCTTTGATTCCAATGATCTACTTCTATTCTTTCTTCCGGAGGCATGGTGATGTTGCTCTCTTCACTCATCATCTCGAATTGTGAGGATCGTGTTCTTTTCATGCTTATCCATTTAACCAGAGTGGTTTCAATATCTATCTTATCACTAAACCTCTTGGTTCTCGTCGTATCCCTTGTTCCTCTTTTCTAACGGAGTGTTTTCAACTTTGTTCATCTTCGTTGTTTTATTTCTTTCATTTTTCTCAAACTCTCAAGGTTCATGGTTTCACTTGTTTGTCGAAGAAGCAACTTAGTTTACCTCTTAATTTCCTCTTCCTTTTTCCCTCCGGTGCCATCCTAGATCTCGGGACGAGATCCTATCGTAGTGGTGGAGTGTTGTAATGCCCCGGATACAACTTTCCATATTCGTAACTCCAACTCTTGCCTTTTCCAGAGATGCGATATGATATTTCCTTCATGGTTGGGTTTTTGTCTTTTGTTTTGCATTTTGTTCATGGTATGCATATCATCTCATAGCATCATGTGCATCGCATCCATATGTTTTCATAAAACCCGTATCCGCTCGTAGTTGCCGCGTCACCCCCTTGCTTTCGTTGTCCGTTCCGAGTCCAACCGTGTTTGCGTTTCCCTCTTGTCAAGCCACCTAACCTCTCTGCACATCCCACAAACCCTTCGTGTGCATGTCCGAAACTTACCCGAACCCGAACCGATCTGTCGTTACCGATGGATCCGGATCATCCCCAAACGTCTATAAAACATCTCCATTTTCTTAATTGGACTTCCCTAAACCGAGGTAAAATGATGATGTTTAAGCAATGTGATGAAAATGCAATAGAATGAGATATGAGGATGAATTCAAGTGAAATACAACACATGCATATGAGAGAGAGAGTAACCATGATAGATGATAATGATCTGATAAACTATCAACACAAAACACGAAAGTAAAATACTGAAGGAAAAGAAGTGAAGTAGATTTAACTAGTGGTGCTCGATGGCGAAAGAAAGATTTGGTAGACCAGTTCACCCTTCTGCCGAAGGGCTATGTCTGGTTGGAGGGGCTGTGACTTAACACGAAAGATAAACTCTCTTCACCCTATTCTCCTTCAACTCAAAGCTGATCAGACTCCAATTGATTTCACTCATGGTAGATCATTATCGGGGATCTCCAAACGTCAGTCCACCTTCGCAAACCACAGTCACTCGTGGTTGCTGAAGATCTAGCTCGGTGAAGACATTAACTCATCAACACTTGAGCCGAAACCTATCCGTCTAGAGAGTGCGCAGCTCTCAAGAGTAATAGGTACAAGAACTCTAACTCATAAGTACTGTTGTCGGTGTTCTGGATACGGGGGTACCCAGACTTGCCTGCCTGCGGCCCACTGCATGGCTCCATCGATGGCCTGGTACGGCCCAGCTTCGGCATCAACAACTCAAGACCCTTGCGAGGGGCCAAGCATCGTGAGGCGGACGATACCAAGACCTCCAAGGGGATCAGCCTCATCAGGCTGGCTCCCGAGGGGCGGAGACTTCTATGCAAGGTGCACCTCATGAGTCTCAGCTGACGTGAGCCATGACGACCAAGGCTAGGCAGGCGCCAGGGAGCGCAGGGTACCAGTTTCATCTTTGGTGCAAAGGAGGCAAGCAACAGGCACGGAGTCCCGAGGAATCAGCCAAAGGTTTCCATTTTGGTGCAACAAGACCAAGACCGCCAGGACGGTAGGACGGAGGTCATCGCCGGCCCACCACAGCGTCACGACTAGAGGCTTTTCGCAGGTGAAGAACACTTTAGTGAGGATAGGATGTACTTCTTGTCCCCCTTCAAATCTGGCCATTGTGGGAACCCTTCCCGGCAACATTTGGGAAGAGGACCAAGGCCACTATAAATAGGACTTAGCCACCACCATAGAAGGGGGGACGGGCAGAACGGATCCACTCTCATCCGACCACCTCTCTAGCTCTCCTGATTTCAAGAACACCTCACCTCCCGAGTCCAATTCATCCACTATACTAGCTCATCCTCAGCCCCTCGAGGCAATCCACCAAAAACGCTGGAGTAGGGTATTACACCGCAAGGTGGCCCGAACCAGGATAAACTTCTGTGTCTCTCCGTCCCTTTGAGCCCGACGCGCTAGGCCTTGAGGATCACGAGTAAGACAGGCTGGGTAGGTAGAGATCTCCACACACACACCCCAGAGTTCGAACCTATCAAGGGTTTGCGGAACCCGAAATCCGACATTTGGCGCGCCAGGTAGGGGGTGCATCGGATCTTCTCTTTCGTCAACCGGTCTGCCGCTACTCCACCGACACCATGGCCGACGCCCCGAGAGCCCACGTCGAGCACTGGGTTGTCCGAGCCTCCTCAACAGCACCTGCCGATGAGGAAGATCTCCACTCCGCTCTGCTCGCGGCCTGCGCTTCGCCTGGGGCCGCCGGCCATGGGAGGCGCGGGCCGCAACCCCCTCCTCTGGCGCCGCGCTGCAACCGCGCCGCCGCGTGATCTTCAAGCTACACCGCGGCAACAGAACCACACACTCGCCGGTAGCAGGCAAACATGCGAGCCGCGGTCATCGTGGCTCGAGAGCTGCTGAGGTGAAGGCTGGCGGAAAGCGGCCACGACGCCCTGCTGGAGCGGGTTGCTGAGCTGCTGGACACAGCATGCAGGGGCACAGCACCATTCTGCACCTGCCCACGTCACAGGCCGTGGCGGGGGCGCGCACTCACCCTCGCCACCCCCGCGCGCCCCCTCCCAGGGCTCCTAATGAGCCTCTCGGTGTCGGCCTACCTCACGGCACGGCCCGTACTGCTTCGACCATGCCACCTTGGGGCGGGGCGACTCCAAGCAACCTCCCCTGGGGCCATGCTGGGGCACCAGCCCTTGGTCATCAGGGCCCAATGATGACCGTAGAAGGCGGGAGCGTGAGGCAACTAGGCAGCGACTCGGGCGTGGCCAGCCCGAAAGCCTACGTGCCCATTGTAGTGGACCTGAGGTACGCGTCGGGAGAAGGCCCCAGCCGATCCCGTGCACGAAGCAAAGGCTCTTTGCGAGCCGCTGCAGGGCTCCATCGATATCATCGACAGCAACAACCACTGGGTACAGCTAACCCTCAAGGCACGCTTGCGCTAACCATGGATCGCAGGTGAACCAGGGCGCAGCCACTGTCAGGGCTTCCAGGCCGGCAGCCCTGCCGCAGGAACACGAAGGGCCCTGGAAGCGGCATGGGGGGAGCCCAAAGCCAGGGCCTCCCCCGCACTGTGCGGAGCAAGACGCTGCTCGGAGGTAGGTCCCCCACTGTGGAAGGCGCCGGCGAGCCCTTCCCCCCGGCGGAGGGCCTACGGTCACCGAGGGCGCCGCCAGCGTCCCCCTTGCCCCTTGGTCTCGTCCAGGTTTCCGGTCTCCCCAATGGTGGTCGGGGGTGGCGCAGGCCGGGGTCCTCATCGGGCGACATGAAGCAAGGCTCCGGCCTGTGAAGGTCTTCGCTCGTGACACTCTCACATAATAATGAGTGGGGCTGTACATGCCTCGGAGTCTCCTGAGTGCCGCCCTGGGGACTCACGGGGGCTCCCAAACTGGCCATCTACAGCATCCTCCAATGACTATGCCCACGCCCAGTGGAAGCACTTAGCTCCACACTGGTGAGAAGACCCGAAGACTAGCTAGGCATCGGACACGGTCGTTTGCTTTCGCCTCTCTTTTTGCACCCAATTCGCCAGCTTTTTGGAATGAACTTGGCTCTTGTGCGTTTATCAAAAGCAAAACGGGGGAAGTTTTCTTGTCTTGCGTTGTTCTCTCGTTTCTTGGTTTTGTGAGCGGGGCTCGTGCCTGCTACCCCTCCCCCAAGCGCCTCGCGAGCGGGGGCTGGGTGCAGTGCGCGCGCGTCGAGCATGTTCAAGCCGACCCCGACCCTGCAAGGGCTTCCCCCGGGGACCAGGGATGCGGCCACCACGCGCGCACCTAGCCGTGGTCCGGCAATTAGTCCCTCACGAAGCACTCCAGGACAGGTCAGTAGGCTCCTCGGGAGGGCCGGACCCTCACGAGCCTACGGCAGCCTCACCTTGAAAAGACAAGTGTAGCTGTGACACCAGGACTCACACGAGACCCGCAGAACTAGAGATAAGTCATAATAATCATCCTGCCTGAGGCTGCGAACCTGAGGGGTTGCACCACAGATGCTACTTCAAAAGCATTTCATAATTATATACATCGCAAGGGGCTCCCCCTTTCAAAATGCTCTCACGTGGAGGCGTTCAAGTTTTGGTCATACAGGTAAAGCAAAAGGAAGTGCAGGCCTAGCTGGGTGTGCCCTGTTCATCACCTTCGTCTGTGCCGCTCGCACTGCCTGACTCGTCACGACCATTCCCTTCATCATTGCCGCCCGTACCACCTGTTCTGGCCGCAAGCACGACCGTGTCATCCCCAGAAGCAAACTCTTCCACCAGGGCGTCCACATGGTCATCCACCCACCTGGCAAGTCTGTCCTGTGTGGGAATCGCAGCTGAGGAGGTTGCTGAAGACACGCGAGAACGCGCGCCCAAGATGGCCCCGACTCCTCTCCCCAACAAGCTTGCGAGCCTTCGTGGCCTGATCCTCCAGGCGGGTCATGATGTTGATGAAGAAGTTGAGGTGGCTGGCGTAGTCGTTCTTGTGTGGATGAGGAGCGCTCTCGTCACAGATAGTGCCCAAGGAGCGATTAGCTCTGGCTCGGAGATCCTGGAGCATCGAGCCGTGCTCGCATTGCAACGTCAGGCGACAGTTCGCTTCATTCGTAGCCCTTTCCGCAAGGGATGTAGTATCCTTGACTTGCTGCTGGAGGGAGGATAACTCGGCGCGGGCAGAGGCCAAGGTGGATTTGGAAAAAGTCAGAGCCTCCTTAGCGGCATTCTCACGCTGTTCTGCAGATTACAGCTTCGCCTTCAGGGTAGTGGTCCTGCCCTCAAGCTCGGCTTTGAGCAGTTCTAGATCCAGGCAGTGCCCTTCGGCCAGGTCCGCACACACCTTCGCCACCTTCTCCTCAACCTCCAGCTGGACCCGTGCTTCTCAGGCGGTGACGGCGTCCTCGGACGTGGCTGCCTGGCGCTCCCTCACCTCCAACCGCTCCAACGCCAGGCTATGCTCCACAACATCTAGCACCAGGTCATCTTGGTGCCTAAGAAGCTCCGCTTCGTCAAGAGGCGCCCCACCCAGCGACGCGGCCATGAGGGCACGCCGCTCCTCAATCTCCTGCGCAAGGGCGAAATTTGAAGACAGGAGCTCCCCCTCTCGCTCCTCAGCTGCCTCACGACGGCGGTTGGCGGCTTCGGCCTCCTCCACGGCGCGGGAGCAAGCCTCATGAGAAGTTGCGAGGGAGGCCACCGCGCACACGTTGGCCTGATCGCGTTGAAGCTGCCCGAGGTTAATGGCAACCTTCAGCTGGTGCCACTCGTGTGCCAGTCGGCGGTCCTCTGCCTCAAGCCTGGTGTCGACGCCAGCTCGCTCCCCACCAAGTCGGATCATCGCATGCATCACCTCGCCGAAGAGTTGGAAGCTGACGGCACTGCCCCCGCGCATGAGCGCCAGCGCACGGCCAAGCCTTTCCTCAGCCCCAGGAGCGGCTGAAGGGGCATGGGATGTCTCACCTGCCTCTAGCCAGGGGCTGGCTGATGCAGCTCCACAGCCCGAAGACGAAGATGGCCCATGGGGCACCCAACTACCAGAAGTGATCAGAGGGAGAGACGTCGGTGTGTCCCTCGCCCCCCAGGCCGGGTCGCAGAAGAAGGAGGTAGGAGGCTCGAGTCCGAGGTCCCCTTGCGGTGCTTCAGCAGCTGCGGTCGGCCCCGTGCCTTGGGCGGAGCCGGGCATGGGGGGCTGTGCACTGAGATCGAGCCAGGATCTTCGAAAGGACGTATCTCCTGAGGCTCCACCATCACGGGGACCCTGTGAGGCCCTATTCTGAAAAGAGCATGGCGCGGAGGGAATCGCAAAATAAGGTACTTCCTCGTCCACAGCCATGCAGTTCCTCAGCTGCAGCGGTCGGCGGGCGACACCGCTGCAGCTCAGAGATCCTTTCCTCTTGCGGAGCGCTTCAAGATTTAGGCGAAGCCGCCCGGGCCTTGCGGGACGGTCCCCAGGAGTAGGAGCAATCGGCGGGGCACCCTGGGCGGTGGCCTCTTGAGCAGAAGTGCTCGGTAGGGTTCCCTGGGCGGCAGCCTCAGAGGCACAAGGGGGCGCGCCACCATCAGCATCCACCTCGGAACCATCGCCCCGAGCCTCAGGAGCCTCTTCCTCCAGAGCATCGGATTGCGCTGAACACGTAGTGGCCCTTTGCCGGGTCCTAGGAGTCTCGGCCTTTGGAGCCCCTGGTGGTGCAGGATCTCCAGAGGTCCCTTCGATGGCAGCTGGCGGCGTGCACCTCCCTGCTTCCACAGTTAAGGCGCATGTCACAGGATCAAGCAGCAGGGGAGCCAGGAGGATGGGATTCTCGCGAGGCCCCTCAAGGCCCGCTGAGAGTAACCCCCACTGGTCGAATAAGGGCATCCGCTCTACGAAGGCCACCTTGTTCGAGCATTGGTAGAGGAGGCAGCCATTTCCTGGAAGATCGGCGGGTTTGGAGTCGCGCGTCAGAAGCTCGAGTACCTTGCTCAAGGTGTTGGAGGACAGCGATGGCTTCTGGAGCCTCATGGAGTCCTCGGCACCGACAAAGTCCCACATCGGGCGGGAATGGCGCTGGAGGAGGGCAACGCGCCGTCGGATGAACTCCTTCACCACCATCAGCGCCGTCACCTCTAGCTCCTGCAGCCTGGCCAGCCTCATCTAGACGCGGGCGAGCCCACGGTCAGTGAGCTTAACATGCCCCCAGCCGGAGCTCGGCACGGTCGGTGCACGAGGGGTCAGAAGCAGGGGGTTGCGCGTACCAGCATCAACAAACAACCATTGCTTCTAGAACCCTTTTTGTGGCAGGCAATAGCTCAAAGTCGATCCCCGAGCCAGCAGTCGCCACTACAGCTTTGAAGGTCACACACCCAGAGCGTTGGCGGGCATCGATCAGTTGGAGCAAGAAGAAATGGCGAAACTGGGCCACGGAAAGAGCAATGCCGACCATGGCCTCGCAAAGGAAGGCGAAGACGGTGAGAAGGATGATGGAGCGGGGGTCGAGGTGCAGTAAGTGGATCTGGTAGTGCAAAATTAAGGCGTTAAAGAAAGGAGAGAAGGGGGAATCAGACCCGCAAAGAGAGCATGGAGATAGATGGGGATCTCAGTGGCACTCATGTCATCCACCAGCCGAGACGCGAGTCGGACGGCCGTCGCTTTCCACTCGTTGGGATCGGCTGCAAGAGCAGGGCGGACCTTGTTCACCCCTTCCTGATTGATCACCGTCGACTGCTCGAGGGCTGGCTCCAAGGATGACGGGGGTCCGGCCGGGGCGCACGACTTCCCCTTCTTCTTCCTCTGTTGTGAAGCCATGGTGGAAGCCAGGAAGGGGGAGTGGCGCTGGCACCAGATCTGTGCAAGGAGTCGTAGTCTTGGGAAGGAAGGAACGAAGGCCAAGCACGACAATCTACAAGCGCGAGCTGCTCTGGCAACGGGCGGCCGCCAGGCTTGGCGGATTGCAAGGCAGCATGGGGAAGTGGAGGCACCCACGTCCCATCAATCACCATGTGTTGGATATCGAGTTCCGGCAAAACCTTAAGGTTCGAACTCTGGGGTGCGCGCGAAGATCTTCCCCCTACCGATCCACGTCCCAACGCCTCACTGTGAATCTAAGCTAAACGATGAACAACACAAGGGACACGAGGTTTATACTGGTTCGAGCCACCGTTGTGGTGTAATACCCTAATCCAATGTGTGGTGTGGTGGATTGCCTCTGGGCCTGATGATGAACAGTACAGAAGAAGAACAACCTCGCGAGGGGTGTTCTTGTGGTGGTGTGCTTGGAGAGGAATTGCTCCGTCTCTGTTGGCTCTGGGTGAGATCCAGATGAGATGTCCCTCTACTGTGTTGGCTATCTCTATATATAGAGGCCTGGTCCTCTTCCCAAATATTGAGCGGGAAGGGCGCCAACAACGGCCATTTTGAAGGGGAACATCTAGTACAAGTTATCCTGACTAAAGTTGGTCTTCAGCTGACAAAGGCACTGGCGATGACACCGTCTTGGGCTCCACGGTGACCTCCGTCCTGCTGCTCTACTGGTCTTGGTCTTGTTGCACCGAAATGGTAACCTTTGCTTGATGCCTTGGTACTCCGCGCCTGCACTTGCCCCCTTTGCTCCAAAGAGGAAACAAGGACACTGCGCAGGCCGGCGCCCGCCTGGCGACCGCCTGGTCTCAATCGTCATGGCTTGCGTCATGGGCACCTCGCGAGGTACCCCTGCAATTGAGCTCTCCGCCTCCTCGCGATCCTGCCTGGTGAGGCTGTTCCTGAGGAAGCCTTGCGTTGTCCGCCCCGCGAGGCTTGGCCCCTCGCGAGGGTCTTGAGCTTGAGTTGATGAAGATGGGCCATACTGGGCTACCCCTTGAGCCACACCGCAGGCCGCAGGCAGGCAAGTCTAGGGACCCCCGTTCCCAGAACGCCAACAGTAGCCCCCGGGCCCAAGGCGCTCTCGGACTTGGCTTAGCAGCGAAGCGAAAGGGCAAGTGTAGAGCGCCACGGGCCCCAATAGCCTGCGGCCTTGGTCGCCGTGTGGCGGTTGATTGGACGTGGGCGTCTTCGCCTCCCCACGCTGCCCTGGTAACTGCCTGTCTAACAAAAGGCTAGCCTGGGTTAGGCTTACCTTCACTACTCTTATTCATCTTGCTCTAGATCCCCTTTCTTGCTCTTGTCCTCCTGCTTCCGAAATCTCCAGATCCGCCTCATCCTTTCTCCTCCATCGAGCAATGGCGCCCCGCAACACCGCGGCCGAGGCTCAATCGGCCTGGTACTCGCCGGCTCTAGATCCCCCCAACATGACGGAGAAGAATCTCGCCATCACATGCCTGATGACGACGGTGCAAGGTAGAGAGATGGGGGAGACTGCGCTTCGACCCGGCTCCGCCCAGCCGGAGGACAAGGGGAGCACCTTCTATCCCTTCTTCATGAGCGCCGTCATTGCTGGCCTGGTGCCTCCTTTCTTCGAGTTCTTCTATGCTGTCCTCCGCCATTACAAGTTGCAGGCTCTGCATCTCCATCCCAACTATGTTCTTCTCCTGTCGATTTTCGCCTACTACTGCGAGGCGCATGTCGGGGTGATGCCTTTTGTGGCCATGCTGCGCCACTTCTTCTTCCTCCAAGTCATCGGCGCGCATGCCTCTGTGTGCACTGGCATTGTTGCGTACTCCAAAGCCAACGCGATCTCGAAGGCCGGGAAGAGGGACGATGGCTTCCGGAGAAAGTGGGTCATGTTGGATGCCGGATGCATCAACTCTCGGCTAGCACTGCCCACGGGGCAGCCCCAGGCCGACGAGGTGTGGTCCCGTGCGAAGCTTGACGACCGGCGGGCGAGGCTGGTGCTGGAGAAGATGAACGCCGACCTGAGGCCTAGCAACATGAAGGCGGCGAAGCTGACCGGGGCCACGCTCGTGAGGGAGTTCCTGGCGCATCGGGTGGCCCCACTTCAGGCGCACTCGCGCCTGTTGTGGAGGCTCGAGGATGCATACGCCGACCTCCGCCTGAACTCGGTGGCCCTGGCTGATGAAGATCTGACCGCAGCTCTCCGCTTCCTGGTCGGAGAGGACGTGGCAAGCCTGGAGGGAGCTCCTGTCCCCTTGTTCCTTCACGAAGACTGGGAGCGGGTGGTGGATGCCATGCCCACCTTTGACAGGGACGGTCTGGTGCCGGCGGTGCCTCCTGAGGGCCAGGCGGCGGCGGCGATGGTGGATTTGTCCTCTGATGATTCCGGCGGGGGAAAGGAGGAAGATGAGGAGGAGGAGGAGCGCGACTCGGAGGCGACCACCGAGGAGACGGGGGAGACTTCCCCCTGGCGCAGGTCCAACGTCCTCCGCTCCATGCCGGACGATGACGAGGCTGACCCCAGGCGAGGGGGAGAGGACCCGCCCGTGATCCCGAAGAAGGACGGGTCGGGGCTGATCTCCCGAGGGTCTACTCTGGCCCCGGTGCTGCCCGAAGCTAGCTCCAGCCCTTCTGGTGCGCCCTCTTCTGCTGCCGGGCCTCCCGAGGCTGCACTCCCCAAGAGGCTCTCGATCTTTAAGCTCGACAGGAGGCCGTTGGAGCTCGCCGCGACTAACCAGTAAGTACACGAACTCTGATTTGCTCTTATTTTTGTTGTCAGGGCTTGACATCCTCCATTGTTTGGGTAGGCCACCGCCTGCGGCGAAGAGGCTGAAGGGGGACACGGCGGCTCCGCCTGGGGCAAGCTCGTGTGTTGTGGCCGCGCCTTCGCCTGCAGGAAGGGGAGGCAGTGGGGCTCGCACCTCCCCTGTCTGGTCGTCCTCGCGAGGCCAGGAGGGATGCTCTGGCGGGGGGCTAGCCCCCGTGGCCCCGCTGACTCTGGAGGCACCGGCGCTTGATGTTGTCGCTGAGGTTGCCAAGGCTCAGGAGGTCCCAGCCTCCTAGGCCGTGATTACACTGTCGTCTTCTGCTCCTCTGGTCCCTGACTCCTCCGCTTCCTCCGCCGCCTTGGACTGTGCTGCTGATGAGATGAGTCGGCTGCGAGAAGATCTCCAGGGCGCCAACCCCCACCTGGTGGCCGGGCACCTGGAGCTGGTCTCTGGCTGGGTTCGCTCTGACGCTTCCGTCCGAGCGGCGCTGAGCCAGGTCGTGACAGCTTCCGAGGAGGAGAAGCAAGTCGCCTCCCAGGCCATAGCCGCTCACGACGCGGCCTTGAAGGATGCTTCAAATGTCCGAGGCCACTGCAAGGCGCTGGAGGACGAGCTGCAAGGCCTGCGTGACGAGCTCGCCAAGGAGGTTCGCGACCGCCAGGCAAAGGAGGAGGAGATGAAGGCCCGGGAAGCCGCCATCGGGGACCGCGACACCGAGCTCTCTGCTGATCGCGGCCGGCTGAAGACAGTGGAACAGAAGCTGAAGGCGGAGAGGATTGAGCTGCACGCCAAGGCGAAAGTCTTGGCTGAGGATCGCGCAGCTTTCATGGATTACGAGGTGAGATCTCGCAAGGCGCTGAAGTCGCTTTATGACGACGGTCTGGAGAAGCCGCTGGCCGGAGCCACGGACGGCCCCGCCAAGCTGCTTCCCTTCCTGGTCGAAGCGCTTGAGGAGGTCGTGACCGGCATCGGCCGCATGGCCGAGGTTGAAGCTTGCGTCCTTTCTTCTGCGGCGCTGACGATGATTCTCAGCCACGTCTACCTTCGCCACCCTGACGCCAACGTTGACGATCTACTGGAGCCTGTGGACGCCATGCCCTCCGCCGCTATTACTAAGGTCGTGAAGGGCCGAGCAGAGGCCTTGCTGGCAAAGTTCCGCGCCTTCGCCACTGCGCCCAAGGCGGGTGCTGCTGGTTCCGGGACCTCGGGAGGTGGAGCTGACAAGCGCGACTCCACCATGAGCGACGGTGCTGCCCAAGGGTGATCTCCTCGCAGCTTCTTTCCTGTTTCAACTCCTGCAACATGCACCGTGCCTTGTGGACGCGTTTAAACTTGTGTTTGGTATCGTGAGGACAATTTATGCTCGGTAATATTTGCTTCTAAATTTTCGAGATTTTGCGGTTTCCTTCCTATTTGCCTTGTGTTCTACGTCGGCAGGGCTCGGCCCCGCGCATGCCTCAGCCGCCGTTAGCCCCGACCGGATCACCAGGACGGGACTAAGGAGTGAGGGGCTACATGGCAAGTTAGGCTCCTGAGTCGCGATGCTCAGGAGTCCCCCTTGATGCTCAAACGGCAAATAGGGAGGGGGTGTAGGAGTAGATCTGTCGTTCTACGTCGGCAGGGCCCGGCCCTGCGCATACCTCAACCGTCGTTAGCCTTATGGAACTAAGGAGTGAGGGGCTGCGTGACCAGTTAGGCTCCTGAGTCGCGATGCTCAGGAGTCCCCCTTGACGCTCAAACAGTCTTCATACCTTGGCTCCACTCGGGGAGGGGCGCGCGACGACCAGGTCCGAGGGACCTGGCTGGGTGGCGTACGCTCGGGCGTGACCCGGGAGTAGCCCCCGTGTCCAGCCCCCTCGCATGGCGCTCCCGAGGGGAGGCGTTGCAATGAGGCAAGACACTCAGGTCTTGGCTCCCTGAGGTTGATACAGCCGTGGGCTGCCCTCAGTTGTTTATCACTAGAGCGGAGCATAGCGCTTCCGTATGTGTACGGGAATAGCCGCTCCTCGGCAGTGTCGTCAGCCAGCACAGAGCATGGTGCTTCCACTGGTATGTGGGAGGGGGCCCCCTCCGGAGGTGCCCCCGGGGCGTGTACAGCCCCGCCCTGACACGTGGCCGGCACGGTAGGGCTAGACGAGGTGTATCTGGGCACTCATGAGCCAGCGTGGGACTCACGAGGCCCTACCTCAAGGCGGGTTGCGGCTGAGGGTTCCTGTAGGATGGTTAGATGCAAATGCTCTATGTCCTCAGGTCCTGGCCCTCGAGCAAGCTAAGCCGCCGCTGGTATGCCAGGTCACGATGCCGTGGACAAGGCCAGGGGGTGAGGGCTGGAGAGCCAGTAAGAGACCCTGAGTCGTGATGCCCAGGCGCCCCCTTTTAACGTGCCAGCGATTTGCATGAGGGAGAAAAAGGGGCCGTGATGGGCGAGGGATGATAATCATAGGCAAGTTAAGCATGAATGCAAGCCAACTTAAATAGATGCAGGAAGGGATACACGCCACTGGGTCAGGCCCGAGCGGCTTGGGGATGATGCAGCCCGAGGAGCGCCCCCAACAGGGTAAACCAAAGACATAAGAAAAACGGATACATTCTGCAGGGACGGACCCATGCGACCTGGGAATAATGCAGCCCTAAGGGCGCTCCCAGCTGAAATGAAACTCGAAAGATGTCACCTGGTATCATTGCAGAGCGGGTGTTGGAGCAGCTGACGATGCGCGGTGAAGAAGCCGATCCTCACGAGCCCTCGGAGCCCTGAGCCTCGGGAGGCTCTAGGGGTCCGGGTGGCTCCTCAAGGTCCATCTCCATCTCTGCCATGAAGGCATGGTGCCTGACCTCATGAGCTTCCAGAATGCTCCGCATCAGGTGCTTGTGAGCAGTAGCTGCGTTCGGCAGGCCGAAAGGCATGCAAACGTAGTTGCGTGATGGACCCTCGCAACGTCCCATGTGCGAAGGCCTGAAACGCTCCTGAGACGCGGCTCGGTTGAGCCCTAGGTAGTGGATGCAGACGCGCAGCCCGCCATCCTCGCCTGGGTGGGGAGCTACGCCGGGCAAGTGGCGATTGCCGCGCATGACTCTCGATTCCTGCAGCTCCTGAGTGACCTTGGTGATGAACTCCTGAGGATTGGGCCCTCCTTGCCCCATGCCTTCCTGAGAGAAACGTGCAGCGAAGCACACCTCTAAGTGGTGCCCGGGTGCCTCCCTCATGATCTTGGCAAAGTCTGAGGCCCTCCAGGAGAGAGCCCCCAGGCCTTGCCCGAGGAGGGCACCGGGCGCGCCTTCCTATGCGATGGAGGTAGGTGCCCCTTGGACGGGCGCAGATCCTGGCGTGGTGCCTTTGGAGATCCCTGCCTCCTGAGGCCTTAAGCGGGGTGATGTCTTCTTCTTCTTAGGAACTACCTCGGAAAGGTTCTCATTCTTGCTGTCTGGGTCCTCAACTGACGCAGCTTGGAAGGCATGCTCGAGGGAGCACACCACATCTTTTTCTTCACAGGGGACCATGATGACTCCGCCGCTTCCTGACATCTTGAGGACATTGTAACCATGGTGAGTCACTGCCATGAACTTGGCTAGGGCTGGATACTCGAGGATGGCATTGTATGGCAGGCGAATGCGGGCAACATCGAAGTCGATGAGCTTGGTACGGTAGTTCTTGCGCTGTCCAAAGGTGACATGGAGGCGGAACTACCCTATCGGGGTGGTGGAGCCGTCAGTGACTCCTGAGAAAGGCTTGGTCGGCTGAAGCTGGTCATATGGCACTTGGAGATTGTTGAATGTCTCGACGGACAGGACGTTGAGCCCTACGCCGCCATCGATGAGGGTCCTGGTAATTTGCACATTGCTGATGACTAGGGAAGAAAGCATTGAGAGGACACCGGCTATAGCCGCACACTTGAGCTGGTCCGCTAAGCTGAACGTGATGGCGCACGTGGACCACCTGAGAGGGCGCGTGGCCTCGAGCTTGGGAAGAACTGCGTTTACCTCGCGAGCAAACTGCTTGAAGATGCGCTAAGAGGCTGGGGCCTGGGCACCGTCCAAGATGCAAGCGATAGCACGTGGCTCTTGGAAGCCCCCAGCGCCCTCGTCGTGATGATGGTCGTCATTCCTTCTTGGTGGTGGTGGCAGAGGGTGATCCTCGCAAGGCTGATCCCTCCAAGCCCCCTTGCGAGGCTGGTACTGCCAGCGATCCTCGCGAGGTCGGTCACGCCACCCTTAGCAAGGGCCTCGGTCGTCCCATCGTCCTCCACCTCTTCCTCCTCCTCGGCCGTAGCCCCGATTGTTGCGCTCGGGGCATCGACCGATACGTCCAGCTCGCACGGCACTGAGCTCTTGGCATTCGTTGGTGTTGTGAGTGTGGAGGTCATGGTACACGCAGTACTGGCTACCCTTGGACGACTCCGGCTGGTCCCTGCCGTGCTTCGTGTCTGGCTCTACTGCGAGCACGGCTGCTCCTTTGTGCTTCACATCCTTGGCCCTGGCTTTCTTCTCTTCTGGGTCAGCAGCTGGGAGCTCGAGAAGAGAGAGGCGCCCCTCCTCAGCCCTTGCGCACTTGGTCGCCAGGTTGAACAGCTCCAGAGATGTGCACAGATCCTCGTGGATTGCCAGTTCCTCCTTCATCTCGACGTCGCGCACGCCATTAGAGAACGCCGAGATGATGGCCTCCTCGGTCACCTTGGGAATCTTGAGGCGAGCGTTGTTGAAGTGCTAGATGTACTTCTGCAGGGTCTCTCCAGGTTGCTGCTTGATGCGGCGCAAGTCACCGATGACTGGAGGATGGTCGCGAGTGCCCTGGAAGTTGGCGATGAAGCGGGTGTGCATCTCGTCCCAAGAGGAGGTCGTGCCGAGAGGCAAGTTCAGGAGTCAGGCACGGGCACCATCTTTGAGCGCCATGGGAAACCAATTCGCCATGACCTTTTTGTCTCTGATGTCCGCTTCAATTCCCATCTCGTAGAGCTGCAGGAACTCTGCGGGGTTGGCAGATCCGGCTTGAACTTGCCTGGCCAGGCGACACTGCGCATCTCGGTGGTGAAGGCGCGGCAGCCTGCGGTGGCCACCGAAGCCCTTTGCAGACACAGGGCTTGCTCCTAGGGATTCCCGCGCGCCGCCGCTAGGGGCAACGCGGGGTCTTGACATGCAGGCGCGGGGACGCGGTCATGACGTGCTGGAGCAGGGAGCACGTGAGCACCTTCTTGGGGACGAGGAATTTCTTGGCAGCTCCTTTCTTGTCGCGCGGGCGCTGGACGCGGTGGGTCTTGTCCAGGGGCCGCGCGCCTTGGAGCCAGGGCACGTTCTTGGGGAGGAGGTGGCGGAGGCACCTCCTGACCTGCATCACCCACGCAGGACGGAGGGCGAGGCAGCGAGAGGTACGGCGCAGGGGAGCCCCCTGTGGTGCTGACGAGCTCGATGATGCAAGCGAGCCACTCCTCGTAGAGGTCGTCGACGGGACGGTAGTGCAGGAGCTCGTGTTCCAGGAGAAACGCGGCATGCGCGTCCGTGGGAGCGCGACGGGCGTGAGATGACGAACCAGCTGGAGTCAGCGACGGAGTGGCGGTGCGGCCTTCCCGCTGCACCGAGGGATGCAGCGATGATGCCTGCTGCTCATTTCGCGCCGGGCCGGTGGCAGCGTTGGCGGCAGGTGATGAAGAACGACGGGGAGGCCCACCGAAGGGGGCCGTCTGGGTGACACGAGCGGTGAGAGCAGCCCGACGCTTGGCTCGGGCTCGGCGAGCGTCAGCCATGGATGCGACAACATATCGAACGCGGAACAATGGAAGAAACATTTCGGCGCACCCCTACCTGGCGTGCCAAATGTCGGATATTGGGTTCCGGCAAAACCCTTAAGGTTCGAACTCTGGGGTGCGCGCGAAGATCTTCCCCCTACCGATCCACGTCCCAACGCCTCGCTGTGAATCTAAGCTAAACGATGAACAACACAAGGGACACGAGGTTTATGCTGGTTCGGGCCACCGTTGTGGTGTAATACCCTAATCCAGTATGTGGTGTGGTGGATTGCCTCTAGGGCTGATGATGCACAGTATAGAGGAAGAACAACCTCGCGAGGGGTGTTCTTGTGGTGGTGTGCTTGGAGAGGAAAGGCTCCGTCTCTGTTGGCTCTGGGTGAGATCCAGATGAGATGTCCCTCTACTATGGTGGCTATCTCTATATATAGAGGCCCTGGTCCTCTTCCCAAATATTGATCGGGAAGGGCGCCAACAACGGCCATTTTGAAGGGGAACATCTAATACAAGTTATCCTGACTAAAGTTGGTCTTCGGCTGCCAAAGGTGCTGGCGATGATGCCGTCTTGGCTCCACGGTGACCTCCATCCTGCCGCTCTACTGGTCTTGGTCTTGTTGCACCGAAATGGTAACCTTTGCTTGATGCCTTCGTACTCCGCGCCTGCGCTTGCCCCCTTTGCACCAAAGAGGAAACAAGGACACTACACAGGCCGGCGCCCGCCTGGCGCCTGCCTGGTCTCGATCCTCATGGCTTGCATCATGGGCACCTCACGAGGTACCCCTGCCTTGAGCTCTCCGCCTCCTCACGAGCCTGCCTGGTCAAGCCGTTCCTGAGGAAGCCTTGCGTCGTCCGCCCCATGAGGCTTGGCCCCTCACGAGGGTCTTGAGCTTGAGTTGATGAAGATGGGCCGTACTGGGCCACCCCTTGAGCCACGCCGCAAAATGCAGCCAGGCAAGTCTGGGGACCCCCGTTCCTAGAACACCGACACCATGCATCGTTCAAGACCGCAGGCGGTTAGGGCCCGCAGCGCTCAACAATTGCCCTTTGGCTTCGCCTAGAAGCCAAGTCCGAGCGCGCCTTGGGCCCGGGGGCTACTGTCGGCGTTCTGGATATGGGGGTACCTAGACTTGTCTGCCTGCGGCCCACTGCGTGGCTCCATCGATGGCCTGGTACGGCCCAGCTTCAGCATCAACAACTCAAGACCCTCACGAGGTGCCAAGCCTCGCGAGGCGGACGACGCCAAGACCTCCAAGGGGATTGACCTCATCAGGCTGGCTCCCAAGGGGCGGAGACTTCTATGCAAGGTGCACCTCACGAGGCTCAGTTAACGTGAGCCATGACGACCAAGGCCAGGCAGGCGCCAGCGAGCACAGGGTACTAGTTTCCTCTTTGGTGCAATGGAGGCAAGCAGCAGGCACAGAGTCCCGAGGAATCAGCCAAAGGTTTCCATTCTGGTGCAACAAGACCAAGACCGCAAGGACGGTAGGACAGAGGTCACCGCCGAGCCCACTGCAGCGTCACGACCAGAGGCTTTTCGCAGGCGAAGACCACTTTAGTCAGGATAGGATGTACTTCTTGTCCCCCTTCAAATCTAGCCGCTGTGGGATCCCTTCAAGGGAACATTTGGGAAGAGGACCAAGGCCACTATAAACAGGACTTAGCCACCACCATAGAACGGGGGGACGGGCAGAACTGATCCACTCTCATCCAACCAGTTCTCTAGCTCTCCCGAGCTCAAGAACACCTCACCCCCTGAGGCCAGTTCATCCATTGTACTAGTTCATCCTCAGCCCCTCGAGGCAATCCACCAAAAACACTGGAGTAAAGTATTACACCGCAAGGTGGCCCGAACTAGGATAAACTGCTATGCCTCTCTATCCCTTTGAGCCTAACGCACTAGGCCTTGAGGATCGTGAGTAGACAGGCTGGGTAGGTTGAGATCTCCACACGCACCCCAAAGTTTGAACCTAACAAGGGTTAGCGGAGCCCGAAATCCGACAACTGTGATGCTAAACCACTATCTAAGTATGGGCTCTTGATTTTTCTCTCGGTGGATCTTAAACTCAAATCGCTTAGAGAGGGGTTGCTCAAATCAAACTTCTTAGAAATCTCAAAAGGAGCAGCCAACAGACAACGTTGGAGCGGGGTGGCTATTTATAGCCGCAATCTTCCTTGATGGGAAAAGACCAAAGTGGACATTGAGAGCATCCAATGGCCGAACGATACTAGTCCAATGGTCGGATTTGAGCACAACGATAATGTTACTTGCGGAGCACGTAATGCTAACTCCTCGGTCTAAGACAAATCTCTTGCAGCAAAGAAGATCACGGTCTCTTGCAGGCAAGTATTTGCTCGGGACACAAAGAGATTTCTCTCGCAACATTCATAGGTTTTCGCTAAGCATCACAGCAGATCTAAGCTTCGAGAACCTATACCCTCTTAATAGTATAGAGGTCCTCTGACTCAAATAAATGAAAGAAGAAGAACAAAATGAATACTACGTCTTCACTTTGTCTTCGACTTCCATTCGCTGCACTCAATTTCTTTGCAGGACCATACCAAAACATATGCTTTGCATCGACATTAGATTTTCGAGGGGTTAATTCCTTCACATCAGTCTTCTCATTTACATATCTTCCACCGATGTAGCTCGTTCTTCTCTGCAACGCAGATGTACTTCGGTGAAGTTCCTCGAACTTAGCACCGGAGACAGCATTCTCTTCGGTTCTATATGGACTATTTCTCTCTGTATGCAGTATCAAATGAATCAGTCCATACCTGTTTCTGTCAACAATCTCCAAAACATAAGGTAGGCAGATATTGCACCAACAACTTCAATATAATCAAGCAGGACTAGGGTTTTACCTCTTTGAGAGGGCCCAAACCTAGGTAAACATCGTGTCCATCATACCTTGTTCCCCATTGATCCAAGATCCACAGTTCGGGACCCCCCTTGTAGCGACCCGACCTCAAACGGACAAGCCTTTGTGCTTAAGTGTCATCCCTGGATCGGTATGCTGACACACACAATACTCGAGGATTTATAACAGAGGTAAATCACATGTATAAAGTAACGTAAATACTATTACCTCAATCCATATAGCGGAAGTAACATCAAGGTTGTGGAGTCCCAACAACACCAATGGCAAAGTTGAGTGTAGACATCGTAGCCCTAACGTATCACTTACTCGTCATAAGATTCCTGCAACATGAGACATTGCAGCCATGTAGGTCAGTACATTGAATGTACTGGCAAATTCACACCGTAGAATAATGATGAACAATATCTATCACTACTTGCATATTTGGCTGGTGGAGGATCTAAGTTTAGTTTTTGCATAAAGCTAATTTTTTCCTACAACAAAGGAATAAATTTTATTTACTACAAAGTTTATACCAATATTGAGAAGGTTCCCCCAACTCAATCCCATAATTAATCATTAAACCAAATACATTAAATAAGAGTGATGAGATCAACAATAATATCCAATTCCAGATACTCAAGGTGTCCATAACCGGGGACACGACTAATCATGATTAGTTTGTAGACTCTGCAGAGGTTGCGCACTTTTCCCCACAAGACTCGATCACCTCCCTTGAAGTCCTCGCACTGCCTTGTGTTTGAGAACGGGATGACCGAGACACAGTCTTTCGGAAGCATTTACTCTCTACTCCGGGCGGACTGGTACACCTACAATGCCCCTACATCTTCTAGTCCACCTCTTCAAGAGCTCACACAACTTACTCAACTATGCTTGAGCCCATAATGGCTTGTGGTTGCACAGGGAAGTTTCTAGGCATGAAATATCATCTGATCCCTTTGAGCCTGGTAGGAATTCCATAGGATGATCACACGGGTACCTCGGGATCTCCTAGGACAACACTGGATTCCCCAGGTGCCCGGGCAAGCAACTGGTATATCTCAGGGTGCCCCAACCATTCCACCCACATGTATATTAAAGTTGCCACCTTAATGTTATCCCAGATTAATAACTCTCACAACTTCCATGTGTATCTCGATCCAATCCCCGTCTACGAGCATGGCTAAGCAATATATGACATAACGAATAAACCCGGGGTGAATCAAAAAGGTAATAGATTCCTACCTCATCAACCACATAGCAATACCCACATGTTCCCAATCCTACTCATGCAATCTTTGAGGGGTGAGACTAATGCAAGTAAAAACTGGGTATAGGAAGAATATGATCAATGTGTGAACTTGCCTTGTACTGTTGATGAAGATACTTCACACTCATAATTCCTGATAGTTCTACTCATCACAATCCATTCCATCTATCGTGAGCAAGCAATTACATACATAAGCACTCAAGAAAAAGATGCAAAGGGAAATCGAGGAAAGATCCAAATAAAACTCAAAAACAAGCAAATAACGAATCTAAACAGAAAATAAATTTTAACAGCATTATATTTATGTGGATTAGATCTTAACAGTAGGTACGTGTGATTATCTACGATTTGCAAAAATAATCAACTCAAGCGGAGTTACAAAACTCAAGAAACAGACGAAACAAGATCGAATACTAATCTGAACTAAACTCAAATTTTAAATTGTCAAAAACATGTTCAAGTTGGTTTACTGGACAGAGGGGATCGTTGTCGGATTTCGGGATCCGGCAACCCTTGAGAGGTTAGAACTCCGGGGTGCGTGCGGAGATCTCAACCTGTCCAGCCTGCCTACTCGTGATCCTCCCTAGCCTAGCGCTTAGAGCTCACAAAGACACAAAGACACAGAGATTTATACTGGTTCGGGCCACCGTTGTGGTGTAATACCCTAATCCAGTGTGGTGTGGTCGATTACCTCGAGGGGCTATGGATGAACTAGTACAAAGGATGAACAAGCCTCAGGAGGTGAGGTGTTCTTGAGCTTGTGTGGTGCTCCGGGTGGAAAGTGATCTCTCTCTACTATGGTGGTGGATCAGTCCTATATATAGTGGCCTTGGTCCTCTTCCCAAATATGAGCGGGAAGGGATTCCACAATGACGGGATTTGAAAGGGGACAAGTAGTACAGTCTATCCTGACAAAAGTAGTCTTCGCCTGCGAAAAGCTTCTGGTCGTGACGCTGCGGTGAGCTCGATGCTGACCTCCGTCCTGCCGTCCTGGTGGTCTTTGTCTTGTTGCACCAGAATGGAAATATTTGGCTGATTCCTCGGGACTCCACGCCTGTGGCTTGCCTCCCTTGTACCGAAGAGGAAACCTGCGCTCTGCACCCGCCTGGCGCCCGCCTGGCCTTGGTCGTCATGGCTCACGTCAGCTGAGCCTCATGAGGTAGCTGCATAGAACTCTTCGCCCCTCAGGAGCCCTCCTGAGGAGGCCAACTCCTTTGGGGGTCTTGGCGTCATCCGCCTCGTGAGGCTTGGCCCCTCACGAGGGTCTTGTGGTGTTGATGTCGAAGCTGGGCCGCACCAGGCCGTCGATGGAGCCACGTGGTGGGCCACAGGTAGGCAGGACTAGATACCCCCAGATCCAGGACGCCGATAGTAGCCCCCAGGCCCAAGGCGCGCTCGGACTTGGCCTCTGGGCGAAGCCAAAGGGCAAGGACGGAGCGCCGCGAGCCCTAACCGCCTGTGGCCTTAATGACGCGTGGCAATTTATTGGACGTGGGCGACTCCGTTTCCCCATGCTGCCTCGGCTACTACTCAATGTGACAACTGCATGCTGCATGCAGAAAGGGTCATCATTACTTAGAAATCATGGAAGGCCGATGATTTACCTTCTCCTGGCTATAAACGTGCGAGCGGGTGGAGCCCCTGCCCATTTCTCTTTCGTCTTGCTCCGGCTTGCTTCTCCTCCTCTTCACCTTGCTCCCATGGCGCTGATCAGGAGGTTCTCTGCGGCAGAGAAGGGGAAGGATCCTAGGGAGGGGCCGGGCCCTCTCCCACCGAAGAAGTGACTCCACCTCCATGACGATGCTTGCGTGAGGCGAGAGGTGGCCAGGCCTTGGCAATCGAGGCCTCCGCCTAGCTTTCCCCTCCCCTTATATGCCCGAGCGCAAGGCGAAGGAGTGCGTCGCCGAGCGACGCTCCGCGAAGATGGCAGGGCTTCCATTGCCCTGCCGGCCGCACCACGGACCCATGCTGAGGGTAGCTCACGCGAGTTTGTGGTGTGGGCGGTGATGCCTCCCGATACTTGGATCCGATTCCCACGGTTCTTTGCAATGAGCTGCCTTCGAGGGGACCAGTGGAGCTGCGGCTGCAACATGCAGGGTGCAGCAGCCTAACCACCAAAGCTGAGGTCGAGGTGGTGCCGTCGGGGGACGTCTTCATGACGCGAGGATGGGGCGAGGTCGCCCGGGCTTGCCAAGCAGAGGGAGCCCTGGTGATCCACTTCGAGTATGACGGCGCGGCCACCTTGTTCTTTAAGGTCTTCAACGAGCTGGGAAATCGGCTGGAGTGCTGTCCCGGGGGAGACAGCTCGAGGTACATCGTGATGGGTGCTGGTCATGTCGCTGCCCCCTTCAATGCTTCGTCCAGCAGCGATGATGACTCATGGGAATCCAGCGACTCTCCTGAGCCCAGTGATTCTCCAGAGTCGAGCGATGACAGTTACGTGCCGCCGAGCTCCCGCCGAGGCCGGAGTGCTGCTGCGGCTACCGCCCGGCGTCGTCAGCGACACTGTAGCGCCCTATAGTTGTTTCTCCCGCGCGAGACGAAGATCAGCCCCTGTGGGGCTTGTAAGGATCGGGATGTATTTAATAGTATCGTTGTTCCTTTTGACTTTGTAATGAATGCGCATATTCCAGTTCGGCTGAGTCCCTCCCATTTCTCTTTCCTAGACAGCGTGGCGCTCTACGCCGGCAGGACCCAGTCCCCAGGCAGGCTTCAGCCATTGCTAGTATGCCAGGTCGTGATGTCGTGGTCAAGGCTAGGAGGTGAGCGGCCCAAGGTCCGGTAAGAGCTCATGAGATGCGATGCTCACGAGGTCCCTCTTGGCGTGCAAGCAGCTGTATAGAAAATTAAAAAGGGGAGTTGAACTGCCCAAGTGGAACTGCGGGGTGAGGCGTGTGGAGCGAAACTGATGCCGTAGCGAGCCGAGACTTATCTTTTGCGGTCTGAGTCCATCAGAGAGGCGACGCTCGCTATCGTGCCTGCGGTGCCATCAGGCGCAGCCTGTCTTGGCCACCCTCCTGCCTCGCTTGCCTAAGTGCTCTACGTCCTCAGGGCCCGGCCCTCGAGCGAGCTCAGCCGCCGCTGGTATGCCAGGTCGCGATGCCATGGTCAAGGCCAGGGGGTGAGGGCTGGAGAGCCGTTAGGAGCTCCAGAGATGTGATGCTTGGGAGGCCCCCCCTTTAACGTGCAAGCGGCTCGCGAGGCTAGACGGTGGCTGTCTAGGCCAGCCTTTGGCTCGTTGCAGGGTGAACCTGCAGGTTGGATAACAAAAGAGATCGAGGATCCCAGGGCATAAGGTGGAGGCACCGGGGACCCTGCGAGGTGGTGTATGCGAGGCAGGTCGCGAACCAGAGCTCGATCCCCAAGTTTCTTAGCGTTGCAGGGATGGACCTGAGCACAAGTGCCATGCCGATGTGTGTGTCATGCAGCGATGCAGGGATGGTGTTAGTCGGAACACATGAAGGGCGTGACGTGGTGGTCGCGAGGTGACAATCATAGGCAAATTCACGGAAACAATTAGATAATCCTGGTGAATGCAAAACGATACACGTCGTAGGGACGGGCCCACACAACCTGGGGATAGTGCAGCACGAGGGGCACCCCCAAACTGAACGAACCAGAGCGATGTCTCCTGGTACCTTTGCTAAAGAGTTGTTGAAGTAGCCAAAAAATGCACGCAACTGAAGCCGTACCTCATAAGCCGCTCCGGTGCCGAGCCTAGAGAGGCTCGGAGGGACCGGAAGGCTCCTGAGAGTCCTCCTCCATCTCCACCAGGAGCACCTAGTGATGGTTTCATAGGCCACCTGAGCATCCCTCATGCAGCACTGGAATGCCTCAGCCGCGCCCGCCTGGCCGAAAGGCATGCGGACGTAGCTGTGAGGCGGACCCTCACATCGGCCGACATGGGACGGCCACATGAGCTGTCGAGACGTGGACCTGTTGAGCCCAGGGATGTCGATGCAAACGCGGAACTCCTTACCCTTGCTAGGGCAGTGAGCTCTGCCTCGCGGCAGGTGACGATCGCCTTGCAGAACCCTCGCTGATGAACTCTTGAATGCCTGGTACCTCACGCCTGATGCCTTCTCCTAGGAAGCGTGCTCTGAAGAGCGCCTCCACATGGTGCCCGAGTGCCGTTCTCACGACATTGGCTAGCTCCGAGGCCCTCCAGAGGAGAGCTCTAACGCCCCAGATTCGATGCGCCAGGTATCTGCCAGTTATTCGCCGTTGTTGCCATGTCATTTGCTTGCGTGTTGCACTTTGCCATGTCATCATATGCATTTCATATCATGTCATCATGTGCATTGCATTGCATACATGTTCGTCTCATGCATCCAAGCATTTTCCCCGTTGTCCGTTTTGCAATCCGGCACTCCTATGTCACCCGGCGTTCCCTGTTTGTCTCTTCGCTTGTGCGGGTGTTAAACGTTCTCGGAATGGACCGAGGTTTGCGAAGCGGCCTTGGTATAGCACCGGTAGACCGCCTGTCAAGTTTCGAGCCATTTGGAGGTCGTTTGATACTCCAACGGTTAACCGGGTAACCGCAAAAGCCCCTTTCTCTTTGCAGCCCAACACCCCTTCCAAAGTGGCCCAAAACCCAGCAAACTCCCCTCCATGCTCTCGGTCGTTCGATCACGATCGCGTGGCCGAAAACCGCTCCTCATTTGGACTCTCCTAGCTCCCTCTACCTATAAATACACCTCCCCCTCCGAATTTTTGGGTCAAAACCCTAGCCTCCTCCTCTTCCGCGCCGTCGGACATGTCCGCCGACGGCAGGACACGTCCGCGCCGCCGCCCGGTCCAACCCGCGCCTGCCACGTGGCACGCCGCCACCCGCCGCCATCGCGGCCCGCCCGAGCCCGTCGCGGGCCCGCGCGCCGCCGCCGCCGGCCCGCGCCTCGTGCCTCCCGGCCCCTCCGCCTCCGCCGCGCCGCCCGAGTCCCCGCCGCCGGCTGCCTCGTCACCCGGCGCCGGCGACCTCGGCTCCGCGCCGTGCCCCGCGCGCCGTCGGGCGCCGCCTCCGCTCCGCGAGCGCCGCCGCCCCGCTCCTCAACCGCCGGTGGCCGCGCGCTCCACGCCGGCGCCGCGCCCGGTCGCCGCCGTTCCCGGCCGGATCCGGGACGGGACCGGCCGGATCCGCCTCCGCCGCGCCTCCCCGGCCCCTCCGCCTCCGCCGCGCCGCCCGAGTCCCCGCCGCCGGCTGCCTCGTCACCCGGCGCCGGCGACCTTGGCTCCGCGCCGCGCCCCGCGCGCCGTCGGGCGCCGCCTCCGCTCCCGGAGCGCCGCCGCCCGAGCCAGCCGGCGCCGCCCCGCTCCTCAACCGCCGGTGGCCGCGCGCTCCACCCCGGCGCCGGGCCCGGTCGCCGCCGTCCCTGGCCGGATCCGGGACGGGACCGGCAGGATCCGCCTCCGCCGCGCCTCCCCGGCCCTCTCCTCACGGCCTCTCCCTCGACTCCGGCCGCTCTCCGGCGAGCCACTCCGGCGAAATCCGGCCTGCCTCGAAGTCCGTGCCACAAACCCGAAGGTTGAGTTTCCCTTTCCCCGAAAACGCCTGTCCTAAAATTATTGCATAATCATGCCATGTTTGACCTGCTGTATCTCTGCACCTGTAGCTCCGTTTCGTGTGTGTAATATGTCAAATTGTTCGCCTCGACGAGTACTTCATTTCATTCCATTGCATCATTTTCATTTGGGTTCATCTTGATGCCTGAAATGCTGTTGGAAGAGTGCATGTTGATATTAATCTGCTGAAACTGTTATAACTTGCTCATTTGCCATTTTTGCCATGATTGATGTGTGCATCCTATGAGGTTGAGCTCTACATGTGTTTTGATCTATGCCATGCCATCTTTCCAGGGGTGTATGCCATGTATTTTTTGGATCAATGTGGTGACTAGCACAAGCATGCAAACGGCTTCATGATATTGCTGATTTTAGTCCCTGTTCTGCTGTTATTTTGATGCCATGTAAACTTGATGCTACAGAGAGATCCATGCATATTTTGAGATACTTCAGTAAGGGTGTTTTGAACATATGGTTATTGTCTATCCATTCATGCCCTTGTTTGCAATTATGGAGTAGTCTAGCATGTCATTTGAGTGCTCTACTTTTGCTTCAAAATGTTTCCTGGCAGATTGTTTACATGTTATTCAATATGGCCAAGCTTGCTATAGTTGATCCTTGCATGCTATGGACTTGTTCTTGACTTGGTTTGCTTCACAAACATGTCTTCTTGATGATGCTATGCTTATCTTGTCATGCAATGACTTGTGGTGAGTGAATCGAGCTTGTTAAGTAGTGTACATGATGTTGCTGTTTTGCTAGACAGATTCTGTTATAGTTTGTTGCTATGTTAACATGCTTCTAGTAATCATTCTATGCATAATCTGGAGATGTCCTATAAACATGTTTTGATCTACATGTTATGCCCTATCCATCCATGCCCCTGGTTGCATTTATAGCCTGCTGGAACATGTTCATACCTTGCTCCAAAGTTGCTTGATAATGTTGCTATCAGCCTGTTAACATTAAGTTCAGTTGTTTCCATGTGTTTTCCTAGTGATCCATGAACCCTATGACCTTGTTCTTGCCATTCTTAGCTTCATAAACATGCCTTCTTGCTGTTGGTTTCCTTGCCATGCCATGTATTGCTCTGTGGTGAGTGGTTCAAGCTCACCAACATGCCTACTTATTGTTGTTCCTGCCATGTATGAATCTGTAATATAACTTGCCATGTTTACATGGGTGCCATCTTATCTTCTGATCGTTTTTGGCTTATAGTCAGTAAGGGACTTTTGATCTATGCAATTAGTAGATTCATGCCATGCCTTTGTTTGCCATGTTGAGTTCCTGTAACATGTTGTTTGCTTGCTCTAAACATTGCAACCTGATGTTATTTCTGCAAAGTCTGAAACTGTTATTATTTGCAATCTTACCATGTGTTTTGGAGCATGTTCTAGTAATTTCTGGAGATAGCTCAGTGTTCATGTTTTGTAGTGCTTTACGTGTACTTCATGCCCATGCCTTTTGTTATTATGTTGGGGTGCTGTAGCTTATTGTTTTGATGCTTGCAATATGCCTAGTTGCTGTTATGGACAGATTGTTGCTATGACTTGTATTGTGTGTGTGTGTTGAACCGTTGCTCCGTTTTGAGTGTGCTCTATATGAAACTTGCGTGATTTTGCATGTAGCTTCATATTATCATGTTGCATCCTTGTTTTGGTGTGTTTGCTTGATGTTTGGGTGCATTTTGCATCAATGCCATGCTTAACTTGTTTTGCTCATATCTTCTAGGCCGTAGCTCCGAATCTAATGAACTTTATATGTAACTTGACTAGAATTTCGTATAGATCCTCTTGGTGCTCTTTAACTTGCTGTTTAACAACTTGAACATAAGGTTTGTTCAGTTCTGGACCAATTTAGAAATTTTGCATATGAGGACTTACCGGAATCGTTATATGTTGTTCCCGGCCTCATTTAAACTTGCCTTGATGTGTTGTTCTTGTTTGCATCATCTCTTGCCATGAGTAGCTTCATGTAGCTTTGTCATGCATCATACTTGTTGTGCATCATGCCTTGTTCATGTGTGGTGTGTTTACTATGTTGTGTGCTTCTTCTCGATAGTTCTTGTTTAGTTGCGATCGTGAGGATTCGTTCGTCTACGCTTGGTTCATCTTCGTGGCTTCATCTTCTTCATGGACTCGTTCTTCTTCCGTGCGGGATTTCAGGCAAGATGACCGCTACCCTGAATCTCACTACTATCATTGCTATGCTAGTTGCTTCGTTCTATCGCTATGATGCGTTACCTATCATTTGCTCTTCAAGCCTCCCAAATTGCCATGAACCTCTAACCTTTGACACCATTCCTAGCAAACCATTGATTGGCTATGTTACCGCTTTGCTCAGCCCCTCTTATAGCGTTGCTAGCTGCAGGTGAAGTTGAAGATTGCACCATGGTGGACAGGGTTATGTTGGGATATCACAATATCTCTTATATTATTAATGCATCTATATACTTGGTAAAGGGTGGAAGGATCGGCCTTTTGCCTGGTGTTTTGTTCCACTCTTGCCGCCCTAGTTTCCGTCATACCGGTATTATGTTCCCGGATTTTGCGTTCCTTACGCGGTCGGGTGATTTATGGGACCCCCCTGACAGTTCGCTTTGAATAAAACTTGTCCAGCAAGGCCCAACCTTGGTTTTACCATTTGCCTCACCACCACCTACTTTTTCCCTTAGGAGTCGCTCTCTCGAGGGTCATCTTTACTTTAGCCCCCCCGGGCCAGTGCTTGTCTAAGTGCTGGTTCGAACCGAGTAGACTGCGGGGGGCCCTCGGGGCACCTCGAGGTCTGGTTTTACTCGTAGGATGTCTCATCCGGTGTTGCCCTGAGAACGAGATATGTGCAGCTCCTATCGGGATTGTCGGCGCATCGGGCGGCTTTGCTGGTCTTGTTTTACCATTGTCGAAATGTCTTGTAAACCGGGATTCCGAGACTGATCGGGTCTTCCTGGGAGAAGGTCTATTCCTTCGTTGATCGCGAGAGCTTGTCATGGGCTAAGTTGGGACACCCCTGCAGGGTATAAACTTTCGAGTGCCGTGCCCGCGGTTATGTGGCATATTGGAATTTGTTAATGTCCAGTTGTAGATAACTTGACACCAGATCTGAACTAAAACGCATCAACCGCGTGTGTAGCCGTGATGGTCTCTTCTCGGCGGAGTCCGGGAAGTGAACACGGTTTCTGTGTTATGATTGACGTAAGTAGGTGGTCTGGATCACCTCTTGATCATTGCTAGTTGACGACCGTTCCTTTGTTTCTCTTCTCGCTCTCATTTGCGTATGTTAGCCACCAAATCATGCTTAGTCGCTGCTGCAACCTCACCACTTTATCCCTTCCTTTCCCATTAAGCTTTGCTAGTCTTGATACCCATGGTAATGGGATTGCTGAGTCCTCGTGGCTCACAGATTACTACAACAACAGTTGCAGGTACAGGTTATGCGATGTTCATGACGCGAGAGCGATGTTTGCTTGCGTTGAGTTCTTCTTCTGCTTCTTCTTCGATCAGGGGATAGGTTCCAGATCGGCAGCCTGGGCTAGTAGGGTGGATGTCGTTTGAGTTTCTGTTTGTGTTTCATCCGTAGTCGGATGTTGATCTCTTGTATGATGATGTTGTATTCGTGTGGCATTGTATGCCTCCTGTATGTATCCCCAACTATTATGTAATGTTGATGTAATGATATCCACCTTGCAAAAGCGTCTTCAAGATGCGCTTCTATCCTTGGTGGGACCTTCGAGTTCCTTTAGGATAGGGTCGCATCTTGGGCGTGATAAGTTGGTATCAGAGCCTCGACCGACCCTAGGAGCCCCTTGATTAATCGTGTAGTTTGGCCGTTGTTGAGTCTAGAAGAAAACTATTTTCGGAGTCTAGTTATATCAGAGAGTAGGAATTCTTTTACTCCTCAGCCTCTTCGTCGCTCTGGTGAGGAATCTTGACGTAGGTGTTTTGAATTACTCCTCTTCCCCTTCAAATTTTTCTTTAGGTTCACGCAGTTGGTTTTCCGGTAGTTGTTCCTCAGCTCTTTGCATCCGGTGCATTTCTCGTCAAGTCGACTCGAGCCTCTTCATCTTTGCCAAGTTCAATCCTCAGTTGTTTTCTTTTCCCACCCGCCCACCCTTCTTCCTCTCGGAACCGGAGTCCGTAATCGAGTATCCATCCTACTCGTGCGAAGGCTTTGCCTTCTTTCTTCAATGATTTCAATCAGTGTTTTTCTCTTCAAGATATTCGTCAGTTTCCTTTTCCAGTTGCCTTTGTTTTTCCCGCCCTCCCACCCTTTCTTCTTCCCGGAGTCTGAGTCTCTTTCGACCGTCTATTTCATTCGTGTGGAGCCTCTTCAATCTTGTGTCAATCATTTCAACCGGTGAATTCTTGTCTCGGTGGACATTCTTCATCTCTTTTTCTTTTCTGGTGGATTCAATTCAAGTTTTTTGGTAGTGATTATATTCTTTTCCGTCGGCTCAAGTGTTCTCCTCGATCGTTTTGCCTCTCGCCATTCAATCATTCCGGAGTTCGGAAGACATCTCAGGAGATTCGTCTGTGTTCGAATTGATTCGCACCTCATTCAAATATTTCAATTGTTCCGGTGCATCATCTTCCTGTTCAACAATCCTTTCCAATGGTGCTTTTCTTTTAGTGGTCCCTAACCCACAGGTCTTTTCCCAGGATCTTACCTGACTCTTCTAATTCCCCGGAGTTATTCTCAAATTCTTTTCAAGTGTGACGTAGGTATGAATTTCATCAGTCAGATGCTTTTCCAAGATCTCTTTCTAATCATTTCATTGTTGGCTCAACCTCTTTGTTTTTCATTCTACCGGAGTACCTCAGTTATTTTGGTGGTGTTTCTCGTCATCATTTGAAGACCAAAGAAGAAGATTCCTCTTTAATCTTGTCCGTTCCCCGGAGTTCGCGGTGCTAGCTCGATGTTATCCTATCAAATTGTTTCAAGTCATGCAAATTCTTTTCATCCATCCGGAGTATGTCAGGAGTTGTTTTTCCATTTCTTTTCACCGGAGGCCATCATTCCAGTTACCATTCTCTAATTATCCCGGTGCTTCATTCAAGTGCTCTTTAATCAGATAGAGTTCTTCCCGTTCTCTTGTATCTAAATCCCCTCTAGCATATTTGTTCTGCTAATTCTTCCCGGTGATTCTTTCTCTTTCATCAGTCATTTTGAATTCTTACGGTGGTTCGTTCAAGATTCTTTTTCCTTCATTATCATTTTTAATCCATTCGTTCTTTTCTCATTCTAACCACTCCGGTTAGAACGAGTGGTTTCATAGTCTATCTGATTCAGTGAGCTTTCGACTCTCGTCATTCTCGCCGTTCCTCTCTTATTCTCGAGTGCTTTCGATTATTGATTCTTCTCTTGAGTTCTTGTTTCACCTCTTCCTCTTTCTCTTCCGTGTCGGTCCTAAGATCTCGGGACGAGATCTCTTGTTAGTGGAGGAGTGTTGTAACGCACCGGATTCGATGCGCCAGGTGTCTGCCAGTTATTCGCCGTTGTTGCCATGTCATTTGCTTGCGTGTTGCACTTTGCCATGTCATCATATGCATTTCATATCATGTCATCATGTGCATTGCATTGCATACATGTTCGTCTCATGCATCCGAGCATTTTCCCCATAGTCCGTTTTGCAATCCGGCACTCCTATGTCACCCGGCGTTCCCTTTTTGTCTCTTCGCTTGTGCGGGTGTTAAACATTCTCGGAATGGACCGAGGTTTGCCAAGCGGCCTTGGTATAGCACCGGTAGACCGCCTGTCAAGTTTCGTGCCATTTGGAGGTCGTTTGATACTCCAACGGTTAACCGGGTAACCGCAAAAGCCCCTTTCTCTTTGCAGCCCAACACCCCTTCCAAAGTGGCCCAAAACCCAGCAAACTCCCCTCCATGCACTCGGTCGTTCGATCACGATCACGTGGCCGAAAACCGCTCCTCATTTGGACTCTCCTAGCTCCCTCTACCTATAAATACACCTCCCCCTCCGAATTTTCGGGTCCAAACCCTAGCCTCCTCCTCTTCCGCGCCGTCGGACATGTCCGCCGACGGCCGGACACGTCCACGCCGCCGCCCGATCCAACCCGCGCCTGCCACGTGGCACGCCACCACCCGCCGCCGCCGCGGCCCGCCCGAGCCTGTCGCGGGCCCACGCGCCGCGGCCGGCGGCCCGCGCCCCCGCCTCCCGGCCCCTCCGCCTCCGCCGCGCCGCCCGAGTCCCCGCCGCCGGCTGCCTCGTCACCCGGCGCCGGCGACCTTGGCTCCGCGCCGCGCCCCGCGCGCCGTCGGGCGCCGCCTCCGCTCCCGGAGCGCCGCCGCCCGAGCCAGCCGGCGCCGCCCCGCTCCTCAACCGCCGGTGGCCGCGCGCTCCACCCCGGCGCCGGGCCCGGTCGCCGCCGTCCCTGGCCGGATCCGGGACGGGACCGGCAGGATCCGCCTCCGCCGCGCCTCCCCGGCCCTCTCCTCACGGCCTCTCCCTCGACTCCGGCCGCTCTCCGGCGAGCCACTCCGGCGAAATCCGGCCTGCCTCGAAGTCCGTGCCACAAACCCGAAGGTTGAGTTTCCCTTTCCCCGAAAACGCCTGTCCTAAAATTATTGCATAATCATGCCATGTTTGACCTGCTGTATCTCTGCACCTGTAGCTCCGTTTCGTGTGTGTAATATGTCAAATTGTTCGCCTCGACGAGTACTTCATTTCATTCCATTGCATCATTTTCATTTGGGTTCATCTTGATGCCTGAAATGCTGTTGGAAGAGTGCATGTTGATATTAATCTGCTGAAACTGTTATAACTTGCTCATTTGCCATTTTTGCCATGATTGATGTGTGCATCCTATGAGGTTGAGCTCTACATGTGTTTTGATCTATGCCATGCCATCTTTCCAGGGGTGTATGCCATGTATTTTTTGGATCAATGTGGTGACTAGCACAAGCATGCAAACGGCTTCATGATATTGCTGATTTTAGTCCCTGTTCTGCTGTTATTTTGATGCCATGTAAACTTGATGCTACAGAGAGATCCATGCATATTTTGAGATACTTCAGTAAGGGTGTTTTGAACATATGGTTATTGTCTATCCATTCATGCCCTTGTTTGCAATTATGGAGTAGTCTAGCATGTCATTTGAGTGCTCTACTTTTGCTTCAAAATGTTTCCTGGCAGATTGTTTACATGTTATTCAATATGGCCAAGCTTGCTATAGTTGATCCTTGCATGCTATGGACTTGTTCTTGACTTGGTTTGCTTCACAAACATGTCTTCTTGATGATGCTATGCTTATCTTGTCATGCAATGACTTGTGGTGAGTGAATCGAGCTTGTTAAGTAGTGTACATGATGTTGCTGTTTTGCTAGACAGATTCTGTTATAGTTTGTTGCTATGTTAACATGCTTCTAGTAATCATTCTATGCATAATCTGGAGATGTCCTATAAACATGTTTTGATCTACATGTTATGCCCTATCCATCCATGCCCCTGGTTGCATTTATAGCCTGCTGGAACATGTTCATACCTTGCTCCAAAGTTGCTTGATAATGTTGCTATCAGCCTGTTAACATTAAGTTCAGTTGTTTCCATGTGTTTTCCTAGTGATCCATGAACCCTATGACCTTGTTCTTGCCATTCTTAGCTTCACAAACATGCCTTCTTGCTGTTGGTTGCCTTGCCATGCCATGTATTGCTCTGTGGTGAGTGGTTCAAGCTCACCAACATGCCTACTTATTGTTGTTCCTGCCATGTATGAATCTGTAATATAACTTGCCATGTTTACATGGGTGCCATCTTATCTTCTGATCCTTTTTGGCTTATAGTCAGTAAGGGACTTTTGATCTATGCAATTAGTAGATTCATGCCATGCCTTTGTTTGCCATGTTGAGTTCCTGTAACATGTTTTTTGCTTGCTATAAACATTGCAACCTGATGTTATTTCTGCAAAGTCTAAAACTGTTATTATTTGCAATCTTACCATGTGTTTTGGAGCATGTTCTAGTGATTTCTGGAGATAGCTCAGTGTTCATGTTTTGTAGTGCTTTACGTGTACTTCATGCCCATGCCTTTTGTTATTATGTTGGGGTGCTGTAGCATATTGTTTTGATGCTTGCAATATGCCTAGTTGCTGTTATGGACAGATTGTTGCTATGACTTGTATATTGTGTGTGTGTTGAACCGTTGCTCCGTTTTGAGTGTGCTCTATATGAAACTTGCGTGATTTTGCATGTAGCTTCATATTATCATGTTGCATCCTTGTTTTGGTGTGTTTGCTTGATGTTTGGGTGCATTTTGCATCAATGCCATGCTTAACTTGTTTTGCTCATATTTTCTAGGCCGTAGCTCCGAATCTAATGAACTTTATATATAACTTGACTAGAATTTCGTATAGATCCTCTTGGTGCTCTTTAACTTGCTGTTTAACAACTTGAACATAAGGTTTGTTCAGTTCTGGACCAATTTCGAAATTTTGCATATGAGGACTTACCGGAATCGTTATATGTTGTTCCCGGCCTCATTTAAACTTGCCTTGATGTGTTGTTCTTGTTTGCATCATCTCTTGCCATGAGTAGCTTCATGTAGCTTTGTCATGCATCATACTTGTTGTCCATCATGCCTTGTTCATGTGTGGTGTGTTTACTATGTTGTGTGCTTCTTCTCGATAGTTCCTGTTTAGTTGCGATCGTGAGGATTCGTTCGTCTACACTTGGTTCATCTTTGTGGCTTCATCTTCTTCATGGACTCGTTCTTCTTCCTTGCGGGATTTCAGGCAAGATGACCGCTACCTTGGATCTCACTACTATCATTGCTATGCTAGTTGCTTCGTTCTATCGCTATGCTGCGTTACCTATCATTTGCTCTTCAAGCCTCCCAAATTGCCATGAACCTCTAACCTTTGACACCATTCCTAGCAAACCATTGATTGGATATGTTACCGCTTTGCTCAGCCCTCTTATAGCGTTGCTAGCTGCAGGTGAAGTTGAAGATTGCACCATGGTGGACAGGGTTATGTTGGGATATCACAATATCTCTTATATTATTAATGCATCTATATACTTGGTAAAGGGTGGAAGGCTCGGCCTTTTGCCTGGTGTTTTGTTCCACTCTTGCCACCCTAGTTTCCGTCATACCGGTATGATGTTCCCGGATTTTGCGTTCCTTACGCGGTCGGGTGATTTATGGGACCCCCCTGACAGTTCGCTTTGAATAAAACTTGTCCAGCAAGGCCCAACCTTGGTTTTACCATTTGCCTCACCACCACCTACTTTTTCCCTTGGGAGTCGCTCTCTCGAGGGTCATCTTTATTTTAGCCCCCCCGGGCCAGTGCTTGTCCAAGTGCTGGTTCGAACCGAGTAGACTGCGGGGCCCCCTCGGGGCAACTCGAGGTCTGGTTTTACTCGTAGGATGTCTCATCCGGTGTTGCCCTGAGAACGAGATATGTGCAGCTCCTATCAGGATTGTCGGTGCATCGGGCAGCTTTGCTGGTCTTGTTTTACCATTGTCGAAATGTCTTGTAAACCGGGATTCCGAGATTGATCGGGTCTTCCTGGGAGAAGGTCTATTCCTTCGTTGATCGCGAGAGCATGTCATGGGCTAAGTTGGGACACCCCTGCAGGGTGTAAACTTTTGAGAGCCGTGCCCGTGGTTATGTGGCAGATGGGAATTTGTTAATGTCCGGTTGTAGATAACTTGACACCAGATCCGAATTAAAACGCATCAACCGCGTGTGTAGCCGTGATGGTCTCTTCTCGGCGGAGTCCGGGAAATGAACACGGTTTCTGTGTGATGATTGACGTAAGTAGGTGTTCAGGATCACCTCTTGATCATTGCTAGTTGACGACCGTTCCTTTGTTTCTCTTCTCGCTCTCATTTGCGTATGTTAGCCACCAAATCATGCTTAGTCACTGCTGCAACCTCACCACTTTATCCCTTCCTTTCCCATTAAGCTTTGCTAGTCTTGATACCCATGGTAATGGGATTGCTGAGTCCTCGTGGCTCACAGATTACTACAACAACAGTTGCAGGTACAGGTTATGCGATGTTCATGACGCGAGAGCGATGTTTGCTTGCGTTGAGTTCTTCTTCTGCTTCTTCTTCGACCAGGGGATAGGTTCCAGGTCGGCAGCCTGGGCTAGTAGGGTGGATGTCGTTTGAGTTTCTGTTTGTGTTTCATCCGTAGTCGGATGTTGATCTCTTGTATGATGATGTTGTATTCGTGTGGCATTGTATGCCTCCTGTATGTATCCCCAACTATTATGTAATGTTGATGTAATGATATCCACCTTGCAAAAGCGTCTTCAAGATGCGCTTCTATCCTTGGTGGGACCTTCGAGTTCCTTTAGGATAGGGTCGCATCTTGGGCGTGACAAGAGCCCCCAAGCCCGGCCTGAGAGGGGCACCGGGCGCGCCTCCATATGCGATGGGAGAAGGCGCCGCGTCCGGAGACGCGAGACTCAGCACTGCATCCTCGGGTGATGCTCCCTCACGAGACCCCTAGCCCAGCTGCAGCTTCTTCGTCTTGGGGGCGACCTCAGGGGGAAGGGCGCCGTCTTCGTCTTCTGGGTTTTCAACTACTGCAGCCTAGAAAGCGCACTCGAGGGAGCACACCGCATCCTTCTCCTGACAGGCGACCGTGATGATGCCGTCGCTTCCTGGCATCCTGAGGATGTTGTAGGCATGGTGCGTGGCCGCCATGAACTTGGCCAGTGCTGGGTACCCTAGGATGGCGTTGTAGGGAAGATGAATGTCGGCGACGTCAAAGTCGATGAGCTCGGTGCGGTAGTTGTTGCGCTCGCCAAAGGTGACAGGGAGGCAAACTTGTCGGATTTCGGGTTCCGGCAGACCCTTGAGGTTCGAACTCTGTGGTGCGCGCGGAGATTTAACCCTCTGACTGCCTGTTGCTCGCCGAATCGCTAGGATCTAAACTACCAAACAGAACAACACGAGAGACACAAGATTTATACTGGTTCAGGCCACCATTGTGGTGTAATACCCTACTCCAGTGTGTGGTGTGGTGGATTGCCTCTTGGGCTCATGATGAAAAATACAAGGAAGAACAGCCTCGCGAGGGTCTGTTCTTGGCTGGTGCTACTTGGTTCTGGCCCTTGGATTCTCGATGCCTCTACCCTGGGGGTGGCTAGTCCTATTTATAGGCAAAGGCCCTGGGCCTCTTCCCAAATATTGAGCGGGAAGGGCGCCAACAGTTGGCCATTTTGAAGGGGAACAGCGGGTACACTTATCCTAACTAAAGTTGATCCTCGCTTGTCAAAGGCTCCGGTGGTGACGCCTGCTTGGGCTCCACAATGACTTCTTCCCTGCCGTTGGGCTGGTCTTGGTCTTGTTGCACCGAAATGGATGCCTTTGCTTGATGCTCTCGCCTGCGCTTGCTCCCTTTGCACCAAAGAGGAAAGGAGGACACTGCGCGGGCTGGCGCCCGACTGGAGCTCTTGGTCGTCATGGCTTGCGTCATGGGCACCTCGCGAGGTACCCCGCCTTGAACTCTCCGCCTCCTCGCGAGCCCTTCTGATGAGGCCGTGCCTGAGGAAGCTCCTTGTCGTCCGCCCCGTGAGGCTTGGCCCCTCGCGAGGGTCTTGAGCTTGTGTTGATGAAGATGGGCTGTGCTGGGCCTCCTTTGAGCCACGCCGCAGGCTGCAGGCAGGCAAGTCTGGGGACCCCCGTTCCCAGAACGCCGACAGTAGCCCCCGGGCCCACGGCACGCCCGAACTTGGCTGAGTAGAGAGGCGAAAGGGCAAGTGCGAAGCGTCGCGGTCCCTAACAGCCTGCGGCCTTGGGTGCCGCGTGGCGGTTGATTGGACGTGGGCAGCACTGTTCCCCCGCGCTTCCTTATTTTATGCCTTGCTAGGCGGACTCGCTACCGCACACAGCCGCTCCCTTTTCTACTGCTTGAACGCTCCCTGTCCTTCCTCCTCTCGAACTCCAGCTTCCGCATCCAATCCAATATCGAACCTTCCCCCTCCCCTTTCTGCCGTCATGGCTCCGCCGAGGAAGGGAAGAGGGAAGAAGCCCATGCCGCCGCCTCGCTCATTGTCGTCGGCGGCCCCCGCCGTTGATCGGCTGGTCATAATCAATCAAGAAGGCCTGGGCAAGGTCAGCTCGGCACTGGCCACCATCTTCGACGAGTGCGGGAGGACGACGGCCTGGCCCGTGTCTCGCTTCTCCGTTGACAGGATTCCCATCGAGGTCCGGTACTTCGCCGACGCCCTGTGGGCGGGACTGGTTCCCCCCTTTTCTGATTTCTTCAACGTCGTGCTTTCCCATTATCAGATCCATATGATGCATATGGATCCTGAATCCATCACCCTTCTCGCGGTTTTCGCTTTCGTTTGTGAGGCAATGATGGGCATCATTCCTTCGGTTGCCTTGCTGTGCCACTTCTTCTCTCTGCGCCTTGCCGATCCCACCAAATGTTCAGGGTGCGTGAGCTTCGTCGCCGCGCCTGAGACAGCGGCTTCTGGGATTGACTTCAGTCTTCCTCCGCCCGCGCCTGGGTTACGCGAGCAGTGGTTGTATGTGGACGTTGGGGTGCCTAGCCCCCTGTTGATGGAGCCATCTTCGCCTGCTGTCCCCAACTCTGGCTGGGGCCAGGAGACGCTCGTGAGCCCCTGGCTCGCCTTCGTCTGGCGTCGCTTCGGGTTCTTGAAGGAGCTCGGCGTGACAGTGCCCAAGGTGGTGAAGGAGTTCTTGCTACGCTGCGTCGCCCCTCTCCAACGCCATTCTCATCGGATGTGGGCCTTCAGCGGTCATGGGGATCGTATGCGGCTCCAGGAAGAGGACCTGACGCCTGAAGCACTGCGGTAGGTGCTCTTGGTCTTGACTGGGGATCCTTCCCCCGGTGGCATTCGGCAAGGAAGGGCCTTGTTGTACCTCTGCTCGAATAGGGGTGACTTCGTGGGCCAGATGCCCATTTTCGACGAATGGGGGCCGCGCCCTGCTGGCCTCCAAGGGCCTCGCAAGAACCCAGTGGTGGTGGTCGCCCTCGCAGCCGGCCAAGGCGACTCTTCCTCAAGTGGTGGAGCAGGGAGGCATGAGCCTCGGGAGGCCGAGGGTGCCCCCGCCGAGGCGACAGTACTGGGCAGCGCTCATGAGGGAGCGGCTCCTGAGACCCGTGCTGTCGTAGCTGAAGGTGGCGAGCGGCCACCCGCAGTGCCTGCGGCTGAGGTCCCCGAGGCCCCAGCTGCTCTTCTTGGTGAGGCGACCGGCGACACGCATCAGGCGGACGCCCCCTACGCGGGTCGCCTTGGTGCTCCATCTTCGTCGTAGGCTGACCCCTGTGCTCAACTCTTGGGCCGCTTCCGAGTGGACTTTGAGGCCCTCCGGAAGAGGAGGGAGGCCCTGGGCGATGATTACCCTTGCCGCCTGCTGAAGCGTAGGAAGTACTTCGCCATCGACGAGTAAGCCTTCTCCCTTCCCTGTTCCTGATTCTTCCGTTGCTTGTTCTGATCCTTGCTCTGTAGGGCCCTTCCTTCCGAGCTCATGGGGGTGGATGAGGAGCCATACCTCTCTCCTCCGCCCTCTCCGCCGTCTTCGATCGTTCCGAGCAGTCGGGCCCTTGTGGTGAGGCCGGTTGGTGAGACGAACCATCCCGAGGCGCAGCGCGGCCCTGCGCTCCCCGCGGTCTTCCTTCACGAGCCTTCTCGTGGCATAGCCAGCCTGACGTGGGCTTCTCGCCTGGTGGTGGACCGTGATTGGTTGGGGTACTCCCTGCGCTCTTCACCTGGAGATGGACTGGCTTCAGGTCGGGCTTCTGGCAGGGCGTGCCCGGTCGCCTCAAGGGAGCCAGCCCCCAGCCCCCTGCCTGGGAGGGGAGTGCTGATCCGCGCCCCACGGCGCTCGCTTGGGGCGGATCATGGTGTGGAAGACGTACTCGAGCGCGCCCGGGAGCGTCGCGCTCTTCGCCAAGGGTTTCTCCGGAGGGCGGCTGACGCAGTGAGCCTGCTTGGTGAAGAGCTTGCTGATGAGGACGCGCGCCTTGAGGCAGAGGGCCTGCGCCTGGTGGCAGCGAGGCGCGAGCTGGAGGCGGCTGTCACCCTCGCGCGCCGCCAGCGCGACCTCGACGATGAGGAGGCCAAGGCGTCGCTGGTGGCCTCTCGGGAGGCCCATTCCCGCGCTGTCAAAGAGGCCTAGGAAGCTGACCGGCAGCGAGAGGCCATGGAGGAGCGGGCGCGGGAACTCCTGGCTCGGTGCCGCTCACTGGAGGAGCAGGTGGAGCTGCGTGAGGCGGCCCTTGTGTCGATGAAGGTGGCCTCCGGCGACCCAGCGGAGCTCCAGAAGCGTGAGGTGGCGCTGACGCTGGAAGCCGCCGAACGCGCACGCGAGTACGAGCGCCTAGAGACAAGGGAGCACTGGGTGACACGGGCGGAGGACGATGTCGCCACGCGGGAAGCCCGTGTCTCAGAGGAGGTCGGACGTCGGGTGGCGACAGCGCGCCTCAACCTCGAGCGCGAGTTCAAGGAGAGGCTGGAGTTGGTCCGGACCGAGGCCGAAGGTAGGACCACCGTCCTGAGGACCAAGCTGGAGGAAGCGACGCGGCGGGCTGACGCCTTGCGGGCCGCACTCGAGGTGGCGCTGGGGGAGTCAGCTACTTCCCATGCCGAAGTGCTTCTTCTTCGCCAGCAGGTGATTGAGGCTGAGGCCGTCGCCCATCAGAATGCGGACGAGATGCGTCAGCGGTGGCTCTTGGAACACGAGCACGCCCCCATGCTCACCACGCTTCATGAGAGGGTCAACAAGGCCTTAGGTAACATCTGCGAGGCGGCCGTCGGTGAGCCGCGTGCCATTAACTACGCCGGCAACCTTCAGTTCTTCACCGACATCATGACGCAGCTGGAGGCGCGGTCGGTCCGTGCCAACAGGTTGGTGGAGGAGAGGAGCCGAGCCCTACTCGGGCGCGCCTTTTCCCGCGTCTTCAGCCATCTCCGGAACATGGATCCTCACTTCAACTTGGACGCCGCCATCGCCCCAGTCCCCCAGGCCATCCGAGACGACCTGGCGTACTGGGTAGAGGACAACGTGGACGCCCTTGTCAGGGCCTTTGCTTCAGATGATGATGGCGTGATCGTGGCCGCCGACGAGGGCGGCGTGGTGAACGGCCCTGATGCCGCTGACGACAACACGGAGGGCGATGGCAAGGCCAGCGACGCCAGCGACAATTCGGGTGGCGTTCCTGAGGATGCATTGGGGGATTTATCTGATTGACGGCACATTGTTCCTCTTTCCTTATCCTGCATGAATAGAACTCAGGCTTTTTGTCCCGATGGTTGTAAGAGCATTTTGGGAGGGGGTGCTCATGTAAAACTTATGTTCTGCGCACTAGTGAATGCTACTTTACTCACATGCCCGTGCCAAGTGGTTGGCCATGTGAGGAGCCTGCTGGCTAGTTTACCTCTGTCCCGAGAGGGTCTCGAGACAACTTGTTGGAGGCCGTGGCGCCTCGTGTACCCCTGATTGAATCCGCGGGATCTGCAGTGAAAAACCTCCTGAGAGGGTACATCGGCGGCAGTCTGGGCTGCACGCAAGCCAGGCCAGACCCGGCTCGTGAGGGGCTCACGAGGGGAGGCAGCTGAGGTGAGGTCGTAACCGAAACACGAGAGATTGCTCGAACGAGACTAAGCACCCCTTCCCCAACACACGCAAATCTCAAATTCAAGTTCAACTTAAATCCAGCGGGGGAAAGCAACAACCAAGGGAAAAGCAACGAAAGCAAACAAAAGGCCACGTCCGGCACCTAGTCTAGTCTTGGATGTCTTCTCACCAGCGCGGAGCTAAGTGCTGCCACTGGGCATGGGAGGGAGCCCCAGGGCCTGAGGCTGGCACCCATGAGACTCCGGGGCGTGTACAGCCCCACTCATTATTACGTGAGAGTGTCACGGGGCGGCGAGCTTCACAGGCACTGGGCCTTCTTCACAGGTACCGGCCTTGCTTCATATCGCCAGACGAGGGCCCCGCCTTGCGCCACACTCTAGTGCCATCAACGACGACCGGAAACCAGGACGCCGCCGATGGGGTAGAGCGGTCGCCAGCGGTTCCCCCGACGACCACGGGTCCTCCGCCAGGGGCAGGCCCTGAGGCACCTCCCCAGCGGAGGGCCTACCTCCTGGGAACGCCTTGCTCCGAACGCCGCGGTGGTGATGTCGGATCTCGGCCCCTCTCCTGCAGCCCCCGACGCCCTCCTCCTGAGGGGTAAGAGACTGCTGGAGCGGCGCAGCTGCTCGCTGTGATGACCTGCACCTCCTGCGACCCATGATTAGTGTATGCCTGCTCCTGAGGGATTAGTGGTACCCGATAATCGTCGCTTCCAGCGTGGCCGGCGGGGCCGTCCCTGGGTTCCTGGAAGAGCTCAGCTTCTAGTGCCTCGTCCCCCCAGCATGGGCTGAGGAGCGAGCCTTGTTCGCCCTCGCGCGGGTGCCCTTGATCCATCATGTGGGGCACGTACTCTTCTGGGGCCGTTACCCCGAAGGCTGCGCCATAGGGCTCCGCGTGACATGCAGCTCTGCTTGACGTGCCAACCTGGTGATGGTAGCGCGGCGGCCCGGGGGGCCGTGGGTCGCGATGAGTCCTTCTTCACTGGCGGGGAGCGGAGTCGGTGCTGCCGCTGGCCCTGCGCTGACAGCTTCGCTGGTGTTGGAGTAGCCTTGGAGCCTGCGGTTGCATGTGGGGCCCCCGCGCGGGCCGCCCTGGGCCTGAGACGGGAGCTGAGTGCAAAAGGGGTGAGCCCCCGAGGCGGCGAAGCCCAGGAGCTCCGCCACCCGCTCTAGCAGCACGTCGCGGCCGCCTTCCATCAGCCTGCACTGCAGCAGCTCTCGGGCCACCGAGAGCGCAGCCCTTGAGTTCGCCTGCTCCTGGTGGGTGTACGGCGTCGTGGCCGCGGCGTGGTTGGAGGCCCTTGCTATCGACCGTGTTTTCTGTGGTGTTAGAGCTGTCGAGGCCTGTCTGCGTCGCCCACGGCCCGCGGCGCCCTGCGGACCGCGAGCTGCCTGGGGCATGGGGTCGCCCGGGGCGAGCGGCTCTGCGCGGGCGGGCCAAGCCTCCCAGGGATCAGGGTTGCCCGCCTGGTCGCCGGACATGGTGATGACGATGCGATGGGACACGAAGTGGCAGAAGGCGGATCCCAGAGCACCCCTACCTGGCGCGCCAAATGTCGGATTTCGGGTTCCGGCAGACCCTTGAGGTTTGAACTTTGGGGTGCGTGCGGAGATTTAACCCTTTGTCTGCTTGTTCCTCGCCGAATCGCTAGGATCTAAACTACCAAACAGAACAACACGAGAGACACAAGATTTATACTGGTTCAGGCCACCATTGTGGTGTAATACCCTACTCCAGTGTGTGGTGTGGTGGATTGCCTCTTGGGCTGATGATGAACAATACAAGGAAGAACAGCCTCGCGAGGGTCTGTTCTTGGCTGGTGCTACTTGGTTCTGGCCCTTGGATTCTCGATGCCTCTACCCTGGGGGTGGCTAGTCCTATTTATAGGCAAAGGCCCTGGGCCTCTTCCCAAATATTGAGCGGGAAGGGCGCCAACAGTTGGCCATTTTGAAGGGGAACAGCGGGTACACTTATCCTGACTAAAGTTGGTCCTCGCCTGTCAATGGCAATGGTGGTGACGCCTGCTTGGGCTCCACAATGACTTCTTCCCTGCCGTTGGGCTGGTCTTGGTCTTGTTGCACCGAAATGGATGCCTTTGCTTGATGCTCTTGCCTGCGCTTGCTCCCTTTGCACCAAAGAGGAAAGGAGGACACTGCGCGGGCTGGCGCCCGACTAGCGCTCTTGGTTGTCATGGCTTGCGTCATGGGCACCTCGCGAGGTACCCCGCCTTGAACTCTCTGCCTTCTCGCGAGCCCCGCTGATGAGGCCGTGCCTGAGGAAGCTCCTTGTCGTTCGCCCCGTGAGGCTCGGCCCCTCGCGAGGGTCTTGAGCTTGTGTTGATGAAGATGGGCTGTGTTGGGCCTCCTTTGAGCCACGCCGCAGGCCGCAGGCAGGCAAATCTGGGGACCCCCGTTCCTAGAACGCCGACAAAACTTGCCCGATCGGGTGTGTTGATCCATCGGTCACTCCTGAGAATGGCTTGGTGGGGTGCAGCTGGTAGTATGGCACCTGGAGTCTATCGAACATCTGGACGGAGAGAACATTGAACCCTGCTCTGCCATCAATGAGAGTCTTGGTGATGGTCATGTTTCTGATGACGGGGGAGCAGAGCATGGGGAGCGCGCCAGCGGTGGCCGCGCACTTGAGGCAGTCTGTGGAGTCAAAGGTGATGGCGCACTTGGACCACTTGAGAGGGCGAGTTGCCTCAAGCTTGGGAAGCGCTGCATTGACCTCACGCACAAACTGCTTGAAGATACGGTGGTAAGCTGGGCTTGTGAGCCACCCAAGATGCAGGCGATGGCCCGCGGCTCCTGGAAGCCCCCAGCCCCGTCGTCCTGATGGTAATCTTCGTTCCTTCTTGGCGGTGGAGGGAGAGGAGGCAAAGCTGCGTTGCCCTGAGGGCGATCCTCACGAGGCTGCTCCCTCCAGTTGCCCTCGCGAGGATGCTCCTGACAGCGATCCTCGCGAGGCTGGTCACGCAACTCCTGACGGCGGTCGCGTCCGTCCTTGCATCCTCCACCTTGGCCACCTCCGCGACCATAGCCCCGATCGTTGCGCTTGGGGCGTCGACCGAGGTGCCCATCGTGGAGAGCCCTGAGCTCCTGGTAGTCGCTAGTGTTGTGGCTGTAGACGTTGTGGAAGGCGCAGAACGGCCGCTTGCCCGTAGATGACTCAGGGTGGTCATAGCCGTGCTTGGTCTCTGGCTCTTCCAAAAGCATGGCTGGCCCCTTGGGCTTCGTGTCCTTGGCCTTGGTCTTCTTGTCTTCTGGATCAGCATCAGGGAGCTCGAGGAGGGCGAGGCGTCCCTCCTCAGCCCTCGCACACTTGTTCGCCATGTTGAACATCTCCAGAGCAGTGTAGAGGTCCTCATGGATGGCTAGCTCCTCCTTCATCTTGACATCACGGACACCGTCGGTGAACGCGGAGATGATGGCCTCGTCAGACACCTTGGGAATCTTGAGGCAGACGTTGTTGAAGCGTTGGATATACTTATGCAGGGTCTCTCCAGGTTGCTGCTTGATGCGGCGCCGGTTGCCTGCGGCAGGCGGACGGTCGTGGGTTGTGGCACCCCGGCTCAGAGAAACCGGAACGCCCCGTATTCCAGCCCAGAGATCGAGGAGAAGTCTTCTGGAATACGGCACTGCTTGACATAGAACAAACCAGCTTTCTATTATTACATGAATAAATACAAAGGTCTGATGTTACAAAGGTTCACATCAGCACGGCGACACTACACCTGCGATACTACACTTGCTCTATGCTAGTAGCAGAACAACTCGTAGTAGCGGAAATCTTCTAGCAGCGGAACAACAACGAAGGTGGTGAACTCCACTCCGCAGGGACTCTAGCTGGGACACGATCTAGCTCGCACGAACGGAAACCATGACAAGCAATCAAGCAATCACAGCATCACCTGCAATCTGGCATGACACGCCAGGTCAGTACATTGAATGTACTTGCAAGCTCAAAACAACCGAAAACATCAAGGCAAGACAACAACATAGCATTAAGCAGGTTAATTAAATTAACAGCTACCATGATATAATAGCAACTCCTAAACATAATATGAAACTACTACAATACTGATAAATCACCATCTCCGATCTCCATAACCATATCTCTCTTGGCAACCGGACAAGAAATATACCATCTCGATCACCTCATGATCATAACCTAACTGTAACCGTGATCCTTACGGCGATCACAACCCGACCAATAAATGGCCCGTGATCCTTACAGCGATCACAACCCGACCAATAAATGGCCCGTGTGTAAACCCTAGACTTTGCTTGTATTAGTTGCATTTGAGAGGATCCTGCATCATGTCTAAATTTCTGAAACTTGAATTGAGGATTGTTGAAACCTTAGAAATCTAATTAAAAGAAGGGCAAGCACCCATTAAATTGCATTCTGTGAATCCAAAATGCCCTAGAAATAGTTTGTGAATTTTTGCAAGAGTTATATATCACACCAAAATTCTAGAACATTTTTAAGGAATTATTTGGTCTCTGAATTTAAATCAATAATCTATTTGAATTTAGGGATATATTCATAATATATAATGAATATATTTTCAAATGCTTTGAAATGTTTTATGTACTTTTGGAATAGTCCAGAGAGGTAACATAAAATATTTCAGAATGTTTTGGCACTGTTTGAAATTATTTTGAATTTGAAAACAGTGGCAAAATAAAATGAAAAGGGAAACAGAACAGAAGAATTTAAAAAGAACAGAACTCACCTGGTCCACTTACCTGGTGGCCCAACAGGACCAGCCCAGCTCCTGTTCTGGCCCAGCCCACCAGGGGCTCCCCCTGTCGTCTTCCACCTCCTGCCAGTGGGCAGGAGGGCGCGTGGCCGCGGCGCGCTGGCACGCGCCTGGCCACCTCCTGCTTGCCACCGACCGCCTGGAGCTGGCTAAGGACGCCACGCACTCTCCCACGCATCCCTTGACCGCTTGCTCGTCCCCATCCCCTCTCTAACTCTCTCTCCTGAGACCGTCCGCACGCACCCGAGACCGCCGACGAGAACCACCATGGCCACAGCTACCCCCTCGCCCCTCCGTTGAGCCCACGAGCTCCGCATCGTCCTCCTCGTCATCTCCACCAAGCCAAGCTAGCCGAGACGCTCCGTAGCATCGTCATCACCACTGTCTTCCACCTCGGGAGCCGGTCACCGCCGACGTCGATTTGTTGTCACCAAGTCGTCCCCGAGCAAGCCGAGCCCCTCTTCGTGATCACTGTGAGCTTAGCCGTCGTTTCCCCCTAACCCCGCGGCCCAGCGCCCGCTGTAGCCACATTTTTCATTGATGCCCGAAGCACGCCGCCGCACGAGCTCATCGCCGACGAGGCTTTGGTGGCCATTTGGTCCCGTGTGTGCCTCCGTTGGGTTCGTGAGCTCTCATAAAACGTGTAGGTGCTAACCGTAGATCCTCCCGTGCATGTGTCGTCATTTTCATCAGCGCCCGAACTCTGGCCGCCGCCACAACCTCGCTTCCGGCAAACTCCGGCCACCCCGCACCCTTCCGTTGGTTCCCCTGGATGCGCACGGGCATGGGCTACCTCCTGGTGCCCTTGGCGCGTTGATCCGTCGCCTCTGGCACAACTCCGGCGGACGCCGCCACGGTTTGAGGTCACCGCCGGCCAAAACTCCGGCGTGCTGACGTGGCCAAGTCATTAGCTACTAATTATCCCCCTAAACAACCCCCTAGTTACACTGGCAGCCGGGCCCCACAACTTAATTAACCTGGTATAGTTTCTGTTTATGTTTAACTAACCATACAGGCCCCACAGGTCAGTTTGACCTGGCCACGTCACCTGTTGACCAGACCCCACCTGTCTGTGACTCTAGGCAGCACTGGGTCACCGACCAGTGGGCCCCACAGGTCAGGTTTGACCTGGACCGGCTCCTATTGACCGCTGACATCACAGTGATGTCATGCTGACGCAATAAGTCATTTTCTCGATTTGTTTTATTTCTAATAACCAGGAAAATCCAGAAAATGATTTAAACTTCAAAAATTCATAGAAATTCAACCGTAACTCCAAATGAAATAATTTATATATGAGAAATTATCAGAAAAATCCAATCTTTCCATATGTACTTGTTTCATGCATGTTTAAACAACTTAACATTGCTGTTCAGATCAAAACATGATAATGCACTTTATAAGTTCATAGTTTGAATTTGAATTTGAACCTTTGGTTCAAATCAACTCAAACCCTTCTGTTGCTAGCTGCATTAGCTCAAATGATAGCATATTGCCATGTCATGATCATGCATCATACTGTTGCATTGCACTGATTGTGTTTTCTCTGTGTTGTCGGTAATTGTCCCCTCTCAGTAGACGTTGCTTCGACGATGTGATCGATGACACCGATGAAGAGCTATACTATCTTCAGAAGTGTCAGGCAAGCAAAACCCCCTTGTTCATTCTGATACAATCCCACTCTCTCGCTCCTGCTCTCTTTTACTGCATTAGGACAACAATGATTCAACTGTTACATGTTGCGTTAGTTGAACCCCTTTCCTCTGTATGACCTGTCATTGCCACAGTAAATAGATGAAACCCACTAGCATGAGTAAGAGTTGTTTGAGACCTGATGTGCCTACTCATTTATGCTTGTTTGTCATGCCTGCTACTGCTTAGAGTTGAGTCAGGTCTGATTCATCGGGGATGAATTGGAATGGTGATGAACATGTCCTACTGTGTGTGTGCTAAGTGTGTGAACACGATTTGGTAAAGGTAGCGGTGAGAGGCCATGTAGGAGTACATGGTGGGTTGTCTCATTAAAGCCGTCCTCAGGAACTGAGTTCTGTGTTTGTGATCCATGAACAGCTACTACCACGCATTGGAATGCTTAAGTGCCCCTCTCGACTTATTAATCAACTCGATCTCTGTCCAGGAGTTGCAACTAGTTTCTGGTGTTTGTAGGTAGTGTTAGTAGTCTACCAAGTGGCACCCGGTACAGGTGGGCTTGGGACAGACTAGGCACAGTACCATGGTGTACCAAGTAGCACCCGGATGGTGGGCTTGGGAACCCTGCTCACATCGTTTGGGGCCGTGAGCGACACCCTGGCCGGATCTCCTTGCGGATGGAACCCGAATAGGCGATAAACCTGGACGAGAGACTTGTGTGGTTAGTCAGGTCGTGGACGACACCCTTGTTGGGCTTCCGCTTGAAGGTTGCCGAGTACATGTCGTGTAAATGGCGATAAGTGGTGAGAGCATGTGTGAAGAAGTACACCCCTGCAGGGTTAACATCATCTATTCGAATAGCCGTGTCCGCGATAAAGGACTTCTGGGTTGCCTGTACAGTTCATTGACAAGTGAAAGTGGATACTCTAAAATACGCAAGATAAGCGTGAGTGCTATGGATGGCATTCTCGTAGGGAGACGGGAGCGGATCCATAGTGGTGTATTGATATGGTGAATATGTGGACTCATGTGCGCCACCTCAAAGAGTTACTTGCAGTCGCAGTTCAGGATAGCCACCGAGTCAAAGCTGGCTTGCTGCAGTTAAACTCCACCACCCCCTTTGTTGATAATGATGCATATGTAGTTAGTTCTGATGTAAGTCTTGCTGGGTACATTTGTACTCACGTTTGCCTATTTTATGTTTTTGCAGATAGACTTCTGTCTCACTAGTAGTTTCGCGTGGACTTCGACGTTTAGCTTGTTACCTTAGCTATGATCTTGTGCCCTCGGCAGGATCTGGTAGATAGTTAGGCTTCTCAGCCTTTTCTTTTGTAGATGTCTGTACTCAGACATGTTAAGTTTCCACTTGTGCTTGACTTGTTTGCTCTGAATGTTGGGTCATGAGACCTTGTTTGTATTATCTCGCTCCTCGGAGCCTATTGAATAAAATACTTGAGTTGTAGAGTCATGTTGTGATGCCATGTTGTATTTGCACATATCGAGCATATTGTGTGTATGTTATTGAAATGCTTGGTATGTGTGGGATCTGACAATCTAGTTGTTTATCCTTGGTAGCCTCTCTTACTAGGAAATGTCTCCTAGTGCTTCCACTGAGCCATGGTAGCTTGCTACTGCTCCGGAACACTTAGGTTGGACGGCATGTGTCCTTCTTCGTTCCTGTGTCTGTCCCTTCGGGGAAATGTCACGCGGTGTCTACCGGAGTCCTGTTAGCCTGCTACAGCCCGGATTCTCCGGAGTCCTGCTAGCCCAGCTGCTACAGCTCGGATTCACTCGCTGATGACCGACACGTTCGCTGTTGGGTCATGTATGCCTGTCCCTCTAAGTTAGCGCCACTTTGGGTTCACGACTAGCCATGGCAGCCCGGGTTCTTTGTCATATGGATGCTAGCAACACTATCATATACGTGAGCCAAAAGGCGCAAATGGTCCCGTGCCTGGTAAGGCGACACCCGTGTGAATACCGTGTGTGGCATAGGATCAGTGTGGCATGGATCAGTGTGGCATAGGATCGGGGTCCTGACACCGTGATCCTTACAGCGATCACCGTAAGTGCATCTAGTGCCCCTTAGTGATTTTGGTGTATTGAAGACTTATAGGTTAAGTGACTGATGCATTTGTGAGTGTACACAGGTCTATAAGTCTGTGAGGAGTTTGATATTTATAGAGAAAGTCAACCCCTAAAAATGAAGTTCTTCGACTGAAGACTTTGATATTCTAAAGACTTTCTGAAGACTTTGAAAGTGAAGAAATTGGTGTGACCTTGAAGACTTGGTATTCATTCGAGGAATATGAAGCATGAAGACTTTTGTTTTCGTAGTTTCATTTTCTCTTTCTTGAGTCATAGGAAACACCGTACTGTTAAAGGGGGTCGAGGAAATAATAAGGAAAAATTTCCATGTGATGCTCAACTCAAAATCCTACACCTACCAATCCCTTCGAGTGAAGCCATTGGAAATCTCATACAGTTCAGTCAATTTCTTCAGTAACAGAGACGCAGTTCTTCTGGTCACTGAGGACTTTGCTCTGACTGAGGAGTTAGGAATTCGCCAGTGCGAATTGCCTACACAGTGAGGAACATGATAGCCCTGAGGAATTTGAGAGTCAAATTTCCGACCGTTGATGTGCTGCGCGCCAGCTGTCCCAAAATATCATATCCACCTAACGGTCATATCATTGAAGGGCATTTATGTCTTATCATGTCGGGCTGCTCCCTAGGCTATAAATAGCCGCCCCCTACAACCACTAGTTGGTTGGCTACTCCGAGAGAACTTGACACTTGTCATCTGAGAGCATCCCATCCTCCGAGGACTTTGAGCGAAAATCATCAAGTGAGGAAAATCCCAAAACCAAACCCCCACAAACCCAAAGTGATTGAGCATCACTGAAGAAATTGATCATGTGTGGATCCGACGCTTGTTATCTTTGAAGACTGTGCTTCTTCCAGACGGTTAGGCGTCAAGGTCTAGAGCATCCAAGAGGAATTGTGGATCGCCGAGTGACCAAGTCTGTGAAGGTTTGGAAGTCACCTGAAGACTTACCACGAGTGATTAGACGAGGCCTGCGTGGTCTTAGTTCAAGGAGAATACGGTGAGGACTGGGTGTCCTGAGTTGCGGCTCAGAGACTGGGTGTCCGGGACTGCGTGTCCTCGAGTTTAAATACTCAGCCGCTCCAACCAGACGTACAACTGAGACGGCAGTTGGAACTGGTTTACCAAATCATTGTCTTCACCAACTAACTGGTTCTATTTCCTCAACTCTTTCATTTCCTTATTACTGTGTTGTATGTTGTTCATATCTGTGCTTGAAGACTTTGACTGAAGACTTTCACAAATTCCTTAGTTCAATTTCTTCAGTCTGTTTGTCTTCATCTTGTTATCCTGTGTTTACGCTTTCGGTACTCTGTGCCAGTCTTCATTTCATCATGATGACTATGTTTGTATCCTGTTATGTTTACCTCTGAGTACTTATTCCGCTGCAAGTAGTTCTTCGCTAAGGAATTTCCTCACCAGCAAATTCCTCAGTGAAGAATTCATAAAAATCGCCTATTCACCCCCCCTCTAGTCGATATAATGCACTTTCAATTAGTATCAGAGCAAGGTACTCCCTTGTTCTGTGTGATTTTGGTTTAACCGCCTAGAGTTTTAGTTATGTCGACCGCAGGTATGAAGAAAGTGACATGCCCTATCTTTGACGGTCATGACTATCCCAAGTGGAAGGCCATGATGAGGAAGCGCCTCATGGCAAGGAACAGCGAGCTGTGGACCGTCACTGAGATTGGTCTTACTGATCTATGCAAGATGGCGAATGCTGATGATATTTGCAAATACACCCGACTTGACATCATAGCGAAGGATATCATCTGCTCGTGCCTATCCAGAGATCAATTCGGGCGAATTATGCATCTTGGCAATTCCAAGCTCATCTGGGACCAAATCTCTAATGTCTATGAAGGTCATCGAACTCGTCATGATCCCTGGTTTGAGAACTTCAACGAATCTCTCAAAACGATGACTTTCGAGCCAGAATCATCATCTTCTGCATCTTGTCTCATGGCAAACGGTGTTGAGGTAACCAAATGCTCCTCATCTGAATCTGATAATGTTGAAACTGACAATGATGAATCTGATGATGATATTGAATCCTGCTATACCAAACTTATTTGCATTGCCACTAAACAACAAACGGCTTTAGAACAAACTCAAGATATGCTAGACAAAAGTGATAATATGTTGCGCAAAGAAATGGATCAGTCAAAAGCATTGGGTGAATGTCTTCAAAGAATTCACTCCAAGTTTGACGCCCTTCAAGATCAACATAACACCCTCTTGACTGATCATGAGAAGCTTTCTCTTGAATCTCTTCAAAGAAAGGAAGATCTTGAAAAGCTAAGAGTGTGTTATGAAGATCTTCAGAAGGAGCGCGATTCATTACTAGCTCAACAAATCAGCGCTTCTCAGTAAGAATTTGTTCCCCCATGCTTAAAGTGCATTGAACGTGAATCTGCTAATTCCTCACCTGAATGTTCAAATGCTTCAACTGTTACAAATCCTTCATCTACCTCTGCTATCACTAATTCCTCATCTAAGGACATTGCTAGCATCACTGACAATGCAGGGCTGAAGGAACTGTACATGACAGGCATGTACAAAAGCCTCAAAGGACATCAGACACTTTGTGATGTGCTCAAAAAGCAGATCCTCAACAGAAACCCTAGGAAAGAGGGTATTGCCTTTGAGAGAAACTCAATGCTGATGGAACATATTGGAAACCTGAGCAGTACCCCAAAACCTCATGGGTTGCTGCAAAGGGACCTCAAGTTGATCCATCTAACTTATCTGGCTTTACATGTGAATCTCCTCATCCTTCTGATGAGTCATTTGACTCCAACTATAAACTGTTCAAAAATCAGAATGGTGAAGTATCTGCTAGATATGTTGGCACTAACTGCAGGAACGGTTCCCCTATGAAGAAAATCTGGGTTCCCAAAAGTTATGTTGAAAGTCTTCAGGTAAATGTCCTCATGACACCACCTGTGAAGAATAGGAACCCCAGATCAAATTCTTCATATGGACCAAACTCTTCATATGGATCCAAATCCTCATATGGACCAAATTCTTCACATGGATCAAATTTCTCAACTGGATCAAAGTCCTCATATGATTATAATCGTGCTAACAACTCTGTCTCGCAGGGTAGAGCTAAGGTCTATGAATATGTGCATTATTCTTCAAACCATTATGTTCATAAGTCCTCGAAGAATTACTCTGCTTATTCATATGCTTACCCTAACCCCTCTTATGTGAAGCGAAATGGTTTGGCATCTTTGCCACCTTTCTCATATGGTGCTCGCAGAATGATGAACTCTTTGCCACCCCTCCAGATGTGGGTGGTGAAGAAAAAGAACTAATCTCTTCTGCAGGGTCAGGTCTCCAGACGTGCTCTAACGTCTGAAGAATTTGCTGGGGACCTGACAAAACTGCCTGAAAGGACGCAGGCAAATCATGATGAAATGAACTTTAATTTCACACGTCCTCATACTGCTATATCTGTTTACTACTTGATGAAATTCATCTGATGAACTTGATATCATATTCTTCACTGATGAAGCATATGAGATTGTAAGTTACACTAATTCATCTGCAGGATGAACAACCCAAAACCACTGAATGGGTCCTCGATAGTGGATGTACAAATCACATGACTGGTGATAAGAATCTATTGATGGATGCTCTCTTATCACCGTCACCTCTGAAGCATATCATCTTTGCTGATAAAGGCAAAAGTCAGGTATTGGGTCTTGGTAAGGTTGCTATCTCTAAGGATAAGCACATGGACAAAGTCATGCTTGTTGAGTCCTTAGGATACAATCTCATGTCAGTCTCAATGCTTTGTGATCTTGATATGGTTGTTGTCTTCGGCAAATATCGCTGTGTTGTGATTATGGAAGCTGACAATTCCAAAGTCTTCGAAGGCTTTAGGAGAGGAGATCTGTATATTGTTGATTTCTCTACAGGACCACAACCAGCCGTATGTCTACTTGCAAAAGCTTCAGAAGGCTGGCTATGGCATCGACGACTTGGTCATGCAGGCATGAGGAATTTGAACACGCTTGCAAAGAAGAAGCATGTCATTGGCATTGAGACTGTCAAATTCCTCAAGGATCACTTATGCGGAGCATGTCAAGCTGGAAAAATGACCAAGGCCAAGCATCCAGCGAAGACTATCATGACCACTACCCGTCCATTCGAATTGCTTCACATGGACCTCTTTGGACCTAGTCATTACTCAGCAGTCACTAATGATGCATCTCTATATGGTTTTTTCATTGTTGATGATTATTCTCGATATACATGGGTACACATTGTTACTTACAAACATGAAGTGCAGGAAGTCTTCAAACGATTTTCCTCGAGGGCTTCAACCAACTTTGGTGTGAAGATCAAGCATATCAGAAGTGACAATGGAACTGAGTTCAAGAATTCCGGTCTTGATGCATATCTTGATGAACTTGGTATTACTCATGAGTTATCTGCTCCCTATACTCCTCAGCAGAATGGCGTCGTGGAGCGCAAGAACAGAACTCTTGTTGAGATGGCTCGCACTATGCTTGATGAATACAAAACGCCTCAGCGTTTTTGGATTGATGCAATTGATACTGCTTGCCACATCATCAACAGAGTATATCTTCACAAATTCTTCAAGAAGACTGCCTATGAACTCCTCACTGACAAGAAACCCAATGTGAGTTATTTCAAAGTCTTCGGTGCTAAATGTTGGATTAGAGATCCTCACCACAACTCTAAATTTGCACCAAAAGCACATGAAGGTTTTATGCTTGGTTACGGAAAGGACTCGCACACCTACAGAGTCTTCAACATTATTCTTCACAAGATTGTTGACACTGTAGATGTGTGGTTCGATGAAACTAATGGCTCGCAAAGAGAGCACCTACCTTCTGTGTTATATGAACCAGCACCTGAAGATGATATCAAGCTCAATGCAACTGAGGATGTCATTCCGACTGAAGAATCTGCTGAAGAATTCATTCCTGTTCATGAAGAACGTTGAGCTGATGCACCTGAAGAACATGATGAGGAAAATGGTGCTGAAGAAAATGCTGATCAAAATCCTCAGCGACAACCAACTCATCCACGCGTTGCAAAAGAAGTGCAAGTGGAGAAGATCATCGATGAAATTAGCGCACCAGGTCCTCTCACATGCTCAAAAGCATCACATTTATCTAACTTTTGTGGGCACTATGCTTTTGTCTCTATCACAGCGCCCACTAAGGTAGATGAAGCATTTCTGGAGCCGGAGTGGATTCAGGCTATGCAAGAAGAATTACATCAGTTCGAGCTAAACAATGTCTGGGAGTTGGTCAATCGCCCAGATCCTCGCAAGGATAATATCATTGGCACAAAGTGGATCTACCGCAACAAGCAAGATGAAAATGGCCTTGTGGTGAGGAATAAGGCATGACTAGTAGCTCAAGGCTACACACAGGTTGAAGGAATTGATTTCGATGAAACTTTTGCACCTGTTGCTAGACTTGAGGCTATTCGCATATTACTTGCTTATGCTAACCATCATGATATCATCTTATATCAAATGGATGTGAAAAGTGCATTCCTCAATGGTAAGCTTGAGGAAGAAGTATATGTTGCTCAACCCCCAGGTTTTGAAGATCCCAAGAATCCTGACAAAGTCTTCAGACTCAATAAGGCTCTCTATGGCCTCAAGCAAGCCCCTCGGGCGTGGTATGATACATTGAAGGAATTCTTCGTGAAGAATGGCTTCACACCCGGTTCACTCGACCCTACTCTTTTTACTAAATCATATGATGGTGAACTGTTTGTGTGCCAAATATATGTTGATGATATTATCTTTGGCTGTACTGACCAACGTTATAGTGATGAATTTGCCTATATGATGAGTGAAGAATATCAAATGTCTATGATGGGAGAGTTGAAATTCTTCTTAGGTCTTCAAATTCGTCACAGCGCAATGGCATATTCATATCTCAGGAGAAATACCTCAAAGATGTACTGAGGAAATTCGGCATGCAAGATTGCAAAGGCGTCAAAATTCCTATGCCCACAAATGGCCATCTATGCACTGATGAAAATGGTATTGACTTCGATCACAAGGTATACCGCTCCATGATTGGTTCCTTATTGTACTTATGTGCATCTAGGCCAGATATAATGCTTAGTGTTTGCATGTGTGCCCGATTTCAAGCTGCACCGAAGGAATCACACCATAAGGTTGTGAAGCATATTCTTCGATATCTAGCTCACACACCAACACTAGGATTATGGTACCCCAAGGGCTCTGTTCTTGATCTCATTGGATATTCTGACTCTGACTATGCTGGTGATCGTGTGGACCGCAAGTCAACATCTGGCACTTGTCATTTCCTCGGACGATCTTTGGTCTGTTGGTCCTCGAAGAAACAGAACTGTGTATCACTGTCTACTGCTGAAGCTGAATACATTGCTGCTGGCTCATGCTGTGCTCAACTGCTTTGGATGAAGCAAACCCTCAAGGACTATGGCGTCAACGTGAAGAATGTGCCTCTCCTCTGCGACAATGAGAGTGCCATCAAGATTGCTCACAACCCAGTTCAGCACTCGAAGACAAAGCACATCCAGATTCGTCGTCATTTTCTTCGTGATCATGTGTTGAAGGGCGACATCTCCATCGAGCATGTGAAGACTGAAGAACAGCTAGCTGATATCTTCACTAAGCCCTTGGACGAGAAGAGATTTAGCAAGTTGCGGTGTGAGCTAAATATCTTAGAATCTTCGAATGTTCTTTGAAAAGGACACACATCCTAACCCTTATGCAGAATTGATGACTTAGATGTGCAACACATGAAGAAACGTTTTTCTTCAATCAATGAAGAATAACACTCTAAGTGTGAAGAAATTAATGAAGAATTTGATTCTCAGAACCCTACGACAATTGTACGCGGTGTCTGAAATCATCATTCTTATACGGTGGGTCACGCCACCACAAAAAGTTGAAAATCCTCAATTTGAGTTTTTCCTCATTTTTGAAATTCTTCAGTTTTTCAAATTCTTCAACTTTGCAAAATCTTCACTGTTTCCGTCGTTTTTCTTCATTGGCTATATATATATATATATATATATATATATATATATATATATATATATATATATATATGAGTTTATGTCCTCTACAGCATTCACTTATTGCTATTTCTTCAAGTTGTGACTTCTGCTAAGTGAATGTGATCGGACCCTTCCCTCTCTATGCTATACTCAACCCAATCTATTCACAAATTCTTCATGTGCGTTCTGATTGAAACTCGTTCAAAGTCTTCACTGTGTCCTTGTCAGCTGAAGAAATTGCGAACGAAACTTTAAAACAAATCTTATCCAGATTTTCAGTTTTACCGCCCAAACCGTTCCGCATCCCATGATGCATTATTTTATTCACCCACGATCTTACACGATCTCATCTGCACAGTACGTGGGTGACACATGTCACGTGAAGAAGAAAGGGCAGGGGCATGTTCGTCCCAAAATCTTCAGGCGAACAGTTTTTACCGTGGCTATAAATACCCCTCTCCCCTTCCTTACTTCATTTACTCCGCTCAGCCGCTGTCTCTTGCTCGAGCTCTCCTCAAACCCTAGCGCCGCCGGTGAGGAAGAGCTTCACTGCCTCGACCTCGTCGCCGTCGTACTCGCGCCGGCTGCGGAAATCTTCACTCCGCCGCCGCCGTAGCCGTCTCCCTCTGCCAAGTTAGGGCGTGGGAGAACTAACTTGACGAACTTCATCGCTGTTCATCTCTGTTCGTCGTGTTCTTCAGTTCGGGTAATTAAAAGTCACTTTTATTACTCGCTTTGATTCTCAAACTTTTCTGAAAATCTTCAAAGGTGTTTTATTCTTCAAATCTTCACATATGAACACCTCACACACTGTATGCTCTTGATCCATCTCTCTAAGCACTCATTTCTTCAAGATTCCTCAATTGTGCGGATTTTCGATCTGTACAACTCTGGAACCTAAGACAAGAACGCTTAGTGAAATTCCTCAAGGCTCAACTGGTCAAATTCCTCAAAACTTGTCTTTTCGAAAAATCTTCTGAGAACGCATATGACCTCTCCAAATTCCTCGCACCTACACTCTGTTCATAGGTACTCATGTCCGCTGCTGAATCACTAGGTTCTCATCAACTTAACTCATTTGCAGCGTTCCTCGAAGAAAAACTGCATACTTCTTCAGAGTGTTCAATTGTTCAAATTCCTCATCTGAAGAAAATGGCTGAAGGAAAGAGACCGCAGAAAGGAGGAAAGAAACCGGAGGTCATGACTGCTTTCGGGATCCCTGATGAAATATACAAGGATTATTGCACACCTGATGAAGCCAAGTTTGGCAAAGAAAACAAGAATCAGCGCAAAGTGCGCATTCAGAGAATTGAACGAAGATGGGCACGAGAATGGAGGGAATATCGATATGTTACTCCAAAGTACATGAAGAAATTCGCCTTAAATCCTCCATGCCCAAGAGCTCCATTGGCACCTGGCCAAGTCGCTGATCCCACAAGCATCAAAAGTGGTGAAGACTTTCCTGAAGAATGGGCTAGGCGCCAAGCAAAATTGGCAAGACAAGCCAAGGAGGTAGTGAGGAAATTCAATGAGGATTCTGCTGCTGCTGCTGCCGCTGAGACCTCGGTCAAGCCGAGGAAATCAATGCTGAAGAAGCCTGCTCGCAAGCCAAGTGCTTCACCATCAGCGCCCTCATGGCCAAGTTCCTCAGCCGCGCCCTCACGGCAAATTCCTCAGACTACTGCTGCTCCACCAAAGTCCTTAGCAGCTCCCTCCAAGTCCTCAACTCCTGTGCATCTGGCTACATGTCAAAGGACTCAGGGTTTCTCAATTGCTTCTGGTGTCTCAGCGAGTTCCTCAGCTGCACCAATGTCCTCATCAGGCCCCACTCTGCTGAAGACAAAAGCAACAGCTGGACGCGGTCCTCAGCCAAGTCCAAGAAAGAAACAGGTTGCTTTCCAAGTGCCCTCCGATGACGAGGCTTCTGATGAAGAACTTGCAGAAATCATCAGAGACAGACAAGCAAAGGCCGCCAGAGCCAAAGGAACACCTGTGTCCCTGCTTCTGGATCCGAAGAAGATCCTCGACTACATTGACTTATGGCATAAGGATCCAAACACTCCAATGCCTGATCTGCCTCTGCCTCCTGGTCAAAGTCATATGCTGACCCATTTCATCTCTCAAGAGAAATGGAAGTTTGAAAAGGCTCGTGAGATAAAGAGAGCACAAGCTAGAAAGGAGAAGCTTCTGAAGAAGAACGTTGTCAGACTAACACCTGAAGAACTTCTCAAGGCTCAATCTGAGATCCAAGCCCTCAGCAAGGACTTCGATGCATACAATGTTGATTGGCAAGGAGCCAAAGTGAGATTCGTCAATTTGACGAAGAAAATGACAACTGTTGCAGCCCCATCGCAACAAGAAAATCCTCAGGTTGCAGACTCTGCTCAGCCTGCTAAAGAACATGCCAGCACTGCTGATGACTTTCAGCCTGCTGATGAGAATACAAGTTCCAGGGCTGATGACTCCATTCCAGTCGCTGAAGAAATTCCCAGGGCATACACTAGTGGTGCGCCTGAAGAAACTAAAGGGATCAGGGCAATCGCACCAGTTGCGCCTGAAGAAAATGAACCACAGTCCTCAGCTCCTCCTGCGCCAACACCAACTCCTATTCTTCCTTCTGCTTATGAAGTGAAGAAGACCAAGGCTGCAGAGCGAGCTGCTGTGAAGAAAAGGAAGGCATCAGCTGCGTCAAATTCTTCGGCCCCGAAGAAAATGAAGCCAACGACCAGCTCGCTTGAAAATCCTATTGATGCCATTCCGATTTCCTCCATGTCATCCAAGGAAATTGTTCATTATGGAGAAGACTACAAGATCCCAAGCGGATCTGATGAAGAAAATCATTTTGTTGCTACCTCAGAGCAGTTTGATGAAGAAATTGAAGTGGAAACATTCCCTTCAACACCAGTCGTTTCCTCACCTATGCCTCAGTTCACAGCTGAAGAGGCTGGTGTTGAGGAAATTGAAAACGAAGATGAAGATGTGGATATTGGATGCACTACACCAGTGATGAACAATGACTTTTGGGAAAGTCAGCATCCCAATACTCCTCTCTTCACTCCTATTCAACAAATTCCTCAGTCCCTGGCTACAACTGTTCAAATGGGCTCTGAAGAAACTCATCCCACATCGTCTGTTCATGAAGAAATTCCAGCCGCTAGTGCTGAAGAACCTGCTGCTGCTGATCCCCAAACTACACAAGAAGAGGAACCAGAAATTCCTCAGCCTGAAGCACCTGAGATCGTCATTCCTGAGGTTGTGCTGCAAATCACTGACACTCCTCTGCCCAAACCGAAGAATCCGTTCTCTAGCAAGCAAAAATTCAAGGCTGAAGACTTATTTTCTGAGCATGTGTTCTTCACTGATTACAATCCATATGACTCTGCTCGCATAAGGAAGAGACGTTTCTAGACTGCTACTCAAGCCAACTTCTATTCCTCAGTGCTCTTTGACAAGGACAAAATCTTCGATCATGAACATATTCCTCATGTGGATATGGAATCTCTGCCGTGCTTCGAGCTCGTCCTCCGAGTTATTCACGATGCAGGACTACTAAACTTCTGCACTGATATCTGTGATTGGAATGAAGAACTCATTCTTCAGTTCTATGCCACTTTGCATATCACCGGAGATGCTGAAGATGTCAATTCATGGGTGCTGGATTGGATGATAGAAAACACTCACTATAAGGCACTAGCAACTGAATTGCTTCGTGTCCTTCCTCTTGAACCTCCCCATGCCAGTGCACGTTGCATCTACAATGACCGTGAACTGACAGATCATTATATGCAAGTGCTCATGAAGCCTTTGAAGCCAGGGCAGGCCCCACGAACCAAATTCCTCGTCAAGGAATTGCTTTATGTGCCTCGGACTGTCTATCGCATCCTGATGAAGACAATGAGTCCTATCAAAGGCCACGACTCAAATGATGAAGATGCCGTTGGCATCATGAAGAACATGCTTTTCAACATCATTCATGGCGTTCCCGTCAACTTCCATGATTTCTTCATGAGGACTCTGGCTAATATTGCTATGTCACCTTTTGAGCTGAAGCCCTATGCGCCTTGGATTATGAAATTCATAAGGGCAAGATCTTCACTGAATTACAAGGCTGACACTCTGAACCATGGTAGCTACTTGCCGCCCATTGAAGTCCTCAAGCGACCAGTTTCATCATCTGATGATAAGGGCAAGGCAGCTGCTGTGATCGATGAAGGCACTCGTCCATTGGATGGTCAATTCTGTCTAGCTACATCTTACTCCACCAATGACGATTATGCAACACATGACACTGCCGCAAATACATCAGCCAAGCAAAAGCCTCAAGCAACAGCACCCAGGGTGATGACTGACCGTGAGTTACTCCTCAGTCTTCATCAGAAGGTTGATCGCAATCACAAATGGGTGAAGCGTCAGTTTGCTGCAATTCTTCACAACATGACCTCAACCCATAATGCAGTGAAGAAAAATTAGTATCACCTTCATGAAACCCTCAACCGCACCTGGGCTGTTCTCACTCATGTATATTCCGCGGAAGAACTGAAGACTATGGGTCTCCAGGAAGCATTTGACTGGTCTGCACCACCTCCGAAGAAATTCAAGAGAGTCAAAGTTCCTGATCTGGTGGCCAGTTCTTATTCTTCATCGCGTGAAACTGATGAGCATGAAGATTTGGACGACACTGCGGCAGGCCCTACTTCAACGAACAACCCCGACAACGCTGGCGCTCCTCCATCGACTTGAAATTCTTCAGGGGCGTTAGTCCTCAGTTTCGTTCCTTTTGGTCATTCGATGACAAAGGGGGAGAAATCTGAGTTAGTCTTCAAGCGGGTTTTTACTATGGGTGTTTTGTTAAGTTACAACTCTCGTTCTTCCGAAACCTTTTATTGGATCGAGTTGTAATCTTAAATCTGATGGTGCCCTGATACTTTTGGACGGTGCATGGTGCTCTGACTTTGATGCACTGTGCTCTGATACTTTTGGTGTGTTATTCTGCATGCTTATTCCTCGTTAATATTATTGCACGCATGCTGAATCTCATCAGGCACCATATTTCATCATGCATTTCAAATTCTTCATATTATATATCAAATGCGTGTATGAATTACAAGATATAGGGGGAGATCTCCATGATTCAATTCTTCAAATGTGCATTGCCTCAAAAGCAAATTCCTCACTATGCACATATTCAGGGGGAGTTCTTCTATATCTTGCAATCAAATTCCTCAATATCAGTATTTACACTTCATATGTTAATCCCCGTTGAAAACTTAACCTATGTTGTCATCAATCACCAAAAAGGGGGAGATTGTAAGTGCATCTAGTGCCCCTTAGTGATTTTGGTGTATTGAAGACTTATAGGTTAAGTGACTGATGTGTTTGTGAGTGTACACAAGTCTATAAGTCTATGAGGAGTTTGATATTTACAGAGAAAGTCGACCCCTAAAAATGAAGTTCTTCGACTGAAGACTTTGATATTCTGAAGACTTTCTGAAGACTTTGAAAGTGAAGAAATTGGTGTGACCTTGAAGACTTGGTATTCATTCGAGGAATATGAAGCATGAATACTTTTGTTTTCGTAGTTTCATTTTCTCTTTCTTGAGTCATAGGAAACACCGTACTGTTAAAGGGGGTCGAGGAAATACTAAGGAAAAATTTCCATGTGATGCTCAACTCAAAATCCTACACCTACCAATCCCTTCGAGTGAAGCCATTGGAAATCTCATACAGTTCAGTCAATTTCTTCAGTAACAGAGACGCAGTTCTTCTGGTCACTGAGGACTTTGCTCTAACTGAGGAGTTAGGAATTCGCCTGTGCGAATTGCCTACACAGTGAGGAACATGATAGCCCTGAGGAATTTGAGAGTCAAATTTCCGACCGTTGCTGTGCTGCGCGCCAGCTGTCCCAAAATATCCTATCCACCTAACAGTCATATCATTGAAGGGCATTTATGTCTTATCATGTCGGGCTGCTCCCTAGGCTATAAATAGCCGCCCCCTGCAACCACTAGTTGGTTGGCTGCTCTGAGAGAACTTGACACTTGTCATCTGAGAGCATCCCATCCTCCGAGGACTTTGAGCGAAAATCATCAAGTGAGGAAAATCCCAAAACCAAACCCCCACAAACCCAAAGTGATTGAGCATCACTGAAGAAATTGATCCTGCGTGGATCTGACGCTTGTTACCTTTGAAGATTGTGCTTCTTCCAGACGGTTAGGCGTCAAGGTCTAGAGCATCCAAGAAGAATTGTGGATCGCCGAGTGACCAAGTCTGTGAAGGTTTGGAAGTCACCTGAAGACTTACCACGAGTGATTGGACGAGGCCTGCGTGGTCTTAGTTCAAGGAGAATACGGTGAGGACTGGGTGTCCTGAGTTGCGGCTCAAAGACTGGGTGTCCGGGACTGCGTGTCCTCGAGTTTAAATACTCAGCCGCTCCAACCAGACGTACAACTGAGACAGCAGTTGGAACTGGTTTACCAAATCATTGTCTTCACCAACTAACTGGTTCTATTTCCTCAACTCTTTCATTTCCTCATTACTGTGTTGTATGTTGTTCATATCTGTGCTTGAAGACTTTGACTGAAGACTTTCACAAATTCCTCAGTTCAATTTCTTCAGTCTGTTTGTCTTCATCTTGTTATCCTGTGTTTACGCTTTCGGTACTCTGTGCCAGTCTTCATTTCATCATGATGACTATGTTTGTATCTTGTTATGTTTACCTCTGAGTACTTATTCCGCTGCAAGTAGTTCTTCGCTAAGGAATTTCCTCACCAGCAAATTCCTCAGTGAAGAATTCATAAAAATCGCCTATTCACCCCCCCCCCCCTCTAGTCGATATAACGCACTTTCAATCACAACCCGACCAATGGATGGCCCGTGGGCAATCACAACCTGACCAATACCTAGCCAATCTGTACTGATCCAAATATCAACATATTATACGTCATTCCGTCAGGTGAGAGTTGATCGAACGGTGTACCCTAGTACGAACCCATGCCCATGACCAAGGACGCGGCTATCGATAGATTAAACACACACACACACTCTATAGAGGTAGCGCACTGTACCCACACGACAGAACCCAGGGCCTCGCACTCCCATTCGAGTGGACCAACGGCGTTCCGACAAAACCAATCTACTGCCATGACACTGTCCCGGCCACTCCGACTCACTCCCCACTGGGCTAGTCATGGGTGGCCCGTGTCTACCTCCAAACACAATGACCACCATCGTGGCCCGATCCACTCTGGGATCCTTGCGCAAAATCAAATCAAAACCGGGCACACAAGGCTTAGGTCTGCCTACCTGATCAGGGTAGCGCGCGCCCATAACCTTCCCTCGTTAGAGGAACCGGCGAGAGGCACGACAATAGACCGCATTAGGGCCGTCCCATAATGGCAAATGTGGTTGCACTGGAAAAGTTCGATTCGGCGGCACCTGACCAACTTACTGACGGAATTTATCCACAAAATTATAACCATGATAACTCATACTCCGATGTCAACCATCAAACTATAATCCAATTCATAGCAATATCCAACAAACAATTCAAGCATAATATCATCATCTCAAAATACTCCGAGGGTAGCATCACACTACTATCATGATGAATCCGAAACAATAATCCCACTATTCCAATAACGAGAATACAGCTATCCAGCTAAGATCCACATGTAACCATCATCTTTGAAAATAATACTCCAAACAACAGAACATCAACTAGCATCATGCAAATCATCACACTAACCACTAATAATCCAAAGGCAGCATGATATCCAAGGTAATATTCCAAACATAATCACAGATATCATCATGGAAATAAACATAATACCAGCCATTAATACTCCAATGGCAGCATGATACTCATCAACTACAAACATAACTCCTAGTAATCCCAACAATAGCATGGCAACAACAAGATCAAAACAATATACCGGGAAAATGCCATGCACCGAGTCATGTTGCTAAAGCAATATTTTAAAGAAGTTCAAAATGAATTAAACCATGTCACTGCATTTCAATCATGCAAATGGAGAATGTGGCTTGCCAGGGGTGGAATAAATCACCGGAAGAAAGTGCGAGAAGCTCGCGGAAAGAATCGCCGGAAATCGTTCTCTCTCGGAGGGCGCTAATTAAGGGCAGGGGCAAAATGGTCATTTTCAGTATGCCAAAACATAATGAAAGTGACACCAAAAGAAAGGGTTCGATGAAACGAAGAAGTGAGCCTTGGTTTCACCTTAAACGGAGTTACGGATAAAAAGATATGGACGTTTTTCTGCCAGGGACCCATTTGTAATGAAAATATTTTCAACCAGGGGCCTGAACAGAAAAAAAAGTGAAAACATAAATAGCGGAATACGCTTTCACCTTATCCGTTGGAACAGTGGCGGGGCTAACGCGTGCGGGTCCCACGGGTGGGGCCCGTCACTTATCCACGCTGGCCCGCGGGGTTAACGCGCTGGGAGGCTGACTGGAGGGCCCGAGGGAGTCACAAGGCCCACCTGGACTCGTCTTATTCCTCTGCTCGCTCGCGCCCGTCCCTGGCCGAGGCAGAGCCGGTGCCTGTCGGCTGCACAGGCCACCGCAGGCGGCGCCCGGCCTACCCACGGATGCAAGGGAACGAGGCGAAGGCGGCCCTGGGCATACCAGTCGACGGGGAGCTCGGGATACACGGGGATGTTGGCCGCGGCGGACAGAGGCGTCGGGCACCGGCGGGACTCGTTGCCAAAGGCCACCGGAGTATTAGGCGAAGGGCAGAGGGGCTTGGGTGGACTGAAGGAGTTGCTCTGGTAGAGGTAGGAAGTGGAGTGGGGCTCGGCGTTGCCTGAATTTAGGCGGAGACCAGAGGCGGCCACGGCGGCGATGGCGGGCAGGGAGCGCTCCGGGGTTCGACCGAGAGGTCAGGGAGGGATCTGAGACTGAGGGGAGGAGGCTGATGAGCTCGAGAGGCCGCGGGGGAGGCTATATATGGCCGGGTGAGAGGGAGCCGAGTGGGCGTCACCGCGGACGCGTGCTCGCGTGCATGAGCTCGGAGGCAAACGACGAGGGAGGAGCAGTGGGGGCTCTCACGGGGTAGAGGAGGACAAGGGGCGCAGAGAGGAAGATGACGACGACGAACGGATCCAAACCTTCTCTTTACGCACGAGGGCACGCAGAAGTTTGCGTCGGCGAGGAAGAGAACGGAGGGGGAGAGGGGTCCAGGCGAACAGCAACGATGAGGTGGAGCTACTGGACATGCGGGGACGAGCCAAATCCAGCTGGAGCAACGATGCCGAGGCCAACAGTGGCTAGACCATCGTTCTGGCCGTCTTCACTCATGGTCACCACTGGCATAGCGCGCTCTGGAGATTTTCCTGAGGTCAAACCATGTCTACCACATAGTCCTTCATAGGGTGGTTTCAACTGAGGTGGTAAATGGGTGAAAAAGGCTAGGGTTAAATGGTTATCAACTGCTGAAATTTACTGCAGTAAACTTAGCAGTGCACTGGTGATCAACAGGGAACTGCTTGAGGCTAAATAAGATGTGTGGAGTGTTTAGCTATGGATGGACTATGATCCCGGAGGTTTTGAGGGTAAAAGGATCAAGATTTACTGCAGTTGCTTCACAACTGCATACTTGGTCCAGAAATGAAGATCAATATGGTGCACTCACATGGAGTGTCAACTTGAGCTCAAATTGGGCAAGGCTTGATCATTTGGTCATATGAAGATGCTGTGAAAAGCTCATGCCACATGGACAAACAAAAATGGCACTTGCTTCACAAACATCTCTGCTGACCACAAACTTGAAATAATATTGGTGGTCAAATGGCTCAATGGAATGATGCCAAATTGGATGGAGAGATGTTTTATGGGTAGAAGAATGATCTGGTAATTTATCAGGATTTTTGAAGCAAATACACTTGCTTCACAACCTGAAAATATTGCCAGAAACAAAGATTAGCTCCTGTGCTCACATAGATGATTGGATAAGGCTACAAATGGGTGAAGGGGGTTTAATATGAGCACATTAAGGAGTGTGCAAAAGTTCAAGTCATTTGGGTACTCCTAGCTAGTACTTCCTTCACAAAGCCTTCTGTTTGACAAAAACTTTGAAAATTCACTGAGGAAGATTGGCTAGGCAAATAAATTTGAACTTGTGCATGGGGCAATTATTTGGACATATAAACATGCCCAAAAAGGTTGGGAGTCAATAGGATAAATATAAATGACACTTCCTTCACAAAGTGCCATTCAGGGTAGAATGGAAAAGGGATATTGGGGAATTATTTTTGAACTGACCAAGGCAATGTTTGGGCATATTTGATCTATATTTGACCCAAATTATGAGATTTATTTGGGGATTTGTGGATGGACAAAAATATAGGTTGCTTCACAACCTAGGGCAGATAGGGTTATTCCTTTAATGAAAAAGGAATTTTCCCTAGAAAAAGATTTTAGGGTTTGGTCAAGGAGTGAAGTGACATGATCTTGGGCAAGGTTTTGAGAATGATGAGCCACTTGGGAGGAGGAAATGAGGATGATCTCCCAGATGGCAAGGCCACAGAACCACTCCAAAAAGAAAAACAGAGCAAAAACCAAATAAATCCAAAGAAAAAGAAAAGGGCCAAAATCCAGGCTGTCACAAACCTTCCCCCCTTAAAGAAATCTCGTCCTCGAGATTTGGTTGCTCAGGGAACAAGTATGATTTGAGGACACCATCTCCAACTTGGGTATCCTTTTTCCTTTATTTATTGTTCCCCCGAGAATTTCAGATGATCAACTTACCTTGATCTGGGGTGGTTTGCTTCACCTTTCCCAAATTCTGATGGGTCATTGCTCATATACCAAATCTTTTTGTTGACGGGAATTTTCTCATATCTGCGGTGGTATCCAATGGATTTGAGCATAAATTTTCTTTTGATCATGAAAACCTTTTTGCTTCTGTCATGTGGTTGCTTAAAATAAATGCATGTCTTCTGGTTTCAATAAATGTTGAGAATTATCATGGCCATCTCCTGATGGAATCTGACTGCTCAGAGGTGGCACTGATTTATCTTGATTTATGCCTTTGGCTCGAGCATGAGATATGTACCCACGGTTTGATTGCCTTCTGTCGTGAGCAACACATTGGTGTATGGAATTATAGCTGCGTCAAACCTCAATTATTTACATCTCGAGACTGGCCCTTACAGGTGCTAATGGACAAATTCTTTTCCTGACACCCTGACCAGGTACTTGATTCTGTCGGTGAGTATGCCGGGTCTAAGCTGATTGTTCGGCTTTCGATGTTTTCTCATGTGATTGATATACCCATCTGTGGTAATAGGCTGTGATATGCTTTAACACTGTCGCTGAGGTCAAACTGTTGAGGTTGCAAAGGAATCTTGGATCTGACAGAACAGACTTGGGTATTCCACACTAACCATGTCAAGCGGGTTAGTGGGATATGAAAATCCTTGTATAAGGAGTAGGTCGCTGAGAGTATGCCTTTGTGGATCCATATGGAATTATGGCTTTCAACTGATTTGGGTATCCGGACCCTGGTAGTCATGCAAAAATCATCATGCTTTGTTGTCAGTCTCATCCTTTTTATGGTCCTGATTTTCTTGGTTAGGATACCTTACTAAAACAACTTGGCCACACATATCCTTGATTCTTTGTATGACCATGGACGTGATTAGTGCAATATTTTTGACATTATTCCTCCTTGTTTTCTGACCTGAGTCCGCACACATATGACATATACCCGGGGTTGGTAGCTGTATAGAGCTCATTGCTGAGGCCAATCATACAAGAAGGTGACAAGGTTTTATAATATCTCCTTGTCAATTGCGGGAATAATAATCTTGATGACCATTGTCAAGACTGTTGATTTTATGATGTCATCTCCAATTATTATCGCTTCTTGCATCACATGAGATGTATTTTTGCTTATTTTCCTTTGCCTGACTGGGGAGGTTGTTGAATCCTTACTTTTCTTAGGTGTATCTATTTGATCACTGTCGCATCTCATATGGGTGACTAATATGACTGGGGATACATGCTCACCATATATAAGAAGGACATGCCACCGATCACTCGATCCTTGCGGTAGGCATATGTTTTGAATGAATTGTACCTCTGACAAAATCATTGCAAGTCTGGTTCTTGAGTAGTACTACCATACATCGGCAACTCAACATATAATCTCGGAGGATGGTGCAATATTGTGGTACTGACGCGGACTGAATGGCTTACGAAAGAAGCCATCCAAGTAGCTTGCTGAGGAAGGCTTGTTAACTTCTGCTCAAATCTTTTTGCTTGGGTATCTTGCAGAAGAAGGCTCTATAGCTTACACACAAAGCTTGCTCTGATTATTGTGCTGGAGAAGCCTGAGTTCCGTACATGAGAAGCTTCTCCTCAGGTTTGCTTGTTGAGAAAATTTTATTCCCGTATGTCAAAAGCTTACCCAGGTATCTTACTGAGAAAGACCGGGTATCATGGGCCGAAAATGGTTCACATATATAACATGCGGAGGAAAATGGAGGAGACTTGCATAATAAATTTCTTCCTATAGTGTGTAGAAGAAGACTGAGTCTCTTATATCCAAAACTTCATACTGATATGTAGACTAAAATCCATACATATGCCCATAATATTCTGAGGCTGATTATTTGCATGAGAAAAATGGTTTGACTGCCTTCCTTTAGCATATCACATTCTGACTTTATTTCCGATGATAGCATATTTCAAGCATCATGCATTTCTGAGCCAAAATTTTGTTTATGACCCATACCTCTGTCTGAAAATATATCGTTGGTCTTGTACTTGACTTGTCTTTCTGCTGACTAGATCATAACTACTGTGAGGATTTTGCACTGATGTAGACTCGATGCTGATAATCAATCCAACACACCATTGGTATTCTGAGCAGATATTAATGCCATAATGCAGTTGACTGGGTAGACCAAAATGTTTAGCTGAGCTTCTTCCAAATATTTGAAATCCTTATTGCTTCTTCAAGTCCGGTGTCAGTGGATGAGCAACTCTTTATAGGGGAAAATAATGTAACACCGGGGCCCAAAAAGAAACAAGCAAAAGAAAACTCAACTAACAAAAGCACACAACAACAAACAATTCACACACAATCAATGTCACATATTACTGCTAGTCACACAATATGCATGCCTACTTAAGCACACGAATTTTGTGGGATCTCCGGACGGTCTAGCATGCTGTGATGATGTGCACGAGGACGAATAAATGTGTGGAATAGTTGGTGTAAACAGCGCTACACCAAGTGCTAGCTTAGCCAGGTGGCAAGCTAAACTAGCTCGGAGGCGAGGACGTACTCGGTAATCATGCAGTGGGACACGAAGGTCGCAACCAGATTATTATCAAGCGGACGGAAAAAGATCCGTACTCGTCCAAGAAATAGGAGAGCGGGGAAAAATTGAGGCTGCTGACCTTGCCCTTTCTTGATAAATAAGATCATTAAGGGTTGCCAACACGATAAAAAAATGGTCCGGGATAGAAACATGTCCATCACCGAGACGATAGACGGGACTAGAGGAAACCAGAACGCCCCGTATTCCAGCCCAGAGATCGAGGAGAAGTCTTCTGGAACACAGCACTGCTTGACATAGAACAAACCAGCTTTCTATTATTACATGAATAAATACAAAGGTCTGATGTTACAAAGGTTCACATCAGCACGGTGACACTACACCTGCGATACTACACTTGCTCTATGCTAGCAGCAAAACAATTCGTAGCAGCGGAAATCTTCTAGCAGCAGAACAAGGACGAAGGTGGTGAACTCCACTTTGCAGGGACTCTGGCTGGGACACGATCTAGCACGCACGAACGGAAACCACGACAAGTGTAGCGACCCGACCTCAGACGGTCAAGTCTCTGTGCTTAAGTGTCATCCCTGGATCGGTATGCTGACACACGCAGTACTCAAGGATTTATAACAGAGGTAAATCACATGTATAAAATAACGCAAATACTATTACCTCAATCCAAATAGCGGAAGTAACAAGGTTGTGGATTCCCATCAACACCAATGGCAAAGTTGAGTATAGGAAATCATAACCCTAACGTATCACTTACTCGTCGTAAGATCCTGCAACATGAGACGTTGCAGCCACAGAGGGTCAGTACATTGAATGTACTGGCAAATTCACACCATAGGATAATGATGAATAAAGGCTATCACTACATGCATATTTGGCTGGTGGAAAAGCTCTATGGTTGTAAATATTTTGCGAAAAGCCAATTTTTCCCTACTACAAAGGAATATATTTTATTTAACTACAAAGTTGGTTGATAAAATATTGAGAAGGTACACCCCCTCTCAATCCCAAATTAAAGTCATTAACAACCCATCAATATTAATTAAGAGTGTTGAGATACATGTGAATACTCAAGTACTAGATACTCAAAATTGTCCATAACCGGGGACACGGCTAACCATGATTAGTTTGTACACTCTGCAGAGGTTTGCGCACTTTTCCCCACAAGACTCGATCGCCTCCATTGGATTTCTCGCACTACATGGTGTTTGAGAAACGGATGACCGAGACACAGTCTTTCAGAAACATTAACTCTCTACTCCGGGTAGACCATACCAAACCTACAAAACCCACTACCTGCTGATCTACCTCTTCAAGAGCTTCACGTAACTTACTCAACTATGCTAGAGCCCATAATAGCTTGTGGCTGCACATGGAAGTTTCTAGCATGAATAATCTCAGTTCCCTTTGAGCCTGGGTGGCGGTCCATAGGAAAATCACACGGTAACCCCGGGATTTCCAAAAAAACAGGCAATCACTGGATACCCCAGATGCCTCAATCCACCCAGATGTGTATTAAAGTTGCCACCTTAAGTTGAACCATTAAGTAAACAATCTCACATCTGTCATGGAATACACTCAAACCCAATCCACGTCTACGAGCAAAGCATGGCAATATAAGCATAACATAGAAGTAACTCCCAAGGGTTTGATAATACACAGGGCAATAGGTTCTACCTCAGCAACTACTTCCCAATACCCACATGTTATCAAACCTACTCATGCAATGTTTGAGGGTGAAACTAATGCATAAAAACTGGGTATGAAAGGGATATGATCAAAGTGTGAACTTTCCTGCAATGTTGATGAAGATGATTCGCACTCAAAACTCTTTATAGTTCTACTCGTCACACTCCGGTCAATCTATCGTGAGCAACCAATAGTAACCACACATAAGCAATCACTCAAAAGATCGGAAAGAACGAAGAGTACGATTCGGAAAACATCAAAAGCAAGAGAATAAATCTTGCAACATAAAACAATTTCTAACAGTACCAAAATTATGTGAATTTGGCCTTATCAGAAAGTTTAGGTCAAGAGCTTCGATTTGCAAAAAGAATCAACTAAATCGGAGTTACGAAACTCAAATTAGGATCAAACGAAGTTCAAATTCAAATCTGATCTAATTCAAATTTTAAACTTTCAAAAACATGTTTGAGTTGGATTACTGGATAGAGGGGATCGTAACAAAGAAGTGGGCGTTGGTTTCATCTGATTCCAACTAATGAGCAAAGAGTTGTGATCGTTTTAAGATTAGGGACTAATCTGTGAAGAAACTAATTACATACGGGTCCCTGGCCAAAATTTACAGAAAAAGAAAAAGGCTAAAAAGCGAACGTTCGCTAAAGAACGCTAACGAATGAACCGTTCGCTAGTTTAGAAAAAAAATGAACGGATCTAATCCGTTAGATCTAAATCCAACGAACGAGGGGCGGGGAGGAGTACCGCGGCGGCGGGCGGCGTTGGCGGCGAGAAAAACGGCGGCGGCGGCTCCGGTGTTGAACGGGAAGGCGGCTCCGGTGGCTCTCCGGCTCAGGCGTCACCACCGGAAGGAGCAGGGCGACGAGGCGGAGATGAGGGAGGCGGCGGCTTCGGTCGAGGGCGACGAGACGGTGCGGGGCGACGGCGGCAGATCTCGTCGGAGCTCGAACTCCGGCGAGTGCGGCGGTGGTTGCAAACGGCGCGGCGGCGGCGCGGCTTCGAGCGGGGAGATGCGGGAGAGGGAGGGGTGTCCGGGCGGCGGCTTTATAGGGGGAGGGGAGGCGCGGTGGCGTGGGGAAGGGGGCGGCTGGTGGCGGGGCGGCGCCGGACTCCGGGAGGAGTCCCGGTCGGGGACGACGGGCGAGGCGGCACGGTGCTAGGCCTTGGCCTGGCTGAGGAGCTGGGCCGGCCCAGTTCGGCGGAGAGAAGAAGATTTTTTTTAAAAACATTTATTTTTTTACAGAAAAGAAATAAAACCAAATGAACTAAAAATATACTATAGGCATATAATATATCAAAATTTTCAGAAAAAGATTTCCTAAAAGATGAACATTATTCTAGCTTCAAATAAAATCTACAAAAATTCAAATAACTCAAACACTGCTGCTGCTCTAATAAAATCCAACGAAAATCATTTTAAAAATACCAAAATGAATTCAAATTTATTTCTCTCCAATTTTCTATTGTAGGGAATCATGTTACCCTATTTTCCATGTATTTTATTTTTGGAGAAAAATAATTTGAATAAAACTCAAATAACTCCAAATTGAAAGTAAATTCAAAAGAACCTTGAATTTAATTCTTTGAAACTCCCAACTCATATTTCATATGTTTTGAAGAAGTCATTTTATCTTCGCTCGTGAAAACCATTGAGTTGCATAAAGTTCCTGGGTTGGAAATATTTTACAAATGAAATTCGAATATTTTCAACACCCCTTGTCATTTAAATAAATGGAAGAAGTCATGTCATCTTCTCTCCAGGGTTTTGTGGTGAAAAGAATTTGAATTCACGAATGCAAAATGAAAGTTTGGGAAAGTCCTTTTATTCCCTCTCATTTAACTTTCAAAAAGTTTCGAATTCACTCACTTCAGTCAACCAATCACACAATCAATCAAAACTATCTATTTGTTTATAACATTCCAAAATTTAAAATTTTGGGATGTTACAACAAGCAATCAAGCAATCACGGCATCACCTGCAATCTGGCATGACACGCCAGGTCAGTACATTGAATGTACTTGCAAGCTCACAACAACCAAAAACATCAAGGCAAGACAACAACATAGCATTAAGCAGGTTAATTAACTTAACAGCTACCATGATATAACAGCAACTCCTAAACATAATATGAAACTACTACAATACTGATAAATCACCATCTCCGATCTTGATACGTCTCCAACGTATCTACTTTTTCAAACACTTTTGCCCTTGTTTTGGACTCTAACTTGCATGATTTGAATGAAACTAACCCAGACTGACGCTGTTTTCAGCAGAACTACAATGATGTTTTTTTATGTGTAGAAAAGAAAAGTTCTCGGAATGTCCTGGAAATCCATGGAGGCACTTTTTGGAATTAATAAGAATTTTTGGCGAAAGAATTAATGCCAGGGGGCCCAGGGCCTGTCCACGAGACAGAAGCCCCCCCCCCCCCCCCGTAGGGCGTGGCCTCCTATCTCGTGGGCCCCCTGGACCTCCACCGACGTCAACTCCAACTCCATATATTCCGTCTCGGAGAGAAAAAAAATCAAGGAGAAAGTTTCATCGCTTCTTACGACACGGAGCCGCCGCCAAGCCCTAATCTCTCTCGGGAGGGCTGATCTGGAGTCCGTTCGGGGCTCCGGAGAGGGGGATTCATTGTCGTCGTCATCATCAACCATCCTCCATCACCTATTTCATGATGTTCACCGCCGTGCGTGAGTAATTCCATCGCAGGCTTGCTGGACGGTGATGGGTTGGATGAGATTTACCATGTAATCAAGTTAGTTTTGTTACGGTTTGATCCCTAGTATCCATTATGTTCTGAGATTGATGTTGCTATGACTTTGCTATGCTTAATGCTTGTCACTAGGGCCCGAGTGCCATGATTTCAGATCTGAACCTATTATGCTTTCATGAATATATGTGTGTTCTTGATCCTATCTTGCAAGTCTATAGTCACCTATTATGTGTTATGATCCGACAACCCCAAAGTGACAATAATCGGGATACTTCTCGGTGATGACCGCAGTTTGAGGAGTTCATGTATTCACTATGTGGTAATGCTTTGTTCCGGTTCTCTATTAAAAGGAGGCCTTAATATCCCTTAGTTTCTGCTAGGACCCCGCTTCCACGGGAGGGTAGGACAAAAGATGTCATGCAAGTTCTTTTCCATAAGCATATATGACTATTTACGGAATACATGCCTACATTACATTGATGAATTGGAGCTAGTTCTATATCACCCTATGTTATAACTATTGCATGAGGAATCGCATCCGGCATAATTATCCATCATTGATCCATTGCCTACGAGCTTTTCACATATTGTTCTTCACTTATTTACTTTTTCATTGCTACTGTTACAACTACTACAAAAACCCAAAAACATTTATCTTTATTTTGCTACCGTTACTATTATTATCATACCACTTTTGCTACTAAACACTTTGCTGCAGATACTAAGTTATCAAGGTGTGGTTGAATTGACAACTCAACTGCTAATACTCAAGAATATTCTTTGGCACCCCTTGTGTCGAATCAATAAATTTGGGTTGTATACTTTACCCTCGAAAGCTGTTGCGATCCCCTACACTTGTGGGTTATCAAGACTAATATTTGGCACCGTTGCCGGGGAGCATAGCTCTATTCTCTGAGTCACTTGGGATTTATAGTTGTTGATCACTATGAAGAAATTGAAAGACGCTAAAATCAAGATTTTGCCCTCAACTACGAGGGGAGGTAAGGAACTGCCATCTAGCTCTGCACTAGATTCTCCTTCCGTTATTAGTAGGCTTGCGACACCTAAACCTACTACTGCTATGAATTCTGATATATCGCATGTTATTGATGATGCCACTTCTGCTATGCATGATGAAACTACTTCTGTGCGTGATACTACTTTGCCATTAGGTGAATTTCTTGATGGTCAACTTGCTAGAGTTAGGGGGAATGATATTACTGAAGAACCTATTATTGATGATAGTGATGATGAAGGTTCCCCCAATGATTATGTATTACCTGTTGTTCATAAGAGTTATGTTATGAATGAAGAAGCTGCTAGGGAAATTTTAGCTTGCAATGATAGAAATGATCTTAAGAAATTATTAGCTAAATGGAAGCAGTAGTCTCTTAATGCTAGAATGAAACCCGATCCTGCTTTTGCTACTTCACCTATCTGTGTTACTGATAAGGATTATGAGTTCTCTGTTGATCCTGATATTATTACTTTAGTTGAATCTGATCCTTTTTATGGCCTTGAATCTAAAATTGTTGTGGCACATCTTACCAAGTTGAATGATATAGCCACCCTGTTTACTAATGATGAGAAGTCTTGCTATTTATATATCCTTAAGATATTTCCGTTCTCATTAAAGGGTGATGCTAAGACTTGGTATAATTCTCTTGCTCCTGGTTGTGTGCGTAGTCCCCAGGATATGATTTATTACTTCTCTACTAAATATTTCCCTACTCATAAGAAACAAGCTGCCTTGCGGGAAATATATAATTTTGTGCAAATCAAAGAAGAGAGTCTCCCACAAGCTTGGGGGAGGCTTCTCCGGTTAGTTAATGCTTTGCCTGATCATCCTCTTAAGAAAAATGAAATACTTGATATCTTTTATAATGGACTAACCGATGCTTCCAAGGACTACTTGGATAGTTGTGCTGGTTGTGTTTTCAGGGAAAGAACAGTCGACGAAGCTGAAATACTATTGAATAATATGTTGACTAATGAAAATAATTGGACTCTTCCCGAGCCAGTTCCTGAAGTAATTCCTGAACCAATTAAGCCAACTCCTGAGCCTATTCCTAAACCCACTCCGAAGAAGAGAGGTGTTCTATTTCTCAGTCCTGAAGATATGCAAGAGGCAAAGAATTCAATGAAAGAAAAAGGTATTAAAGCTGAAGATGTTAAGAATTTACCACCTATTGAAGAAATACATGGTCTTAATATACCGCCTGAGGAACCATATTGTCTTGATAACCCGACACAGGTAGTAAAGGTAAATTCTCTCTATAGATATGATAAAGTTGAAATCCCCTCTACTAAATTTCATAGCCCGTGCTTAGATGAATTTGATGACTTTATGGCTAGACAAGAAAGTTTTCATGCTTATGTTGGTAGAGAGTTAAAGAATAATGCTTTCAGGATAGGACGCGTAAGTAATAATCTGGCTAGAGTTAAAGATGAACATCACCGCGTTAGCAAATATGCTTTTATGGTTGCTACTCAAGCAGAGCAAGTACTTAAAGCTCAAAATGATTTGCTTGATGAGTTAAATAATAAAAATGACTTTGATGTTAGAGTGGCTACTAGAACTGGTAGAATGACTCAGAAACCTTTGTATCCTGAAGGCCACCCTAAGAGAATCGAGCAAGATTCTCAGAGAAATAGTTTAGAGGCACCTAGTTCTTCTAAAAAGAAGAAGAAGAAAAATGATAGAACTTTGCATGCTTCTAGTGAACCTGCTGTAGACACACCTGAGAATCCCAATGATATTTCTATCTCTAATGCTGAAACACAATCAGGTGATGAACATGAACCTAGTGATAATATTAATGTTAATGTTCATGTTGATGCTCAACCTAGCAAAGACAATGATGTAGAGATTGAACCTGTTGTTGATCTTGATAACCCACAATCATAGAATCAATGTTATGATAAGAGAGATTTTGTTGCTAGGAAGCACGGTAAAGAAAGAGAACCATGGGTTCAGAAACCCATGCCCTTTCCTCCTAAACCATCCAAGTCAAAGGATGATGAGGATTTTGAGCGCTTTGCTGAAATGATTAGACCTATTTTCTTACGTATGCGCTTAACTGATATGCTTAAAGTAAATCCTTATGCTAAGTATATGAAGGGTATCATCACAAATAAAAGAAAGATACCGGAAGCTGAAATTTCCACCATGCTTGGTAATTACACTTTTAAGGGTGGAATACCAAAGAAACTTGGAGATCCGGGTGTACCAACTATACCATGCTCTTTTGAAAGAAACTATGTTAGAACTGCTTTATGTGATCTTGGAGCCAATGTTAGTGTTATGCCTCTCTCTCTATATCATAGACTTGAATTGAATAAGTTGACACCTACTGAAATATCTTTGCAAATGGCTGATAAATCAACTGCTATACCTGTCGACATTTGTGAGGATGTGCCTGTTGTGGTTGCAAATGTCACTATCTTAACGGACTTTGTTATTCTTGATATTCCCGAGGACGATAGTATGTCTATTATCCTTGGTAGACCTTTTCTTAATACTGCAGGGGCTGTTATTGATTGCAACAAAGGCAATGTCACTTTTCATGCTAATGGTAATGAGCATGGTACACTTTCCGAGGAAACAATCTCAAGTTCATAGCATCAATTCTATTGAAAAAGTTCCAACTATCATTTTTGGAGGTTTTGAATTTCCTCTCCCTACTATCAAGAAAAAGTATGATATTCTTATTGTTGGGGATTTTCATATCCCCGTTGAGGTAACTTAGTGTTATTCGAAATTTCTCCAGTTCCGTGTTATTCGGAATGAGTTTGTTAACAAGACTTGATCAACCTTGTTAGTGAATTCATTTTGATGATCACGAGATGGATGAAACTAGAATGCACAACCATCTGTACCCTCTCTTTACTTTCTCTTATTTAGAATAAATAAAAGCAAAAATAGTATTATCTGTCTGTTTTCTGAATTATCCATGCATTAAAAAATAGTCCGAAAATAAAAGTGCTCCAAATGCCCTACAAATTTAGTATGTTTTTTTCTGGAATATTTGAGGATTTTAGGCACTAAAAACACTGCAGGAGGGGCAAGCACCAGGCCACGAGAGAGGAGGGCGCCCCCCCTATAGGGCGCGCCCCCTGTCTCGTGGGCCCCTGGTCGCTCCCCTCCACTTATGCCAGCACCCACACACTTCATCTTCTACCCAAAAAAATCCCCATCCAGCTCAAGCACGAGTTCTAGCTCGTTTTGCTGCGATTTTCGATCTCTTAGCTCAAAGCTCCATTCGCAAAACTGCTTTGGGAGATTGTTGCTTGGTATGTGACTCCTCCATTGGTCCAATTCGTTTTTGTTCTAGTGCTTTATTCGTTGCAAATTTTTGCTGCATAGGTGACCTTGTTCTTGAACTTGCATGTTCAATTTTTGAGGTCCCAAGCAAGTCCAATGCATGATATAGGCTCTAGGAACTTGTAGGAGTAGTTGCTATCAATCTTGTTTAGTTTTATTCACTTTTATTTTGAAGTTACTAAAATTTCAGAAATTTTCAGAAAAAGAAATATGCTTAGAAGAATGTACCAATGTGGTTCCTCGGCAAAGAAAGGGCCAAGGATTGCTATACGTGAGCAAGATGTTAAATTGCCGAGGGACGCAAATGTACGGGCTTGTGAGTGGCCATCCGATGATTTTATGGTCGAAGCAGGCTTCAAGGAGGAATTTGACGCGTATGTGCGTAATGCCGAGCTGGAGGACTTCTTACAAGATAAGTGTCCTCAATATTATCAATTGACTGATTCCTTTGTGCGGAGGTTCGAATATATCTCTGCGCGTAATTCTCCTAGTGTCATTTTTGATATTTATGATACATCTTATACCATGGATTTAGAGGATTTCACAACTGCTTGCAAACTCCCGCAATGGGGTAATATTAATGATCCTCGCAAATCTGAATTTAGAGATTTTCTTGCTAGTATTACTGTGGGAGAATCTAGGGACATAACACAAGCTACCATAGGGAGCATTCATTTTCCTGCTATACATTATTTTGCTCTCTTCATTGGTAGATGCATTAACGGTAAGGACGAAGCATGTCACATGTGTGTCCCTGATCTTTGTGTCCTCAAGAGTGCTGTGTCAGGTTATAAAGGTTATAACTTGGGGGCAATAGTTGCACGTAGGTTGCAGAATAATAGTAGAAGGGGTGACTTCTTTGGAGGAATTTATGCAACCAATGTGGCTAATTTTCTTAATATAGCTCCACGAGAGGGGGATATGATTGTACCTCCAATTTATTTGGATAAAGAATCTATGTTTGATCATCATTTTCTTGAGAGGAATGAACAATTCGTCCATTATCGACTAATCTATGATGGGCGCAATGTTGTCCCTGTTACTCTTCCTGCCCCCTACCTTTTTGATTATCACGCAAAAGGAAGATATGTTGTCACTAGGGAGGAAGCAAATGAATATGAGAGGGGAATTGAGGCAGCTCGCCAACACGCTGCTGCTCAGGAGGCGGTCGCCTCTGCATCTCAGTACGACCCCAGTTTCTCTTATGGATATCAGCCAGGCGTTCATTGGTATTAGAACAACTTAGGCCAAAAGCCTAATCTTGGGGGAGTACGTCTTTCTCACCGACTTTACATTAATGTTCACACACTAGTCGTCGGTGCTCATACTCTTTCATTGTATTATCCATGCTAGTTTAAATTTATTTTTCTAGTTTTCTTCTTGTGTGTTTGATAAACCTTGAGAAAAAACAAATAAATTAGTTAGTTTAATTTCCATGCTTGTAGTAGAAATTAAAATGAAAACCCAAAAAGATTTCTTGTTCTTATTTTACTTGTTGGGAACTTTCCCGTGTAAATAGTTTTATTTTCTTTTCTTTCCTTTGTGGGTAGAGAAGACCATATTGAAAATGTTTAGTGGCTCTTATATGCATGATTGTTTATTTAATTTAGAGCCCATATTACTTGCCTTCTCTCTTGAGTTGAATGCTTGCAAATTCCATCTTAGTCCAATGCACGTGCACTCTTATTATTATACACATCGTTCGGTCGTGCAAGTGAAAGGCAATAATCACGATATATGATGGACTTATTGGGATGAGAAAAGCTGGTATGAACTCAACCTCTCTTGTTTTTGTAAATATGATGATTCATCGTTCCTGAGTCAGCTATTATGAAGTAAACATATTTGCAATGACATTTAGAGATTATAGTTGCTTGTGCCATGCTTGATTAGCTATGAGTTATAATGGTTTACCTTGCGTGCCAACATGCTATTAGAATGATTATGATGTGGTATGATGGGATGGTATCCTCCTTTGAATGTATTAAGTGACTCGACTTGGCACATGTTCATGCATGTAGTTGAAACAAATCAACATAGCCTTTATGTTCATGGTGGATTATATCCTACTCATGCTTGTACTCGGTATGAATTAATTTTAATGCATGTTTACGACTGTTGTCGCTCTCTCAGTTGGTCGCTTCCCAGTCTTTTGCTAGCCTTCACCTGTACTAAGTGGGAATACTGCTTGTGCATCCAAACTCCTTAAACCCCAAAGTTGTTCCATATGGGTCCACTATACCTTCCTATATGCGGTATTTACCTGCCGTTCCAAGTAAATTTGTATGTGCCAAACTCCAAACCTTCAAATGAAATTCTGTTTTGTATGCTCAAGCAGCTCATGTTACAACTAGGGCTGCCTATATCTTCCATGCTAGGTGGGTTATTCTCAGGAGGAGTGGACTCCGCTCCTCATTCACGAGAAAGAGCCAGTAACCGGGATGCCCAGTCCCATGATCCAAAAAGATCAAAGCAAATCAAAATAATTAAACAAAACTCCCCCAGGGCGGTTGTATGTTGGAGGCACTCGTTGTTTCGAGCAAGCCATGGATTGATGCTTGTTGGTGGTTGGGGGAGTATAAACCTTTACCATTCTGTTTGGGAACTGCCTATAATGCATTTAGTATGGAAGATACAACCATCTCATAGTTGTTGCGTTGACAGCAAAAGTATGCCACTCAAAATGTTATTCAATCTCTATTTTAAAATCGAGCTCTGGCACCTCCACAAATCCCTGCTTCCCTCTGCGAAGGGCCTATCTATTTACTTTTTTATGTTGAGTCATCGTCCTTCTTATTAAAAGCACCCGCTGGAGAGCACACTGTCATTTGCATTCATTATTATTGGTTTATATTGGGTATGACTTGACTGGATCTCTTTTACCATGAATTACAATGTTTAGTCAGTCCTTGATCTTTAAAGGTGCTCTGCATTTATGTTTTGCGGTCTCAGAAAGGGCTAGCGAGATACCATTTTGTTATATCATGTTATGATTATTTTGAGAAAGTGTTGTCATCCAAGTTTTATTATTATGGCTCGTTAGCTGATTATGTTATTGATATGAGTAATTGTGAGAGCTAGGTGTTATGTGAGTATGGTTAGTTCATAATATTTGCTGAAACTTGAATGCTGGCTTTTCATGTTTACAACAACAAGAGCAAACAGAGTTTGTAAAAGTTTTTCTTTATCACTTTCAGTTTATCAACTGAATTGCTTGAGGACAAGCAAAGGTTTAATCTTGGGGGAGTTGATACGTCTCCAATGTATCTACTTTTCCAAACAATTTTGCCCTTGTTTTGGACTCTAACTTGCATGATTTGAATGAAACTAACCTGGACTGACGCTGTTTTCAGCAGAACTACCATGATGTTGTTTTATGTGTAGAAAAGAAAAGTTCTCGGAATGTCCTGGAAATCCACGGAGGCACTTTTTGGAATTAATAAGAATTTTTGGCGAAAGAATTGATGCCAGGGGGCCCAGGGCCTGTCCACGAGACAAGGGGGCGCCCCCTTGTAGGGCGGGGCCTCCTATCTTGTTGGCCCCCTGGACCTCCACCGACATCAACTCCAACTCCATATATTCCGTCTCGGAGAGAAAAAAATCAAGGAGAAAGTTTCATTGCGTTTTACGACACGGAGCCGCCGCCAAGCCCTAATCTCTCTCGGGAGGGCTGATCTGGAGTCCGTTCGGGGCTCCGGAGAGGGGGAATCGTCGCCGTCGTCATCATCAACCATCCTCCATCACCAATTTCATGATGCTCACCGCCATGCGTGAGTAATTCCATCGTAGGCTTGCTGGACGGTGATAGGTTGGATGAGATTTACCATGTAATCAAGTTAGTTTTGTTAGGGTTTGATTCCTAGTATCCACTATGTTCTGAGATTGATGTTGCTATGACTTTGCTATGCTTAATGCTTGTCACTCGGGCCCGAGTGCCATGATTTCAGATCTGAACCTATTATGTTTTCATGAGTATATGTGTGTTCTTGATCCTATCTCGCAAGTCTATAGTCACCTATTATGTGTTATGATCCGACAACCCCGAAATGACAATAATCGGGATACTTCTCGATGATTATCGTAGTTTGAGGAGTTCATGTATTCACTATGTGGTAATGCTTTGTTCCGGTTCTCTATTAAAAGGAGGCCTTAATATCCCTTAGTTTCCGCTAGGACCCCGCTTCCACGGGAGGGTAGGACAAAAGATGTCATGCAAGTTCTTTTCCATAAGCACGTATGACTATTTACGGAATACATGCCTACATTACATTGATGAATTGGAGCTAGTTCTATATCACCCTATGTTATAACTATTGCATGTGGAATCGCATCCGGCATAATTATCCATCACTGATCCATTGCCTACGAGCTTTTCACATATTGTTCTTCGCTTATTTACTTTTCCGTTGCTACTGTTACAACTACTACAAAAACCCAAAAACATTTATCTTTACTTTTGCTACCATTACTATTATTATCATACCACTTTTGCTACTAAACACTTTGCTGCAGATACTAAGTTATCCAGGTGTGGTTGAATTGACAACTCAACTGCTAATACTCAAGAATATTCTTTGGCTCCCCTTGTGTCGAATCAATAAATTTGGGTTGAATACTTTACCCTCGAAAGCTGTTGTGATCCCCTACACTTGTGGGTTATCTGATCTCCATAACCATATCTCTCTTGGCAACCGGACAAGAAATATACCATCTCGATCACCTCGTGATCATAACCAAACTGTAACCGTGATCCTTACAGTGATCACAACCCGACCAATAAATGGCCCGTGATCCTTACGGCGATCACAATCCGACCAATAAATGGCCCGTGATCCTTATGGCGATCACAACCCGACCAATAGATGGCCCGTGATCCTTAGGGCGATCACAACCCGACCAATACCTGGCCAATCTGTACTGCTCCAAATATCCACATATTATACGTCATTCCGTCAGGTGAGTGTTGATCGAACGGTGTACCCTAGTACGAACCCATGCCCATGACCGAGGACGCGGCTATCGATAGATTAAACACACACACTCTGCAGAGGTAGCGCACTGTACCCACATCAAGAACCCATGGCCTCGCACTCCTATTCGGGTGGACCAACGGCGTTCTGACAAAACCGATCTACTGCCATGACACTCTCCCGGCCACTCCGACTCACTCCCCACTGGGTTAGTCATGGGTGGCCCCGTATCTACCTCCAGACACAACGACCACCGTCGTGGCCTGATCCACTCTGGGATCCTCGCGCAAAATCAAATCAAAACCGGGCACACAAGGCTTATGTCCGCCTACCTGATCAGGGTAGTGCACTCCCATAACCTTCCCTCTTTAGAGGCACCAGCGAGAGGCACGACAATAGACCGCATTAGGGCCGTCCCATAACGGCAAATGTGGTTGCACTGGAAAAGTTCGATTCGGCGGCACCTGACCAACTTACTGACGGAATTTATCCACAAAACTATAACCATGATAACTGATACTCCGATGTCAACCATCAAACTATAATCCAATTCATAGCAATATCCAACAAACAATCCAAGCATAATATCATCATCTCAAAATACTCCGAGGGTAGCATCACACTACTATCATGATGAATCCGAAACAATAATCCTACTATTCCAATAACAAGAATACAGCTATCCAGCTAAGATCCACATGTAACCATCATCTCCGAAAATAATACTCCAAACAACAGAACATCAACTAGCATCATGCAAATCATCACACTAACCACTAATAATCCAAAGGCAGCATGATATCCAAGGTAATATTCCAAACATAATCATAGATATCATCATGGAAATAAACATAATACCAGCCATTAATACTCCAATGGCAGCATGATACTCATCAACTACAAACATAACTCCTAGTAATCCCAACAATAGCATGGCAACAACAAGATCAAAACAATACTCTGGGAAAATGCCATGCACCGAGTCATGTTGCTAAAGCAATATTTTAAACAAGTTCAAAATGAATTAAACCATGTCACTGCATTGCAATCATGCAAATGGAGGGTGTGGCTTGCCTGGGGTGGAAGAAATCACCGGAAGAAAGTGCGAGAAGCTCGCGGAAAGAATCGCCGGAAATCGTTCTCTCTCGGAGAGGGCTGATTAAGGGCAGGGGCAAAATGATCATTTTCAGTATGCCAAAACATAATGAAAGTGACACCACCAGAAAGGGTTCGACGAAACGAAGAAGTGAGCGTTGGTTTCACCTTAAACGGAGTTACGGATAAAAAGATATGGACGTTTTTCTACCAGGGACCCATCTGTAATGAAAATATTTTCAACCAGGGGCCTGAAGAGAAAAAAAGTGAAAACGTAAACAGAGAATACGCTTTCACCTTATCCGTTGGAACAGTGGCGGGGCTGATGCGTGCGGGTCCCATAGGTGGGGCCCGTCACTTATCCACGCTGGCCTGCGGGGTCAACGCGCTGGGAGGCTGACTGGAGGGCCCGAGGGAGTCGCGGGGCCCACCTGGCCTCGTCCTCTTCCTCTCCTCGCTCACGCCCGTGCCTGGCTGAGGCAGAGCCGGCGCCGAAGGTGCCTGCCGGCTGCATAGGCCACCGCAGGCGGCGCCCGGCCTACCCACGGATGCAGCGGAACGAGGCGGAGGCGGCCCTGGGCATAGCAGTCAATGGGGAGTTCGGGATACGCCGGGATGTTGGCCGCGGCGGACAGAGGCGTCGGGCACCGGCGGGACTCGTGGCCAAAGGCCGCCGGAGGATTAGGCGAAGGGCAGAGGGGCTTGGGTGGACTGCAGGAGTTGCTCTGGTGGAGGTAGGAAGTGGAGTGGGGCTCGGCGTTGCCAGAATTTAGGCGGAGACCAGAGGCGGCCACGACGGTGATGGCGGGCAGGGAGCGCTCCAGTGTTCGACGGAGAGGTCGGGGAGGGATCTGAGAGTGAGGGGAGGAGGCTGATGAGCTCGAGAGGCCGCGGGGGAGGCTATATATAGCCGGGCGAGAGGGAGCCGAGCTGGCCTCGCCGCGGACGCGTGTCCGGCGCCGCGGACGCGTGCTCGCGTGCATGAGCTCGGAAGCAAACGACGAGGGAGGAGCAGTGGGGGCTCTCAAGGGGCAGAGGAGGCGAAGGGGGCGTAGAGAGGAAGACGACGGTGACGAACGGATCCAAACCTTCTCTGTACGCACGAGGGCGCGGGGCGGTTTGCGTCGGTGAGGAAGAGAACGGAGGGGGAGAGGGATCCAGGCGAACGACGACGATGAGGCAGGGCTACTGGACATGCGGGGACGAGCCAAATCCAGCTGGAGCAACTATGCCGAGGCCAACAGTGGCTAGACCACCGTTTTGGCTGTCTTCACTCGTGGTCACCACTGGTGTAGCGCGCTCTGGAGATTTTACTGAGGTCAAACCATGTATACCACGTAGTCCTTCATAGGGTGGTTTAAAATAAGGTGGTAAATGGGTGAAAAAGGCTAGGGTTAAATGGTTATCAACTGCTGAAATTTACTGCAGTAAACTTAGTAGTGCACTGGTGATCAACAGGGAAATGATTGAGGCCAAATAAGATGTCTGGAGTGTTTAGCTATGGAGGGACTATGATCCTGGAGGTTTTGAGGGTAAAAGGATCAAGATTTACTGCAGTTGCTTCACAACTGCATACTTGGTCCAGAAATGAAGATCAAGATGGTGCACTCACATGGAGTGTCAACTTGAGCTCAAATTGGGCAAGGCTTGATCATTTGGTCATATGAAGATGCTGTGAAAAGCTCATGCCAAATGGACAAACCAAAATGGCACTTGCTTCACAAACATCTCTGCTGACCACAAACTTGAAATAATATTGGTTGTCAAATGGCCCAATGAAATTATGCCAAATTGTATGGAGAGATGTTTTATGGGTAGAAGAATGATCTGGTAATTTATCAGGATTTTTGAAGCAATATAAAATACACTTGCTTCACAACCTGAAAATATTGCCAGAAACAAAGATTTGCTCCTATGCTCACATAGATGATTTTATAGGGCTACAAATGGGTGAAGGGGGTTTATTATGAGCACATTAAGGAGTGTGCAAAAGTTCAACTCATTTGGGTACTCCTAGCTAGTACTTCCTTCACAAAGCCTTCTGTTTGATAGAAACTTTGAAAATTCACTGAGGAAGATTGGCTAGGCAAATAAATTTGAACTTGTGCATGGGGCAATTATTTGGACATATAAACATGCCCAAAAAGGTTGGGAGTCAATAGGAGAAATATAAATGACACTTCCTTCACAAAGTGCCATTCAGGGCAGAATGGAAAAAGGAATATTGGGGAATTATTTTTGAACTGACCAAGGCAATGTTTGGGCATATTTGAGTTATATATGACCCAAAGGAATTATGAGAATTATTTGGGGATTTTTGGATGGACAGAAATATAGGTTGCTTCACAACCTAGGGCAGATAGGGTTATTCCTTTAATGAAAAAGGAATTTTCCCTAGAAAAAGATTTTAGGGTTTGGTCAAGGAGTGAAGTGACATGATCTTTGGCAAGGTTTTGAGAATGATGAGCCACTTGGGAGGAGGAAATGAGGATGATCTCCCAGATGGCAAGGCCACAGAACCACTCCAAAAAGGAAAACATAGCAAAAACCAAATAAATCCAAAGAAAAAGAAAAGGGCCAAAATCCAGGCTGTCACACGGGTGCCCTGGAAGTTGGTGATGAAGCGGCTGCGCATCTCCTCCCAAGAATAAACCTACCCCTCGGTCAGGTTCAGAAGCCAAGAACACGCGCCATCCTTGAGGGCCATCGGGAACCAGTTTGCCATGATCTTCTCGTCGCCGTTGGCCGCCTCGATGCTCAGCTGGTAGAGGTGTAGGAACTCAGCGGGGTCTGCAGTGCCATCATAGTGTGGAGGCAGGTCATGCTTGAACTTGCTCGGCCAGACGACGTTGCGGAGCTCTGCAGTGAACACACGGCATCCTGCCGTGGCCACCGGAGATCGTCGAGGGGGTGGAACATAGTCCTGGTGCATGTGCACCGCCACCTCCTGTGGCGGCTCGCGAGCCTGGTGCTGGGGTGCTGGAAGCACGCGCGTTTCTCCTTGGGACTTTCAACCACCTGGCAGCTCACGTCGTCCCAAGCCGGCACCGGGTGCTGCGGGTTGCATCGTGGAGCCATACGCCTTGGCTCGACGATGGCGCCCCGGGCCGGAGGCGGAGGAGGAGCCCCGTGCGCGACATCGCCCATTGCAGGTGGTTGCTGAGGCAGCGAGTGAGCCGGCCCGTCAGAGCCCCTGTGCGCGATGCTGATGAGCTCGGTGATACGCTCGAGCCACTCCTCGTAGAGATCACCCACGGTACGGTAGCGAAGAAGCTCCCGTGCCGTGAGCAGAGCGGCCTGCGCGTCCACCTGCCCGCGGCGCACATGGGATGATGAAGCTGCTGGAGTCAGTGATGGAGTGGCGGTGCGGCCGTCACGACGCACCGAAGGCTGCAACGATGAAGCTTGCTGCTCGTGGCTGGCAGGACCCGTGGCAGTGTTGGCCACCAGAGAAGGAGCGCGGCAGGCGCAGCCGTCACCCGCCGGAGCTGTCTGAGTGACACGGGCGGTGACTGCGGCCCGATGCTTGATGCGAGCCCTGCGCGCGTCGGCCATTGAGGTGTCAAAGCAGCGGCGGATCGAACAACGGAAGAGGATATCCGATGCACCCCCTACCAGGCGCCAAATGTCAGATTTCGGGATCCGGCAACCCTTGAGAGGTTTGAACTCTGGGGTGCGTGCGGAGATCTCAACCTGCCCAGCCTGCCTACTCGCGATCCTCCCTAGCCTAGCGCATAGAGCTCACAGAGACACAAAGACACAGAGATTTATACTGGCTCGGGCCACCGTTGTAGTGTAATACCCAAATCCAGTGTTGTGTGGTGGATTGCCTCGAGGGGCTATGTATGAACTAGTACAAAGGATGAACAAGCCTCAGGAGGTGAGGTGTTCTTGAGCTTGTGTAGTGCTCACGGTGGAAAGTGATATCTCTCTACTATGGTGACGGATAAGTCCTATATATAGTGGCCTTGGTCATCTTCCCAAAAATGAGCGGGAAGGGATTCCACAACGGCGGGATTTGAAAGGGGACAAGTAGTACAGTCTATCCTGACAAAAGTAGTCTTCGCCTACAAAAAGCCTCTGGTCGTTACGCTGCGGTGGGCTCGGTAATGACCTCCGTCCTGCCGTCCTGGCGGTCTTGGTCTTGTTGCACCAGAATGGAAACATTTGGCTGATTCCTCGAGACTCTGTGCCTGTGGCTTGCCTCCCTGATACTTCTCCAACGTATCTACTTTTCCAAACACTTTTGTCCTTGTTTTGGACTCTAACTTGCATGATTTGAATGAAACTAACCCGGAATGACGCTGTTTTCAGCAGAACTACAATGATGTTGTTTTATGTGTAGAAAAGAAAAGTTCTCAGAATGTCCTGGAAATCCACGGAGGCACCTTTTGGAATTAATAAGAATTTTTGGCAAAAGAATCAATGCCAGGGGGGCCATAGCCTATCCACGAGACAGGGGGCGCGCCCCCCCTAGGGCGCGGCCTCCTATCTCGTGGGACCCCTGGACCTCCACCGACCTCAACTCCAACTCCATATATTCACGTTCAGGGAGAAAAAAATCAGGGAGAAAGTTTCATCGCGTTTTACGACACGGAGCCGCCGCCAAGCCCTAATCGCTCTCGGGAGGGCTGATCTGGAGTCCGTTCGGGTTCGGAGAGGGGGATTCGTCGTCATCGTCATCATCAACCATCCTCCATCACCAATTTCATGATGCTCACCGCCGTGCGTGAGTAATTCCATTGTAGGCTTGCTGGACGGTGATGGGTTGGATGAGATTTACCATGTAATCAAGTTAGTTTTGTTGGGGTTTGATCCCTAGTATCCACTATGTTCTGAGATTGATGTTGCTATGACTTTGCTATGCTTAATGCTTGTCACTAGGGCCCGAGTGCCACGATTTCAGATCTGAACCTATTATGTTTTCATGAATAATGTGTGTTCTTGATCCTATCTTGCAAGTCTATAGTCACCTATTATGTGTTATGATCCGACAACCCCGAAGTGACAATAATCGGGATACTTCTCGGTGATGACCGTAGTTTGAGGAGTTCATGTATTCACTATGTGCTAATGCTTTGTTCCGGTTCTCTATTAAAAGGAGGCCTTAATATCCCTTAGTTTCTGTAAGGACCCCGCTGCCACGGGAGGCTAGGACAAAAGATGTCATGCAAGTTCTTTTCCATAAGCACGTATGACTATTTGCGGAATACATGCCTACATTACATTGATGAACTGGAGCTAGTTCTATATCACCCTAAGTTATAACTATTGCATGAGGAATCGCATCCGGCATAATTATCCATCACTGATCCATTGCCTACGAGCTTTTCACATATTGTTCTTAGCTTATTTACTTTTCCGTTGCTACTGTTAGAACTACTACAAAAACACAAAAACATCTATCTTTACTTTTGCTACCGTTACTATTATTATCATACCACTTTTGCTACTAAACACTTTGCTGCAGATACTAAGTTATCCAGGTGTGGTTGAATTGACAACTCAACTGCTAATACTCAAGAATATTCTTAGGCTCCCCTTGTGTCGAATCAATAAATTTGGGTTGAATACTTCACCCTCAAAAGCTGTTGCGATCCCCTACACTTGTGGGTTATCAAGACCAATTTCTGGCGCCGTTGCTGGGGAGCATAGCTCTATTCTCTGAGTCACTTGGGATTTATATCTGTTGATCACTATGAAGAACTTGAAAGACGCTAAAACCAAGATTTTGCCCTCAACTACGAGGGGAGGTAAGGAACTGCCATCTAGCACTGCACTAGATTCTCCTTCCATTATTAGTAGGCTTGCGACACCTAAGCCTACTACTGCTATGAATTCTGATATGTCGCATGTTATTGATGATGCCACTTCTGATATGCATGATGAAACTACTTCTGTGCGTGATACTACTTTACCATTAGGTGAATTTCTTCATGAACAACTTGCTAGAGTTAGGGGGAATGAAAATATTGAAGAACCTATTATTGATGATAGTGATGATGAAGGTTCCCCCAATGATTATGTATTACATGTTGTTCCTAAGGGTTCTGTTATGAATGAAAAAGCTGCTATGGAAATTCTTGCTTGCAATGATAAAAATGATCTTAAGAAATTATTAGCTAAATGGAAGCAGCAGTCTCTTAATGCTAGAATGAAACCCGATCCTGCTTTTGCTACTTCACCTATCTGTGTTACTGATAAGGATTATGAATTCTCTGTTGATCCTAATATTATTACTTTAGTTGAATCTGATCCTTTTTATGGCCTTGAATCTAAAATTGTTGTGGCACATCTTACCAAGTTGAATGATATAGCCACCCTGTTTACTAATGATGAGAAGTCTCGCTATTTATATATCCTTAAGATATTTCCGTTCTCATTAAAGGGTGATGCTAAGACTTGGTATAATTCTCTTGCTCCTGATTGTGTGCGTAGTCCCCAGGATATGATTTATTACTTCTCTGCTAAATATTTCCCTACTCATAAGAAACAAGTTGCCTTGCGGGAAATATATAATTTTGTGCAAATCAAAGAAGAGAGTCTCCCACAAGCTTGGGGGAGGCTTCTCCGGTTACTTAATGCTTTGCCTGATCATCCTCTTAAGAAAAATGAAATACTTGATATCTTTTATAATGGACTAACCGATGCTTCCAAGGACTACTTGGATAGTTGTGTTGGTTGTGTTTTCAGGGAAAGAACAGTCGACGAAGCTGAAATACTATTGAATAATATTATGACTAATGAAAATAATTGGACTCTTCCTGAGCCAATTCCTGAAGTAATTCCTGAACCAATTGAGCCAACTCCTAAGCCTATTCCTGAACCCACTCCGAAGAAGAGAGGTGTTTTATTTCTCAGTCCTGAAGATATGCAAGAGGCAAAGAAATCAATGAAAGAAAAAGGTATTAAAGCTGAATATGTTAAGAATTTACCACCTATTGAAGAAATACATGGTCTTAATTTACCGCCTGAAGAACCACATTGTCTTGATAACCCGACACAGGTAGTAAAGGTAAATTCTCTCTATAGATATGATAAAGTTGAAGTCCCCTCTACTAAATTTCATAGCCCATGCTTAGATGAATTTGATTACTTTATGGCCAGACAAGAAAGTTTTAATGCTTATGTTGGTAGAGAGTTAAAGAATAATGCTTTCGAGATAGGACGCATAGGTGATAATCTGGCTAGAGTTAAAGATGAACTTCACCGCGTTAGCAAATATGCTTCTTGGTTGCAACTCAAGCTGAGCAAGTACTTAAAGCTCAAAATGATTTGCTTGATGAATTAAATAATAAAAATGACTTTGTCGTTAGAGTGGCTACTAGAACTGGTAGAATGACTCAGGAACCTTTGTATCCTGAAGGCCACCCTAAGAAAATCAAGCAAGATTCTCAGAGAAATAATTTAGAGGCACCTAGTTCTTCTAAAAAGAAGAAAAAGAAAAATGATAGGACTTTGCATGCTTCTAGTGAACCTACTGTAGACACACCTGAGAATCCCAATGATATTTCTATTTCTGATGCTGAAACACAATCAGGTGATGAACATGAACCTGGTGATAATGTTAATGATAATGTTCATGTTGATGCTCAACCTAGCAAAGACAATGATGTAGAGATTGAACCTGCTGTTGATCTTGATAACCCACAATCAAAGAATGAACGTTATGATAAGAGGGATTTCGTTGCTAGGAAGCACGGTAAAGAAAGAGAACCATGGGTTCAGAAACCCATGCCCTTTCCTCCTAAACCATCCAAGTCAAAGGATGATGAGGATTTTGAGCGCTTTGCTGAAATGATTAGACCTATTTTCTTACGTATGCGCTTAACTGATATGCTAAAAGTAAATCATTACGCTAAGTATATGAAGGATATAATCACAAATAAAAGAAAGATACCGGAAGCTGAAATTTCCACCATGACTGCTAATTACACTTTTAAGGGTAGGATACCAAAGAAACTTGGAGATCCGGGTGTTCCAACTATACCATGCTCTATTAAAAGAAACTATGTTAGAACAGCTTAACATGATCTTGGAGCCGGTGTTACTGTTATGCCTCTCTCTTTATATCGTAGACTCGAATTGAATAAGTTGACACCTACTGAAATATCTTTGCAAATGGCTGATAAATCAACTGCTATACCTGTCGGTATTTGTGAGGATGTGCCTGTTGTGGTTGCAAATGTCACTATCTTAACGGACTTTGTTATTCTTGATATTCCCAAGGACGATAGTATGTCTATTATCCTTGGTAGACCTTTTCTTAATACTGTAGGGGCTGTTATTTATTGCAACAAAGGCAATGTCACTTTTCTTGTTAATGGTAATGAGCATACGGTACACTTTCCGAGGAAACAATCTCAAGTTCATAGCATCAATTCTATTGAAAAAGTTCCAACTATCATTTTTGGAGGTTTTGAATTTCCTCTCCCTACTATCAAGAAAAAGTATGATATTCTTATTGTTGGGGATTTTCATATCCCCGTTGAGGTAACTTAGTGTCATTCGAAATTTCTCCGGTTCCGTGTTATTCGGAATGAGTTTGTTAACAAGACTTGATCAACCTTGTTAGTGGGTTCATTTCGATGATCACGAGATGGATGAAACTAGAAGGCACAACCTTCTGTACCCTCCTTCTACTTTCTGTTATTTAGAATTAATAAAGCAAAAGTAGTATTATCTGTCTGTCTTCTGAATTATCCGTGCATTAAAAAAATAGTCCGAAAATAAAAGTGCTCCAAATGCCCTGCAAATTTAGTATGATTTTTTCTAGAATATTTGAGGATTTTAGGCACTGAAAACACTGCAGGAGGGACAAGCACCAAGCCACGAGAGAGGAGGGCGCCCCCCTGTAGGGCGCGCCCCCTGTCTCGTAGGCCCCTGGTGGCTCCCCTCCACTTATGCCAGTACCCACACACTTCATCTTCTACCCAAAAAATCCCCATCCAGCTCAAACATGAGTTCTAGCTCGTTTTGCTGCGATTTTCGATCTCTTAGCTCAAAGCTCCATTCGCAAAACTGCTTTGGGAGATTGTTGCTTGGTATGTGACTCCTCCATTGGTCATTTAGTTTTTGTTCTACTGCTTTATTCATTGCAAAATTTTGCTGCATAGGTGACCATGTTCTTGAGCTTGCATATTAAATTTTTGAGGTCCCAAGAAATTCCAATGCATGATATAGGCTCTGGGCACTTGTAGGAGTAGTTGCTATCAATCTTGTTTAGTTTTATCCATTTTTATTTTGAAGTTACTAAAATTTCAGAAATTTTCAGAAAAAGAAATATGCTTAGAAGAATGTACCAAGGTGGTTCTTCGGCAAAGAAAGGACCAAGGATTGCTATACGTGAGCAAGATGTTAAATTGCCGAGGGACGCAAATGTACGGGCTTGTGAGTGGCCATCCGATGATTTTATGGTCGAAGCAGGCTTCAAGGAGGAATTTGACGCGTATGTGCGTAATGCCGAGCTGGAGGACTTCTTACAAGATAAGTGTCCTCAATATTATCAATTGACTGATTCCTTTGTGCGGAGGTCCGAATATATTTCTGCGCGTAATTCTCCTAGTGTCATGTTTGATATTTATGATACATCTTATACCATGGATTTAGAGGATTTCACAACTGCTTGCAAACTCCCGTAGTGGGGTAATATTAATGATCCTCGCAAATCTGAATTTAGAGATTTCCTTGCTAGTATTGATGTGGGAGAATCTAGGGACATAACACAAGCTACCATAGGGAGCATTTATTTTCCTGCTATACATTATTTTGCTCTTTTCATTGGTAGATGCATTAACGGTAAGGACGAAGCATGTCACATGTGTGTCCCTGATCTTCGGGTCCTCAAGAGTGCTATGTCAGGTTATAAAGGTTATAACTTGGGGGCAATAGTTGCACGTAGGTTGCAGAATAATAGTAGAAGGGGTGATTTCTTCGGAGGAATTTATGCAACCTGTGTGGCTAACTTTCTTAACATAGCTCCACGAGAGGGGGATATGATTGTACTGTTGGGTAACGTAGTAATTTCAAAAAATTTCCTACGTACACGTAAGATCATGGTGATGTATAGCAACGAGAGGGGAGAGTGTTGTCTATGTACCCTCGTAGACCGAAGCGGAAGCGTTGACGCAACGTAGAGGAAGTAGTCGTACGTCCTCCCGGTCCGACCGATCCAAGCACCGTTACTCCGGCACCTCCGAGTTCTTGACACACGTACAGCTCGATGACGCACCCCGATCTCCGATCCAGCAGAGGCGTGGGGAGGAGTTCCGTCAGCACGATGGCGTGGTGACGATCTTGATGTTCTCCTGTTGCAGGGCTTCGCCTAAGCACCGCTACAATATGACCAAGGTGTAATATCGTGGAGGGGGGCTCCGCACACGGCTAAGGAACGATCTCAATGATCAACTTGTGTGTTCTAGGGTGCCCCCCTACCCCCGTATATAAAGGAGGGAGGGAGGAGGTGGCCGGCGCAAGGGGGGCGCGCCATAGGGAGGGGGAAACCTACTCCAAGTAGGTTTCCCTCTCTTTTCCTTATCTTATTTGGAGGGGGAAGGAAGGAGTACTAGTAGTAGGAAGAAGTACTAGTAGTAGGAAAGGAAGAGGGGGAAGGAGAAAGGAAAGGGGGGCCGGCCCCCCTCCCCAATTCGGATTGGGCTTGGGGGGGGGGGGGGGCGCCCCCCTCCCTTGCTCCTTCTCCCTTCCTCCTACATGGGCCCAATAAGGCCCATATACTTCCCGGGGGGTTCCGGTAACCTCCCGGAGCTCCGGTATATTCCCAAACTCTTCCGGAACCTTTCCGGTGTCCAAATATATCCGTCCAATATATCAATCTTTATGTCTCGACCATTTCGAGACTCCTCGTCATGTCCGTGATCATATCCGGGACTCCGAACAACCTTCGGTACATCAAAATACATAAACTCATAATATAACTATCATCGAAACCTTAAGCGTGCGGACCCTACGGTTCGAGAACAATGTAGACATGACCGAGACACGTCTCCGGTCAATAACCAATAGCGGGACCTGGATGCCCATATTGGTTCCTACATATTCTATAAAGATCTTTATCGGTCAAACCGCATAACAACATACTTTGTTCCCTTTGTCATCGGTATGTTACTTGCCCGAGATTTGATCGTCGGTATCCAATACCTAGTTCAATCTCGTTACCGGCAAGTCTCTTTACTCGTTCTGTAATACGTCATCTCATAACTAACTCATTAGTTACATGCTTGCAAGGCTTAGGTGATGAGTATTACCGAGAGGGCCCAGAGATACCTCTCCGACAATCGGAGTGACAAATCCTAATCTCGAATTATGCCAACTCAACATGTACCTTCGGAAACACCTGTAGAGCACCTTTATAATCACCCAGTTACGTTGTGACATTTGGTAGCACACAAAGTGTTATTCCGGTAAACGGGAGTTGCACAATCTCATAGTTGCAGGAACTTTGTATAAGTCATGAAGAAAGCAATAGCAGTATAATAAACGATCAAGTGCTAAGCTAACAGAATGGGTCATGTCAATCACATCATTCTTCTAATGATGTGATCCCACTAATCAAATGACAACACATGTCTATGGTTAGGAAACATAACCATCTTTGATTAATGAGCTAGTCAAGTAGAGGCATACTAGTGACTATAGTTTTGTCTATGTATTAACACATGTATTATGTTTCCGGTTAATACAATTCTAGCATGAATAATAAACATTTATCATGAAATAAGGAAATAAATAATAACTTTATTATTGCCTCTAGGGCATATTTCCTTCAGTCTCCCACTTGCACTAGAGTCAATAATCTAGCTCACATCGCCATGTGATTTAACACCAATATTCATATCTGTATATGATTAACACCCATAGTTCACATCATCATGTGACCAACATCCAAAGGTTTACTAGAGTCAATAATCTAGTTCACATCGCTATGTGATTAACACCCAAAGAGTACTAAGGTGTGATCATGTTTTGCTTGTGAGAGAAGCTTAGTCAACGGGTCTATCACATTCAGAGCCGTATGTATTTTGCAAATATTTTATGTCCACAATGCTCTGCACGGAGCTACTCTAGCTAATTGCTCCCACTTTCAATATGTATCCAGGTTGAGACTTAGAGTCATCTGGATCAGTGTAAAAGTTTGCACTGATGTAACTTTTACAACAAACTCTTTTATCACCTCCATAATCGAGAAACATCTCCTTAGTCCTTACTAAGGATATTCTTGACCAATGTCCAGTGATCTACTCCTAGATCACTATTGTACTCCCTTGCCAAATTCAGAGCAAGGTATACAATAGGTCTGGTACATAGCATAGTATACTTTATAGAACCTATGACTGAGGCATAGGGAATGACTTTTCATTCTCTTTCTATTTTCTGTTGTGGTCGGGATTTGAGTCTTACTCAATTTCATACCTTTGCAACACATGCAAGAACTCTTTCTTTGACTGTTCCATTTTGAACTATTTCAAAATCTTGCCAAGGTATGTATTCATTGAAAATCTTATCAAGCGTCTTGATCTATCTTAATAGATCTTGATGCTCAATATGTAAGTAGCTTTTACCGAGGTATTTTCTTTTAAAGAACTCTTTAAAACACTCCTTTATGCTTTGCAGAAAAATTCTACATCATTTCTGATCAACAATATGTCACTCACATATACTAATCAAAAAGGCTGTAGTGCTCCCACTCACTTTATTGTAAATACAGGCTTCATCGTAAGTCCATATAAAACTATATGCTTTGATCAACTTATCAAAGCGTATATTCCAACTCCGAGATGCTTACACCAGTCCATAGATGGATCGCTGGAGCTTGCGTATTTTGTCAGCACCTTTAGGATTGACAAAACCTTCTTGTTGCATCATATACAACTCTTCTTTAATAACTCCATTAAGGAATGCAGTTTTGTTTATCCATTTGCCAGATTTCATAAAATGCGGCATTTGCTAACATGATTCGGACAGACTTTTAAGCACCGATACGAGTGAGACAATCTCATTGTATTCAACATCTTGAACTTTGTCAAAAACCTTTTTCGACAAGTCTAGCTTTGTAGATAGTAACACTACTATCAGCGTCTGTCTTCCTCTTGAAGATCCATTTATTTTCTATGGCTTGCCAATCATCGGGCAACTCCACCAAAGTCCACACTTTATTCTCATACATGGATCTCATCTCAGATTTCATGGCCTCAAGCCATTTCGCGGAATCTGGGCTCATCATCGCTTCCTCATAGTTCGTAGGTTCATCATGGTCTAGTTACATGACTTCCAGAATAGGATTACCGTACCACTCTGGTGCAGATCTCACTCTGGTTTACCTACGAGATTCGGTAGTAACTTGATCTGAAGTTACATGATCATCATCATTAGCTTCCTCACTAATTGGTGTAGTAGTCACAGGAACAGATTTCTGTGATGATCTACTTTCCAATAAGGGAGAAGGTACAATTACCTCATCAAGTTCTACTTTCCTCCCACTCACTTCTTTCGAGAGAAACTCCTTCTCTAGAAAGGATCCATTTATTAGCAACGAATGTTTTGCCTTCGGATCTGTGATAGAAGGTGTACCCAACAATCTCCTTTGGGTATTCAATGAAGACACACTTCTCCGATTTGGGTTTGAGCTTATCAGGATGAAACTTTTTCACATAAGCATCGCAGCCCCAAACTTTAAGAAAAGACAACTTTGGTTTCTTGCTAAACCACAGTTCATATAGTGTCGTCTCAAAGGATTTAGATGGTGCCCTATTTAATGTGAATGCAGCTGTCTCTAATGCATAACCCCAAAATGATAGTGGTAAATCGGTAAGAGACATCATAGATCGCACCATATCAAATAAAGTGCGGTTACGACATTCGGACACACCATAACGTTGTGGTGTTCCAGGTGGCGTGAGCTGTGAAACTATTCCACATTGTTTTAATTGAAGACCAAACTCGTAACTCAAATATTCATCTCCGTGATCAGATCGCAGAAACTTTATTTTCTTGTTACGATGATTTTCCACTTCACTCTGAAATTCTTCGAACCTTTCAACTATTTCAGACTTATGTTTCATCAAGTAGATATACCAATATCTGCTCAAATCATCTGTGAAGGTCAGAAAATAATGATACCCGCCGCGAGCCTCAACACTCATCGGATCGCATACATCAGTATGTATTATTTCCAATAAGTCAGTTGCTCACTCCATTGTTCCGGAGAACGGAGTCTTAGTCATTTCGCCGATGAGGCATGGTTCGCAAGCATCAAGTGATTCATAATCAAGTGATTCCAAAATCCCATCAGCATGGAGTTTCTTCGTGCGCTTTACACCAATATGACCAAAATGGCAGTGCCACAAATAAGTTGCACTATCATTATTAACTTTGCATCTTTTGGCATCAATATTATGAATATGTGTATCACTACGATCGAGATCCAACAAACTATGTTCATTGAGTGTATGACCATCGAAGGTCTTATTCATGTAAACAGAATAACAATTTATTCTCTAACTTTAAATGAATAACCGTATCGCAATAAACATGATCAAATCATATTCATGCTTAACGCAAACGCCAAATAACATTTATTTAGGTTTAACACTAATCCCGAAAGTATAGGGAGTGTGCGATGATGATCATATCAATCTTGGAACTACTTCCAACACTCATTGTCACTTCACCCTCAACTAGTCTCTGTTTATTCTGTAACTCCTGTTTTGAGTTACTAATCTTAGCAACCGAACAAGTATCAAATACTCAGGGGCTACTATAAACACTAGTTAGGCACACATCAAACACCTGTATATCAAATATACCCTTGTTCACTTTGCCATCCTTCTTATCCACCAAATATTTAGGGCATTTCCGCTTCCAGTGACCATTTCCTTTGCAGTGTAAGCACTCAGTTTCAGGCTTTGGTCTAGCTTTGGTCTTCTTCACGGGAGTGACAACTTGCTTGTCTTTCCACTTGAAGTTCCCTTTCTTTCCCTTTGCCCTTCTCTTGAAACTAGTGGTCTTGTCAATCATCAACACTTGATGCTCTTTCTTGATTTCTACCATCGTCGATTTCAACATCACGAAGAGCTTGGGAATCGTTTACGTCATCCCTTGCATACTATAGTTCATCACGAAGTTCTAGTAACTTAGTGATGGTGACTAGAGAATTCTGTCAATCACTATCTTATCTGGAAGATTAACTCCCACTTGATTCAAGCGATTGAAGTACCCAAACAATCTAAGCACATGCTCACTAGTTGAGCGATTCTCCTCCATCTTTTAGCTATAGAACTTGTTGGAGACTTCATATCTCTCAACTCGGGTATTTGCTTGAAATATTAACTTCAATTCCTGGAACATCTCATATGGTCCATGACGTTCAAAACGTCTTTGAAGTCCCGATTATAAGCCGTTAAGCATGGTGCACTAAACTATCAAGTAGTCATCATATTGAGCTAGTCAAACGTTCATAACGTCTACATCTGCTCTTGCAATAGGTCTATCACCTAGCGGTGCATCAAGGACATAATTCTTCTGTGCAGCAATGAGGATTAACCTCAGATCACGGATCAAATCCGCAACATTGCTACTAACATTTTTCAACACAGTTTTCTCTAGGAACATATCAAAATAAACATATGAAAGCAACAACGCGAGCTATTGATCTACAACATAATTTGCGAAATACTACTAGGACTAAGTTCGTGATAAATTAAAGTTCAATTAATCATATTACTTAAGAACTCCCACTTAGACAGCCATCTCTCTAGTCATCTAAGTGATCACGTGATCCAAATCAACTAAACCATGACCGATCATCACGTGAGATGGAGTAGTTTTCAATGGTGAACATCACTATGTTGATCATATCTACTATATGATTCACGCTCAACCTTTCGGTCTCCGTGTTCCGAGGCCATATCTGCATATGCTAGGCTCGTCAAGTTTAACCTGAGTATTCCGCGTGTGCAAAACTGGCTTGCACCCGTTGTAGATGGACGTAGAGCTTATCACACCCGATCATCACGTGGTGTCTGGGCACGACGAACTTTGGCAACGGTGCATACTCAGGGAGAACACTTCTTGATAATTAGTGAGAGATCATCTTAAAATGCTACCGTCAAACAAAACATAATAAGATGTATAACAGATAAACATCATATGCAAAATATGTGACATGATATGGCCATGATCATCTTGCGCCTTTGATCTCCATCTCCAAAGTACTGTCATGATCTCTATCATCACCGGCACGACACCATGATCTTCATCATCTTGATCTATATCAATGTGTCATCATATGGTCGTCTCACCAACTATTGCTCTTGCAACTATTGCTATCGCATAGCGATAAAGTAAAGCAATTATTTGGCACTTGCATCTTATGCAACAAAGAGACAACCATAGAGCTTCTGCCAGTCGCCGATAACTTCAACAAAACATGATCATCTCATACAATAACTTATATCTCATCACGTCTTGACCATATCACATCACAACATGCCCTGCAAAAACAAGTTAGACGTCCTCTACTTTGTTGTTGCAAGTTTTACGTGGCTGCTACGGGCTTAAGCAAGAACCAATCTCACCTACGCATCAAAACCACAACGATAGTTTGTCAAATAGACTCCATTTTAACCTTCGCAAGGACCGGGCGTAGCCACACTCGGTTCAACTAAAGTTGGAGAAACTGACACCCGCCAGCCACCTGTGTGCAAAGCACGTCGGTAGAACCAGTCTCGCGTAAGCGTACGCGTAATGTCGGTCCGGGCCGCTTCATCCAACAATACCGCCGAACCAAAGTATGACATGCTGGTAGGCAGTATGACTTATATCGTCCACAACTCACTTGTGTTCTACTCGTGCATATAACATCAAACCATAAAAACCTAGGCTCGGATGCCACTGTTGGGGAACGTAGTAATTTCAAAAAATTTCCTACGCACACGTAAGATCATGGTGATGCATAGCAACGAGAGGGGAGAGTGTTGTCTACGTACCCTCGTAGACCGAAGCGGAAGCATTGGCGCAACGTAGACGAAGTAGTCGTACGTCCTCCCGGTCCGACCGCTCCAAGCACCGTTACTCCGGCACCTCCGAGTTCTTGACACACGTACAACTCGATGACGCACCCCGATCTCCGATCCAGCAGAGGCGCGGGGAGGAGTTCCGTCAGCACGACGGCGTGGTGACAATCTTGATGTTCTCCTGTTGCAGGGCTTCGCCTAAGCACCGCTACAATATGACCGAGGTGTAATATCGTGGAGGGGGGCACCGCACACGGCTAAGGAATGATCTCAATGATCAACTTGTGTGTTCTAGGGTGCCCCCCTACCCCCGTATATAAAGGAGGGAGGGAGGAGGTGGCCGGCCCAAGGGGGGGCGCGCCATAGGGAGGGGGAAACCTACTCCAAGTAGGTTTCCCTCTCTTTTCCTTATCTTATTTGGAGGGGGAAGGAAGGAGTACTAGTAGTAGGAAGAAGTACTAGTAGTAGGAAAGGAAGAGGGGGAAGGAGAAAGGAAAGGGGGGGCCGGCCCCCCTCCCCAATTCGGATTGGGCTTGGGGGGCGCGCCCCCTCCCTTGCTCCTTCTCCCTTCCTCCTACATGGGCCCAATAAGGCCCATATACTTCCCGAGGGGTTCCGGTAACCTCCCGGAGCTCCGGTATATTCCCAAACTCTTCCGGAACCTTTCCGGTGTCCAAATATATCCGTCCAATATATCAATCTTTATGTCTCGACCATTTCGAGACTCCTCGTCATGTCCGTGATCATATCCGGGACTCCGAACAACCTTCGGTACATCAAAATACATAAACTCATAATATAACTGTCATCGAAACCTTAAGCGTGCGGAGCCTACGGTTCGAGAACAATGTAGACATGACCGAGACACGTCTCCGATCAATAACCAATAGCGGGACCTGGATGCCCATATTGGTTCCTACATATTCTACGAAGATCTTTATCGGTCAAACCGCATAACAACATACTTTGTTCCCTTTGTCATCGGTATGTTACTTGCCCGAGATTTGATCGTCGGTATCCAATACCTAGTTCAATCTCATTACCGGCAAGTCTCTTTACTCGTTCTGTAATACGTCATCTCATAACTAACTCATTAGTTACATGCTTGCAAGGCTTAGGTGATGAGTATTACCGAGAGGGCCCAGAGATACCTCTTCGACAATTGGAGTGACAAATCCTAATCTTGAATTATGCCAACTCAACATGTACCTTCGGAAACACCTGTAGAGCACCTTTATAATCACCCAGTTACGTTGTGACGTTTGGTAGCGCACAAAGTGTTCTTCCGGTAAACGGGAGTTGCACAATCTCATAGTTGCAGGAACTTTGTATAAGTCATGAAGAAAGAAATAGCAGTATACTAAACGATCAAGTGCTAAGCTAACAGAATGGGTCATGTCAATCACATCATTCTTCTAATGATGTGATCCCACTAATCAAATGATAACACATGTCTATGGTTAGGAAACATAACCATCTTTGATTAATGAGTTAGTCAAGTAGAGGCATACTAGTGACTATAGTTTTGTCTATGTATTCACACATGTATTATGTTTCCGGTTAATACAATTCTAGCATGAATAATAAACATTTATCATGAAATAAGGAAATAAATAATAACTTTATTATTGCCTCTAGGGCATATTTCCTTCATGTACCTCCTGTTTATTTGAATAAAGAAGCTACGTTTGATCATCATTTTCTTGAGAGGAATGAACAATTCCTCCATTATCGACTAATCTATGACAGGCGCAATGTCGTCCCTGTTACTCTTCTGCCCCCTACCTTTTTGATTATCAGGCAAAAGGAAGATATGTTGTCACCAGGGAGGAAGCAACTGAATATGAGAGGGGAATGGAGGCAGCTCGCCAACACGCTGCTGCTCAGGAGGCGGTCGTCTCTGCATCTCAGTACAACCCCAGTTTCTCTTATGGATATCATCCAGGAGGTCATCGGTATTAGACCAACTTAAGCCAAAAGCCTAAGCTTGGGGGACTACGTATTTCTCACCGACTTTACATTCATGTTCACACACTAGTCATCGGTGCTCATACTCTTTCATTGTATTATCCATGCTAGTTTAAATTTCTTTTTCTAGTTTTCTTCTTGTGTGTTTGATAAACCTTGAGAAAAACCAAAAAAATAGTTAGTTTAATTTCCATGCTTGTAGTAGAAATTAAAATGAAAACCCAAAATATTTCTAGTTCTTCTTCTTACTTGTTGGGAGCTTTCCCGTGTAAATAGTTTTATTCTCTTTTCTTTCTTTTGGGGGTCGAGAAGACCATATTGAAAATGCTTAGTGGCTCTTATATGCATGATTGTTTATTTAATTTAGAGCCCATATTACTTGTCTTCTTTCTTGAGTGAATGCTTGCAGATTCCAGCTTAGTCCAATGTACGTGCACTCTTATTATTATACATAACTTTCGGTCGTGCAAGTGAAAAGCAATAATGACGATATATGATGGACTTATTGGGATGAGAAAAGCTGGTATGAACTCGACCTCTCTTGTTTTTGTAAATATGATGATTCATCATTCCTGGGTTATCTATTATGAAGTAAACATATTTGCAATGACATTTAGAGATTATAGTTGCTTGTGCCATGCTTGATTAGCTATGAGTTATAATGGTTTACCTTGCGTGCCAACATGCTATTAGAATGATTATGATGTGATATGATGGGATGGTATCCTCCTTTGAATGAATTGAGTGACTCAACTTGGCACATGTTCACGCATGTAGTTGAATCAAATCAACATAGCCTTCATGATATTTATGTTCATGGTGGATTATATCCTACTCATGCTTGTACTCGGTATGAATTAATTTTAATGCATGTTTACGACTATTGTCGCTCTCTCAGTTGGTCGCTTCCCAGTCTTTTGCTAGCCTTCACCTGTACGAAGCGGGAATACTGCTTGTGCATCCAAACTCCTTAAACCCCAAAGTTGTTCCATATGAGTCCACTATACCTACCTATATGCGGTATTTACCTACCGTTCCAAGTAAATTTGTACTTGCCAAACTCCAAACCTTCAAAAAAAATTCTGTTTTGTATGATCGAGCAGCTCATGTTTCAACTAGGGCTGCCTATATCTTCCATGCTAGGTGGGTTATTCTCACGAGGAGTGGACTCCGCTCCTCATTCACAAGAAAGGGCCGGTAACCGGGATGCCCAGTCCCATGATCGAAAAAGATCAAAGCAAATCAAAATAACTAAACAAAAATCCCCCAGGGCTGTTGTATGTTGGAGGCACTCATTGTTTCGAGCAAGCCATGGATTGATGCTTGTTGGTGGTTGGGGGAGTATAAACCTTTACCATTCTGTTTGGGAACTGCCTATAATGCATGTAGTATGGAAGATACAGTCATCTCATAGTTGTTGCGTTGACAGCAAAAGTATGCCGCTCAAAATGTTATTCACTCTCTATTTTAAAAATGAGCTCCGGCGCCTCTACAAATCCCTGCTTCCCTCTATGAAGGGCCTATCTATTTACTTTTATGTTGAGTCATCACCCTTCTTATTAAAAGCACCCACTGGAGAGCACATTGTCATTTGCATTCATTACTATTGGTTTATATTGGGTATGACTTGACTGGATCTCTTTTACCATGAATTACAATGTTTAGTCAGTCCTTGATCTTTAAAGGTGCTCTGCATTTATGTTTTGCGGTCTCAGAAAGGGCTAGCGAGATACCATTTTGTTATATCATGTTATGATTATTTTGAGAAAGTGTTGTCATTCGAGTTTTATTATTATGGCTTTCTAGCTGATTATGTTATTGATATGAGTAATTGTGAGACCTATGTGTTATTGTGAGTATTGTTAGTTCATAATATTTGTTGAAACTTGAATGCTGGCTTTTCATGTTACAACAACAAGAGCAAACAGAGTTTGTAAAAGTTTTTCTTTATCACTTTCAGTTTATCAACTGAATTGCTTGAGGACAAGCAAAGGTTTAAGCTTGGGGTAGTTGATACATCTCCAACGTATCTACTTTTCCAAACACTTTTGCCCTTGTTTTGGACTCTAACTTGCATGATTTGAATGAAACTAACCTGGACTGACGTTGTTTTCAGCAGAACTACCATGATGTTGTTTTATATGTAGAAAAGAAAAGTTCTCGGAATGTCCTGGAAATCCACGGAGGCACTTTTTGGAATTAATAAGAATTTTTGGCAAAAGAATCAATGCCAGGGGGCCACAGCCTGTCCACAAGACAGGAGGGCGCCCCCTAGGGCGCGGCCTCCTATCTCGTGGGCCCCTTGGACCTCCACCGACCTCAACTCCAGCTCCATATATTCACGTTCGGGGAGAAAAAAATCAGGGAGGAAGTTTCATCGCGTTTTACGACACAGAGCCACCGCCAAGCCCTAATCTCTCTCGGGAGGGCTGATCTGGAGTCCGTTCGGGGCTCCGGAGAGGGGGGATTCGTTGCCGTCATTATCATCAACCATCCAACATCACCAATTTCATGATGCTCACCGCCGTGCGTGAGTAATTCCATCGTAGGCTTGCTGGACGGTGATGGGTTGGATGAGATTTACCATGTAATCAAGTTAGTTTTGTTGGGGTTTGATCCCTAGTATCCACTATGTTCTGAGATTGATGTTGCTATGACTTTGCTATGTTTAATGCTTGTCACTAGGGCCTGAGTGCCATGATTTCAGATCTGAACCTATTATGTTTTCATGAATATATAGGTGTTCTTGATCCTATCTTGCAAGTCTATAGTCACCTATTATGTGTTATCATCCGACAACCCCGAAGTGACAATAATCGGGATACTTCTTGGTGATGACCGTAGTTTGAGGAGTTCATGTATTCACTATAATGCTTTGTTCTTGTTCTCTATTAAAAGGAGGCCTTAATATCCCTTAGTTTCTGTAAGGACCCCGCTGCCACGGGAGGGTAGGACAAAAGATGTCATGCAAGTTCTTTTCCATAAGCACGTATGACTATTTACGGAATACATGCCTACATTACATTGATGAACTGGAGCTAGTTCTATATCACCCTATGTTATAACTATTGCATGAGAAATCGCATCCGGCATAATTATCCATCACTGATCCATTGCCTACGAGCTTTTCACATATTGTTCTTCGCTTATTTACTTTTCCGTTGCTACTGTTACAACTACTACAAAAACCCAAAAACATTTATCTTTACTTTTGCTATCGTTACTATTATTATCATACCACTTTTGCTACTAAACACTTTGCTGCAGATACTAAGTTATCCAGGTGTGGTTGAATTGACAATTCAATTGCTAATACTCAAGAATATTCTTTGGCTCTCCTTGTGTTGAATCAATAAATTTGGGTTGAATACTTTACCCTCGAAAGCTGTTGCGATCCCCTACACTTGTGGGTTATCACTCCCTTGCACCGAAGAGGAAACCCGCACTCTGCACCTGCCTGGCGCCCGCCTAGCGCCCGCCTGGCCTTGGTCGTCATGGCTCACGCCAGCTAAGCCTCATGAGGTAGCTGCATAGAACTCTCCGCCCCTTAGGAGGCCAACTATTCCGGGGGTCTTGGCGTCGTCCGCCTTGCGAGGCTTGGTCCCTCACAAGGATCTTGTGGTGTTGATGTCGAAGCTGGGCTGCACCAGGCCATCGATGGAGCCTCGTGGTGGGCCACAGACAGGCAGGACTAGATACCCCCAGATCCAGGACGCTGACAATCGTTACGAAGATTTAGGCGTTGGTTTCATCAAAAACGGAGGTACGGATAAAAAGATATGATCAAAAGAAATTTGAGTATGAGTCTGAACAAATTTTGAAATTTTAAAGTTGTAAAAAGTTTATTTGATAGATTCACTAGATAAGTGGAATCAATACGAAAATATTGGCGTTGGTTTCGTCTAATTTGGATGAACGAGTAGAAAGTTATGGCTATTTAAAAAATCAGGGTCAAACTGTTTTACGGAAGAAAAATATCTACATAATAAGCTACAAGAGTATATAAAAAATACGAAGAAAGATACCTTTATAAGGTAGAGAAAAGACGACTTCAAAGAGAGGAGACAACTTCTAGAAGTTCCGCCGGAGAGGAGAAATATATTTTTCTTTAGTAAATCTAGTCAAACCAAAATATTGATTTACCCGAATCGAATGATTTTTGGAGGCTCTTTGGTTCTATATTTATAGGTGGACAAGAGGTTTAGGAGTCAAAGGCTAGGCAATGTGGGACTGAACATAGACGAAAAGATAGAAAAGAGAAAAACGCACGGGTTCGGCCGGCCAGCGCACGCGTGCTTCTTTTTTTAAGAAAAAAAATATTTTTGAAAGTAATATCTTTTTTTCTCCAAGCATAACCGAAAAATAAATAAAAAGGTTACGGGCCTTTCTGCTGACTATGTTGCACACGTGGGCGTCGAATAGTTATGGGCCGCACATAGAGTTTCCTTTTAAAAAAATAAAAACAGAAAAGGAAAAAACTGAATAATGAAAATAAAATAAAATTGTACATAGGCATATTATATATCAAATTTTCTGGAAAATATTTTCTACAACGTGAGCTATTTTTCAGAGTCAAATAAAATCACAAAAATTCGTATAAACCAAATAGTGCTACTGGAGCAATAAAACCCCATAGAAATCATTTTTAAAATACCAAAATGATTTCAAATTTATTTTTCTCCGATTTTCTAATGTAGGGACTCATTTATCCTATTTTCCATATATTTTATTTTTGAAGAAAAATAATTTGAATAAAGCCCTAATAACTCCAAATTGAAAATAATTTCAAAGGGACTTTAAATTTGATTCTTTTTAACTTCCAACTCATATTTCATATGATTTGAAGAAGTCATTTTATCTTCTCTCATGAAAATCATTGAGTTGCATAAAGTTTCTAAACTGGAAATATTTCCAAATGAAATTCAAATCTTTTCAAAACCCTTTTCATTTATAATGGAAGAAGTCATGTCATCTTCTCTCTAGGGTTTTGTATTTGAAAAGAATTTGAATTCATGGAGATCATAAATGCAAGGTGAAAGTTTGGGAAAGTCATTTCATCCCTCTCATTTAACTTTCAAAAAGTTTCAAATTTCAGTCAATTTCACACAAACAACCACACCACAATCAAACAAACAATCAAAACTATTTATTTAATATACCATTCCAAAATTGAGAATTTTGGGATGTTACAAACCTACCTCCCTTAAAATGAATCTCGCCCTCGAGATTCAGAGAGGCTAGCAAGAATTAGGTTGGGTTCAGGGGTCTCCTCAAAATCCATTGATCGTCACAGAGGGTCTGGGGTGCTACCACCCTTAGAATCTTTGGTTACGGTTCCATCAAAACTCATATGCTACATCCTTATTGTTGACAGTGTCGATCTTCTCAGATCTTCAGGATAATTCCTCCTCTGGGCTCTTCCGATAGTGGCATAAGCTTTTTCCCCAATTTTTCTGTCCTTTTATCTTGGTAAGGTTCTTCCGAGACTTGATCTTCTTAGCTGACAGGTCTGGCGCCAATACTAAACAACTGTCGATATCTCATGGCGGTCATTACAACAGGACAGAGCTTTTGTAACACGGTGTTATGTTACTACATGCCCAAAATAGTGTTACTAAGCCAGGTAGTAACACATTCTGAAATGTGTTCCATTAGACCATGTTACTAAGTGGTGTCCACTGTCACATATAGTAATTGTTACAATATATTAAAAATTATGTTACAATTACATTATAGTAACATGCATATTATGTGTTATGAAACGAGCTGGTAACACATTTTTGAAACTACATTAACACCTGCAGTAACCTATTTTCGTAGATGTAGAACATTGTGGTAACATATTTTCGTAGCTATAGTAACACAACTTGTAACATATTATCCAAATATCATAACACTATAATCTATAGTTGTCAACCACACTAGTAACATATTTTGTAACTATAGTAACACTACTAGTACGGCAACATAATTAATGTATTTCTTTTAATTATTAACCACAAAATTAGGTAACCATTTTTATGTAATATACATTTATTTAATATAAAATTGATGCAATTGCTTAAATGGTTTATTATTTTACTATGATGCTTGGGACCACAAAAAGGAGAGAAATTGAAGCACGACACATACACAAATAAAAAACATCAATATATTTATTATAAATATACAAGAGTGTAGGATACATGTGCATTACAATTAAAAAAATACCAATATATTGGTGCAACAACATATCATTCATATCAATTTGACTATAGAGAACACAACTATGGAAAATATTACACCATGGCATTTGCATCAATTCGACCAAGGAAAGAGTTCTTGCGAATGATATTACAATTTTCAATCTATCACTGTAAACTACAAACTACATGTATTGCTAAGTAAAATTTTCTATTTTTATTTGCTGCTTGATCCCACCGGAGAATTCAGCTGCAACTCAATTATCCTTCTTTTGAATCTATAAAAGAAAATTAGACCTTACAGTTATGTGATTAAATGTATACAAATATAATTTTGGAAATGAAAAAAAAATACTTTTAACTTACAAAAGCTGAAGTCCATGCAATTAACTATGCTGAAGCACAAGCATCACCAATTCTTTTGCAGTCAGAAACCCTTGCTAACTCATTATCCAGAATAGGTTCATCCATGTAAAAGTTATAAAGAATATATCACACTCTATAGGAATAATCAGCGAGCACGTCCAGATGACTACATAATCATATACCTAGAAACCAGTAGCCATCATTACAATCTACTGCTGAAATGATCTTACATCAAATGTTGTACGGCCTGCAAAACCCTTACCATAATAAGCACTATGTTTTACACCTACATTCCCTCTCAGTAAGGTAGATATCCATATTGCTCTTCACAATCTCTACTACCAAATCTGGGACGCCATCTTCTCCAACACTGCCTCTGCATTAATTCATGGAATGACATGAGCACGTAAGTATATCGAGTAGAAGAGTAAACTTATCAAAGGAACTCAAAGTAATGATACAACTTTCTGCAAGATACTTATGTTCCTGAGAGGTGTATGCACTAGGCTAGCCTGAATCTATGATACTTGCATATTTGAAAGATATGTGCTAGGCTACACTGAATCTGTGATACTAACATTCCTGAAATATATGTGCTAGGCTAGACCGAATCTGTGGCAAATTACTATCACTAGACGAACTAGAAAGACACATACAACGATGATTTGCGCTAAATCAATTGCGTGCCCAACTAATTTAATTCTAAAATTGCTAATTGACTGGGAACAACAAGCAGCCAAGCAGAAATCATTCATGAGTATTGGGTAGAAAGCAGCAGCAGTGCTAGTATTCAATCAAGTGAGCAGCTAAACACAAGATCTGCAAGCCACCCACAGCAGACTCATTGTAAACCTGGGGAGAGCTCGCAAAACCTGCGTACAATACACCTAGTAAATTTCCATGAGATGCCACAAAAGCATGCACCCACGGTTTGATGTTCCAAGAGATGTCACAATATTCAGTCAGCTATCTTCAGGTAATGACAATGTCCACCGCAGGCCTTTCGGGCTTTTGGCATTATCCAATCTGGTCCTGCTTAACACGGAGAAGTACTAGTGTTATTAACAGAACAATAAGTTGAGAAATGAGTAGCTAGCTCATGCGTGTGAATCCTAGTTCTAAGCTGTCTGTCAGTGGACAGTCTGGCCAGGTGAAGTGCATGCCTGGTTGTACGTGCCCTAATCGTGAATGGCATGCAGAACCTCGAAACAGATTTCCACTGGGCGTCCAGATAGCAACGACTGTGTATCGTACGCCCTAAATTAACAGCCAATATACAAAAGGGTCATTGTAGTTGTTGAACATAATGTGCATGTGTTCAGCAGGATTCAAATAATGTGTCCGTGGTTAGATAATCAGACGCCTGTTTACAGAACATGACATCTTAAAAGTGCAGGATGAACACAATCTAATTCATCAGTATGCGCGCATGTTTACAAAACATGACATCTTCAAAATTTATAGGATAATTCCACTTGATCCAGTGCATACAATATATTGTGATGCGGTCCACTAAGTTCACACCTCACAGCACAAGAAGCTAGTACATAGTAGCAGAATACACACCCCAAAGTAACACTTACTCTCCAAATCACAAAGCAATAACATACAAATCTTGAGCAGTTCAACTACACAAGCCGGCGACTCAACGGATGAAAACAAAATCACAGAGATGAAGACATGAGAGGATGATGAGTTTGAGGTTACCTGCCGTCCGGAGGAGAGGATGCTGGGGAGAGCCGTCGCCGGTCTAGTCCAGGCGGCGGAGGTGGTGTCGAGTCCAGCGGCAGTGACGGCATTGAGCCCATGCGGCGGCGGCGGCGGTGGCGGATGAGATCTAGGAAAGGGCGGCGCGTCGTTCGCTGCTGCTGGAAGCACCTTCGTTCGTGCGACCCCCTGGTAGGTTTTCTATATGGGCCGAGGCTGTTTATAGGCCCAGCCGTATCCCTAGCCTATCACTCACGTATCCCACTCGTGTCCTTGTGTTTTCCGGGGGGTTTTAATTAAAAAATCATGGGATGCTATGGGATATGCCTTTTTTTAGAAAACTTTCTATCTATTCATCTCTAATAATGACTGTACAACAAACACAAAAATAATAATTATTGCATCCAAATGCTTAGACCACTTAGAAACGTACAAGCATTGAAGCCATCTGAAGGCGCGCCGCCGCCGTCGCCCCCCCTCGCCGAACCCGGGCAAAACTTGCTATAGTAGACAGCCAGGAAGTCACCGTGCTAACGATCATAGGACTAGCACACCAGAACAGCAACCGCTGCCGATAAAGAGACACTTAGAACAAAAAAAAAACATAGACGACGTAAACCAGACCCGAGTAGATCCACCAAAGACAACCACCGATCGAATCCTGCAAGATCCGCCTGAGACACACCTCCACACAACCTCCGACAATACTAGATACACCATTGAGACGGGTGCTGGGTGGGAGAATCTTATTCCATCTTTAGGGAGCCGCCGTGGTCTTGCGTTCTTGAGTAGGACACAAATCGTAACAAAATTCAAACAAATATCTATGGAGCCCTCCCGCCGGCAATAGGAATCTTTTGTATTATTTTAATCAAATTTAGTATTCAAATTATACAATTGATTACAAAATTAGCAATATATATATATATATATATATATATATATATATATATATATATTATGAATTACTTGCAAATTAGCCACCAAGAACGTGCATGTACTCATGAATAGTGTACAACATGTAAGTGTGAGCACCCCTCCCATCGTGTGATCTGATCAAGCCATTACAAAAAGTAGTTACCTTATTAGTCCATGCTAATGGTTTATATGTCTATGAGTCATGGTAACTATCTATGTGAGAGATTCATTGATTATTATATGCAAGATAGGTTTCCCATATTTGTGGGATCATCTGATCATATCGCACCCCCCCCCCCCCCCACACACACACACATAAATAGCTATAGCTATGAAACTACCAGCGCTTGACTACTATAAGAGAGACCTCACCGAGGCTTCGTCGAAGCGGGGACATTCTAGAGGATCTTGGCTCATGCTCTATGTCAAAGTAGATCGACACAACATTATTTATAACCCTCATCAAATGGCGGGGCCAAGGGTTACTGTCAGTGTCGGGGTGCCCCGAGCACACTATAATTATGAACCCTCGCAGGCAAGGGATCAAACCATAAGTTTAACTATGATGTGGTATGGCCAATGTCGATTCACTATAAGGGTGAGATTAAGAGCTACTAGTGGATACAAAAAAAAAGCATTAAGGTTGAAGTCGACTTGCTAGAACCATATACGTCCTTGGTCTGCTATCCCGGTGGCCAGATGGAGCATGCTTCTCTACCCTCGACGGAGTTAGCGGCACCCAAAACATCGGTTAAGGTTATACTAACCACAAATGATGGTGAACATTGGTAGCGGTGATCGAAATAGACCGCGACGAAGCTATCATAGATGGTCTCCTGGTTGTGGGGTCGACATAGCTCTCACCGGTGATGGACAACATCAGAAAATTCCCATGAAACCACACCAACTCCCAACAAAAGGAACCAATTTTGTTGTCCGTGAAGAACAACGGAGCAACATAGGGGCGAATAATGAACATCCAAAGAAACCTTCAAATCCCTTGGAACAACAGATGCGAGAGGTTGACACATCGATCTTGTCTCCTCCCTCCTTGCACCTTCATGGCAACAGAGAATAAGGGAGACGAGGCCAACTATACCCATAGTTTTAGCAATCCAATGACCCAAGAGGTAAACGATTAACCTTTCACCAATCGACCAACCCTAGCGCCGGCCTTGATTAAATGCTCTGAACCATCAATGCTACCAAACCATGAAAAAACCCAATGGTTAGTATTGCACCAATACGGCAGGCCAGGGTTCCTAAACCAACGCTCCCTTGGACTCCACCACCGCCGAGCTGGCTAGCTCATAAAGTTGATGGATCCTTCTCGGCTGATAGCTCGGCGGGTGTAGGAATGATATTACTCAATGGACATGGCGAGGTGATCTTTGCATCTTGCCAGGTGCTCTTTTTCTGTAACAACGCTCTCGAAGCAGAGATTCAAGCGATCAAAATAGGAACGTCACTAGAGTGGTATAATCTTCTCGTTATTGTGCAATCGGACTCGCTAGGAGCATTATCTTCGATGTAGGATGCTTCACTAATCAAAGCACCTTCTCGTAAACTAGTTATGAAGATCAATCTCTTAATGGAAGAACGAGAGTTTAAACATTGTAAGATAGATAGATCACATAATAGGTTGGTCCATAATTTTGTGAATTCTGCCCGAACTGCTCGGAGCATAGGCTGCATAGGGCTCCACATTTTCTTCAAAGTCTTGTAATGGCAGATTGTAATCCCGTGATTGGAATAAAAATTCCCTATTTCCCCAGAAAAAATGATATAATATATGCTATTCTTTTATTTAAAGAAACCTATTTGGTAGGGTTCACGACCGAATTGGGAGCAGTTCTCCCTTTTCCCCCACGAAGCAGCCCTATCGGGCGCCGCCACCCCTGACTCGCCGCCAGGCCCGCCCCTCCCTCGCCGGCTCGCCGCCTGCGCAGCCACACAACCGCACCACCCCGCGTCGCCACTCCCGCATCCCGCCGTCCCGCGCGATCTCTACTGGCGCCTGGGAAGAGGGTAAGCTGCCGCCTGGTTCACCTCCGACCTCGCTGTTCCAGTACAGCGCCGACCAAAACTCCCTCCGGTTGACCAGTCCAAGAGCAGCCAACCAGGACGACGAGGACGCTCGACGGTCACCTCCAGACCTCTACTCCAGACCAGGACATTCGGCCGACGCTGGTAAGATCTCTCTCTGCTGTTCTGCACCTCCCCATTCTTCTATCAATTATCAATCTTGAACTACTGAACCGAACTGTGTTGTTTTTGCTGTCCTGATGAAAGTTGTTGATTGTGTTGTGCATTTCTTTGTCAAATTGCAGGCTTGCAACCGTAGGATGGATTTGTTGCTTGCTGCTTGATTTAGAGAATATCATGTATATGAATTAGTCAACTAGACATTATCATGTAGTTGCAGGTTACAATTGTCATGTTACTACCAATTTTGTTATCTATTGGTTGGTGTATCCTAAACAGTAAGATGGAGTTGTTACAAATTCTTATTTAGGTTTTGCACTTTGTTGTCTATATTGCGTCAATCAGGTGGAAGAGTCAAGTCTATTGCATTAACTAAACAATCATATTTGCTATCCAGTACATGAACACACAGTCATGTGAAGACATACACATAATTTGCTATCCAGTACATGAACAGTTAACCAGTGACATAATAATGATTTGTCTGATTGTTTCCATTCTAACAAGTTACTCTAACAAAGCCACTCTACGAAAGTAACAAGGACACATGTCTTCTTTGCACTTCTCAGCATATTTATTGTGTATGCTTCTCTTATACTCCCTCCGTTCCTAAATATATATCTTTCTAGATATTTCAAACGGACTACCACATACGGATGTATATAGACATATTTTAGAGTGTAGATTCACTCATTTTACTCCGTATGTAGTCACTTGTTGAAATATATAGAAAGAAAAATATTTAGGAACGGAGGGAGTACAAAATTGATCATTTTAGTATGCACGTAAGACCATATTGATCTATTTGGATGTGCTATTATTAAATTAATTAGAACGTTGGCATCTCATTTTTGTTATCACATTTTTTTGGTGGACCGCCCTGTTTTGAAATCCTAGATCCGCCACTGCATTGTAGGTAGACATGTTATTTTTGTACCTTGTTGCTCAGCGCAGTTACTATATTTCTTTTTGTTACACAGTGTATCAATGGATTTAGAATCTATAAAGGAGCTATTGCTTTCTCCTAGACCAGGTGAGGAATGCTTGGCTGGTGTAGCTAGTTTTCTTGACTTTGCTTACATAGAGGACAAGTCAAAGGATAATTTGAAGGCACGGCTAGACCTGCAAGACATGAAAATCATGCCAGAGCTACATCCTAAAAATAAACCTAAGGACAAGTATTTTCTTCCTGCTGCTTCTTATACCATGTCAAAGAGACAGAAGCAACAGTATTGCAAACTACTTCATGATATAAAAATTCCAAATAGGTACTTGGAGAACTCAAAAAAATAGAAGGAACAGTTTTGCAAAGTACGTCATGATATAAAAGTTCCAGATGGGTCCTCGGGGAACTCAAAAATCCGAAGGAACATTTTGCAAAGTACTTAATGATATAAAGGTTCCAGATGGGTATTTGACGGAATGAGGTCAGCCATTAAACATATAAAGCCAACCTTTGTTTTTCTTTATTACCTTTTAGTTTCTCGTTTATATTTTCCATTGATGCTGCCATTGTGGTAACTGTTAGTACTTCATCCTTATGGTCCTGAGAGTTACTTGGTTGAGAATATTATGCAAAATTTCATGCACGACTCAAATAACTTATTGTTAAGAGATGTAGCAGTAGCTCTGTGCTTTGCCTCGTGCCTTTTACTTGTTTTCTAAAGCTCTGTGAGATGTTGTGTTCTGCTTGTTTTCTGAAGCTATATGAGATGGTATTCCCCTCTTAATAAAGATACTTTTTTTCCTGGAGCTTCCTTTTATTAGAAACAAATGTTGTTTTCCAGGTATATTTCACTCTAGCATGATACATGATACTATTTTTGCTGGCCCTCTTGTGTTTCTGTCTAGTTTGTATGGTTAAGCATGTCTGTGCTGAATCATACATGTTATTATGTATACCTGACAAATAGGAACTTAGCGTTAACTAAGAAATCTCATGTTCTACATAAAGCACTAAGTTAACAGTATGTTATAATTACAGACCATATATGAATTGAATATATCTTGACTCTTTTGACTAGTAATGAACTTCTTCAGTGAATCTTACTTTTCAGGAAATTTTGCCACTGGAGATTAGAAGGATTGTTCTAAATTGGTGCATGAAGCTATGCGTTCTTTTAGCGGACATTTATATATGTCTGCATAGTTCTTGCTCTTCAACCATGAAGCTTGAAAAAACCCAAAAATTGTTCTGAGTTAAACTTCATGTATGACGGATTGTCATTGGAAATAGATAGATACTTTTGTGAATGAAGTATTATATCTCATTTACCATCTTGTAAACTAAGCTTACATCTGTTTGAAATTGATGTTTTTAGTCAAAACTTGGATGTCCGATTCAACGTTTTCTTCTCTGTTGTTGTGAACCAGCCTCTGCATGTGTGACTTCTGTGGCTTGCATCGTAGACTGGAAATTAGTCAACTAGGCGACGTACGCTGCAATAGCTGCAGTGTGTGTGTATGTTATGAAAAAAAATTACTAGCACACGAACAACTTTCTTGTCTATGTTTCATGCTAGTACTACACTGGTCTACTAGATTGCAGATTAGTACTAGATTACCGTTTTCTACTTATACAAACCATATATGACTCTATGTACGCATGGCTTCATGCCTTATTAGTTATGGATGTGTTTAGCGTTTTTGAAGATAAAACTGACTACATTCCAAGAAAAAATGGACGTGCATAGCAGGTGACGTTTGTACAATATAAAAATTGACTAAGTATCGTTGTTCGCCTGAAGAAATATAAATACATTTTTTACTTCACTGAATTCGGCTAGCCGTTTGTTTTTTCGTTGTATACCATAAATAACAGAAAACTAAACCTTATGGAAGTTCATACCATACCGAAACTAGAAACCATAAAAACCGGAAAAAAATGGTTTGGTTTATTTTCATTATATTTTTTGGTTCGGTTTTAAAATGCACAAAGTGATTCAATAGTGAGAAAAATACAGAATATTTAAGTTACTTATCTAAAAAATTGACCTCTCACCAAATGAATCACTTATTATTGTTTTTTAGGGGAATCACTTATTATTGGTTGTAATCCATTGTTAAATCACAAATTGCAGCAAGCCCATTTGGTAATGGGCCGTTGGGCATGCCTTGGCTCAAGGATAATGGTTCAATTCCTAGTTTACACATGATATTTTTGACATTTCACTATTTTTGTTAAAAGACAGACTTACCTAAAATATTGGACGATGCCTTGGTTTCTGTTTTTTCCGTTCTGACCGTTGGTTTGTCAAGTTTTGAAAACCATGTTCAAAACTTAAGCTGTCATTTGTTGTTGTTCTTCCACTCCTTCGTGAGTATTGTAGTCAAATACTTAATTTTATATGGTCATTTTAAATTATGCATTTGGCTTTTATGGTCGGTGAGCCATCATATAATTCATGTAAAAATATGGTTAATAGGATATTCACTACAACCATATTGAAATAGTTTGATCTTTACAACCAAATTGTATTGTTTTTTCATATCATATTGACCAAAGAATGAAAACTCTATTACCAAAACAAAAACATATTTATAGAAAAATAATATTAAGACGTGGGAACTATGTGTAAGGTATCGGTGATCTATATATGCGCTTGATTTTAATTTTTCTATTTCCCCCTATATTAGAGCTTGTAAAGCTGTATCGACACATCTTTATGTTACTATAACTAAAAATTCTTAACATTTGCCACCAACACATGTTTGCATGTTACTGGTTGAAAATTTATGTAACACATTGATACCAACACGTACTTATATGTTACTACCATAATATCTCTGTAACACATTTTGGGGCCTGTTACAGTGTGTGTTACTGGTTGTTGTTCAACAAACATTACGTGTTACTGTAATTTTCCTTGTCACACATTTTTCTACGTGCTACAGATTGTGTTACTTAAAGTCTATTTTGTTCAACAATTTATGGTTTCTCCTGCAGGAGATGGGTCTGGGCTTCATTTCTCACCGTATGACCTAAGATTGGCAACAGCTGCCTTGTACAAGGGAAAAAATTGTCATACCATTCTAAGGTTCAAACAAGGTTTTGATTGTCGTCGCTCTACTATGGGTAAGTCACTCAGATTTACCATCCCATATAACAAAGGCGGATAATAAGAGTAAGTCGGCATGGTGATCAGTCCATTCCGCACCCAAATCATTACCTTGTATATGGTTTAGTGAATCTCTCTTTCTAACACCCGGTCATCCTCCCAAGCATTGCAGACTCTTATCGACGAACCAAGTTCAGATAATCCATTGATTCTGCAAGCCAAACAAACATCTATCGTTTCTTCACAACTCTCAGATTTTGCGTAAACTCCTATAAAATCGTCGGTTGATGAAGTCGTACTTCTTCCAGGGTTTTTCCTTCAGCAAGTGTGTGCTTGCTTCTTGGCAGGTCCTGGAGCCTGTGGGTTACGGGCTCACCCCAGCACATTTATAGCTTCAACTCATCCTGGGGTTACAATTGCTCCATATTAGCACCTTTATACCTTCTTTCTATCAAATAGTACTTCATCCCTTCATACTCTTGGGGTATTCCTACTTACTGAGATAAAACTCGTACTTATTTTGTCCGTAGTCCACTTCATGGAATATCATTATCTTTTCCAGGGGTCAAGGGTCCTCACAGGGTACTACCACCCTTGGAATTGCACAAGTTCTTCCGTAGACCATATTTCTCATATCCTCGAAAATGGTCAAAAATCTTTCTTCCTAGAGTAACAACTCGTAAAATTCCTCGTAAGAAATCATGACACATGAACTTTATTGATTTCATGAATTTATTGCAATCTTTTGCATTTCCATTACATGCATCAACTCAACACCTCAATATAAAAGATTTGTTCCCACTACTACTACTATATTCCTCACAGACTCAACTATTTAACACGAATATCCTCATTGGGATAATCTCTGGCAAAGTGTCCTGCTTCATTACAGCGGAAACATATTACTTATGACAAGTCTCGAGGTTTCCTTGTGATTACATAGCCTCCTAGGGTCCTCGGCTTCCTTTTTGGGCAACTACTGAAATAGTGCCCTGAATCTTTGCACCTGAAACATGTGATCTTCTTTGTAGAAATTGGGTTGTTCCTGGAATCCAATCTATTTATCTTTCTGGACTTTTCCGTGCCAATCAGGGCTTCTATTTCCTGTGGGTCATACTCTACTTCCTCTGTTGGGAAGGCTACTAGATCCCCCTTCACACAATTTTGGGAGATGTGTCCTTCTTCTCCACATGAATAGCATGACTGGGTGCAGGGTTTAATTGGGTATTCTTCGGGTGTGTCCTCCACCTCTTCCTTCATCACAGGTTCTTCTAAAGTTTCCTCGAGGGCTCCTTTCATTGCTTCTTTCTTCTGCTGGATGGTTCATTGTACCATGGGGTAAATGTGACACTGAGTAGGGTAGTGGGTAGTCCCTTCACAGAAGAAACAAATAATCTGCCTAGTTGGCATTCTTCAGCTGGGTGACTTTCTTCACAATGAGGGCATTCATCCTTGTGTTCTTTATGGTTGTGTCCCATTGCTCCACAAAGCTCGCATGCACAAGGTTTCTTCATATCATTTCAATAAGGCTTCAAATTCGGGGACAGAAGACAAGACCTTAGCAGAGTCAACTTAAATTTTTCCCAAGTGGTTACTCTTGGCCATCCATTGATGGTTTGGTACATTGATGCGGAGCATCCTACGGACATCACCATGTCAAGAGTCCATTTGGCAAGTGACACATGCGACATCTACTTCGCATACACAAGGGTGAATCATCTCCTTTACACGTGCTCACTTGACCCCTTCGAAGATGGTATATTACTTGACACTTCTCCCGTGTGCATGAATAGGCATTGTCGGAACTTCACGGATGTCAAGGAGGAGTGCAAGCGCCAAGGAACGACTACACCGTCTGCGAGGGAAGCGTGGAAGAGAAGACGGAAGAAAGGAGAAGAAGACGGAGCGGCTGCAGGAGCCAGGCCGGACATCCGGACCGCCGTCTGGATCATCTCGGCTCAGCCGGATCATCCAGGCCCCCCTCCGGATCATCCGGATAACTGCGTCTAAAGACACCCGAAGGCCTCGTGTGAAGCTGGATCATCCGGGCCCCCTCCCGGATCATCCGGACCATGGTCGGATCATCCGGGCTTTGCCTGCGTGCATGCCTCCGGGCCGAGGCCCATGTACCCATTCCGCCCCCTCACTTACCCCTTGGTGGCCTAGACTATAAATAGACCTCCTCCTCCCCATTTTGAGGGTTAGCAAAGTGATAGCTCATTTGTATGTGAGCTTTTCTCCTACCTACCTCTACTCTTGAGAGAGAGAGACAACTACTCCATTGGAGGCCAAGACCTCCATCTAGGAGAAGATCCTGCGGGATATCATCAAGACCCCCTCGGGGGAAGATCCGTCTAGGATATCATCAAGACCTTCTCTTGGAGATGAACTTTACCTTGTATCTTTCTCTTTGTTGTTCATGTACCTTGTGGATCTTGTGTGTTTGATTTTCTAGTGGATGTGTGTTTGGACTTGTTCTTGAGTGTTTCCCCTTGTGATTTCTCTCATTCTTCCCCCTGTTCTTCGTGTTCCTCGCAGGGATCCGCTCCAATCGTGAAAGATCGGGCCTCTAGGGTTCTACCCTACATCATCTTGGTATCAGAGCCATGTTGATCACGTTTTTTGAGCCCCTACCCTTCGTTTTCTAGCTTGATTTTGTTGATTTCGTCCTAAATCCGAAAATCCCCACCAAAAATAGCCCCCAATTTTTTTGTGATTTGTTGGTTTGATGATGTTTTGTTGATTTTCATCCGTGTATTTGCTTGGTTTCAAGTGGATCTAGCATCTCCCCAAGTTTCCCCACCTTCCATCCACGAAATCCATCAAATTTTGCCCCTAAAATCATCCATTTCCGCCCAAAATTTTGTCCCCGAGAGAAAACCCCGAGCAGTTTGACCTGCCCGGATCATCCGGACTTGCTCCCGGATCATCCGTACATCCCCCGGATCAGCTGGACGCCCCCCCGGACGTCCGGATAACCCACCCGCCTGAATACCCGTACCGGAGCTGACGAATCCGGATCATCCGGAAGTACTCCCGGATCATCCATACCAAGCCCGGATCATCCGGACCTCCTCCCCAATGTCCGGCTAACCCTGAAACTGACTCGGCTGAAATTTTGTTTTGGTCATAACTAATTCATCCGGAGTCCATTTTTGACGTTCTTTAGCTCGTTTTGAAGCTATTGACATCCCCCATCCCACAAAAATACCACCACCATCATTTGAATCCATCATATTTTGTGAATTTTGGCATATTTTCCTAGGGCTTCCACCACATCGTCCGCTACACCACCACCGACTTCCGCAACCTAACCCATTTTGTTCACCATAGCATTCGTGATTGCTTGAGTAGTGATTTGAGTCTCCTAAGGTGTTTCGGCTACTTAGGGACGGTTGTTTCTTCATCAACCACCACCTCCACTTCCGCATTACCTTTGCCCACCATACATTTCCACCAACCCAACTTAACCCAATTGTTTTTTGAGCTTGTTTGAGTTGTGGCTTGTGTCTCCTAAGGTGTTTCGGCTACTTAGGGATGGCAACTTCAACTCCGACACGTGTATATCCCATTATTCCACTTCCGCATTGCCGAGTGCAAACCACCACCGCTTTCCGCTACAACCATTTGACATTTCCCTTTGGAGATTTTGAGTTTGCGTTTTTTCCGTTTCCTAGGGTGTTTCGGCTAACTAGGAACATGTCGACTTTGGCAACACCGCCTCTCATCATCGCCAAGGACGGTAACCTCGGCTACGCCATTGTATAGTCCCTTTGCCATTGCATTGATAACCCCTAGCCCATTTTGCGTTACTTGCCTATCGAGACTAGCCATTTGAGTATTGCCGGCAACGTGACTTGTGCACATTCGTGATCATACTTCCCATAGCATACATACCATATCATCATGGTGCATATATTGGTATCATATCTTGTGTCACAAGTTTGTTCCCGCATATACACAATTGCTATCTTGGTTTGTGCATTGTGCAAAAGTGGCCATACAAAAAAAAATATAAAGCTTTTAAGCAAAAGAAAGAGAGCAAAGAAGCTTGTAAGCAAGTGCCTTAGCATCATACCACATTGCACATAAGATTGTCATATCCGATCATCTTGGATCATCTTGAGAGAAACACCGGGAACCATACATACATAGCATACTTGGGATAGAAGACCATACATTTTACATCTTATAGGTTGTGCACAAGTGTCATATCCGCCTATTGAGCAATCGTGCTAGCGTCTCTCTTGAGTTGTGCAACAAGAGCGTTTGCCGTGGATTCCACATTTTGTGCCCATTCCTTGGTTGCAAGACCCCATTTATCTATCCGTGTGTGTGTTTTTGTGTGCCATTCATTGCTGTTGGTCTACTTGTTTCACTTGTTTCACTTGCGAATTTGTGAATCTCTTTCAACATTATTGACTCTTGCTAACATATTGCATCAAATTTTTGTGCCACTACCCTCACTAAGCTCCTCCATAAGCTTTACTTGATAGGTGTGAGTGAACAAGTCCGGTACCAATTCCACTATTCTTTCATTCACATTGAGTGAAACAGGATACATCCTCAACTTAGGGAAAAGGTAACTTGGTATTTTTTATCTCATTTCCTACTCACCTTTGCTCGAGTCTTGTGATGGATAGGCAAGGCATTTCACCTTTGGTCTACAATAATAACAACGATTTCGATGCCACGAACAACAACTTCAACGACAAGATGGATGATAAAATGGAGGAGATCAAATCCCTCATCAAGGCCTATAAGCGATCTTCCTCATCTTCGAGAAGACGCTCAAGCGCACATCCTTCCGAGCTACCATCTCCGTCAAGATCACATCGGAATCGACACTATCACCAACAAGAATGGGAAGGTCAAGATCTCAACAACCGCTCAACGACTTCACCATCTCCCTTGGCATCTTTGCCAAACGACTTCAAGGCATCTTCGCCTACGGACATACGACATCTTCGCCAACAAGCACCTCAAGACTATGCTCAAGAGAAGCTCCCCAAGCTCAAGTCCGCGACTTCCACGAGCTACTATGACCTCGACACCGACCACGAGATTCCTTTCTATGGGACTCTAGAACCCGAGGAGTATCTCGAGTGGGAGAGCCTAATGGATGACTACCTCAAGCTACATCAAGTTCCTCCCGAAGATCAAGTGAAGTTCGCAACAAGAAACTTCGACAACTATGCATCAACATGGTGGCTTCACACACCTTCGGAGAGCTATGACATGAGTTGGCCCAAGACGAAGAGAGCTATGCGGCGAGAGTTTGTGCCTCCAACCTACATGGAACAACTTCTACGCCAATTGGAGAACACCATCCAAGGATCCAAGTCCATCGACATGTACTTCAAGGAGACGAAGAATGCCTTGCGACGAGCCGGCGTGGATGACCCCATTTTGATGAAGTTCCACTTCATGATGGGACTGAACAATGACCTCTCCAAGACTATCTTCCTCGAGAACTACAAGTCCCTCGACGACTACTACATTGGTGCTCTCAAGGCGGAACAAGAACTCATGAAGGCCAAGGCTTCTCCACCCCAAGCACACTTCACGACGACCAAGCTCTACGTCAAGCATGAGGCTAGTACCACCATGATGTCCAAGCCCAGCGAGCTCCAACATGATGCTCCCAAGTTCGACTTCACCGCCATCCCTCTTTGTGGCATCGATGGTGACGAGTCTACCATGACTCTTTTTCAAGACGGTGCGGCGACGAGTACGACTACGGAGACCCTCAAGGACCAAGCTTTGGAGCCAAGCGATAAGGTGGCGAGCAAGGATGATGCTTCCATCTTTGGAGGTGAGAGCGATGATGTGCCATCTTCGGCCTTCATCCACGGCGGCAATGACAAGATGATCGATCATGGGATTTTCCCTTCGGTCATGGAGTAGAGTGATGATGTGCCATCTTCGGCCTTCATCCACAGCGATGACGAAGAGATGATCGAGCATGGGATTTTCCCTTCGGTCATGGAGGAGAGCGATGATGTGCCATCTTCGGCCTTCATCCACAGCGACGACGATGAGATGGTTGACCATGGGATTTTCCCTTCGACCATGGCGACGTATGATGACTTGAGTGAATTGTGCCACCATATTGAGAGTGAGTGTGACTTCACCACTAGTCCCATATATATGATGAGTTGCCCCAATTCCCATGTGAGGAGAGCCACAACCCCCACCACTTGAGTGAGATGAGTGAATCCACCATATGCGACTTTGAGTGCACCTATGTTGAGGGAGTGAGTGAACCACCACATAGAGAGAGTGTGATAGTTGATAGGTCTCGTGAGGCCATTTGCATTTCTAACAACTTGACCTCTACCTCTATTGTGTCTTCTCATTTGTTGCTAGGTCCCATTTATGATGACGTGCCGATCCTCGATGACTTCGTCCTCCCTTTGGACAAGATGATGGCCATGGTGGAATATGATGCACCCCCCACATGGTTCCATCAAGATGAAGATGACCACCATTTGGTCTTTCCCACCTCACCTACACCACTTGAGTGGAATGACAAAGGTAACATAGGTGACGGTGATGCTCTAGTCCCACTAGTGGACATTCTTGACATTGATTGCTTACATGATGTTGATACACCTAGTACCATGCTTCATGCTAGTATGATTTCACCATGCGATGATTTGCCCATTTATGATGAATATGATGATTCTCATGTGGAGTCTATTAGTTGTGATGCCATGTTACATAGGATTTCTTGTGACAATTCTTTAGGTCACATCATGTTTGATAATCTGCTTGACTTGTCATATGCTATGCATGAGATCAACCATATGTCTTATTTGCAATCTCTTCATAGTGACTATGCATATGCCATTAAAATAAACCCAGTTTGCACTTATGGCATAGATGACAAGCCCATGGTTATTGGCATTTGTTTTTCTTGTGATGATATTGATATGCTCCCTTTGCATCATTTATCTCATATGCCATGCCATGACCACCTAGCTTCGGATATGCATTGTTTGGATGTTATCCATTTTCTCCATGTGATGTTTCCGATATTGCTCATGAGGAGAGCCCCATAGTTTCCTCAGACATGTTAGGAGATTTTGATCCATCCCATCCATTGCATGATCCCAATAATTATGTGCACCATATGTTTCCCTTGAATGAAAATGCTATTGATATGCCATATACTTGCATTCTAAATTTGTGTCCCCATCGTGTCATACATAATAACTATTCTTTCATGATGGATGACATGTTCATATATCATGCATCAAATTTCTTTGAGCGATGCTTATCTTGTTCTAATTCACACGTGCACATACACATCATGATGGATGATGTGTACATTTACCACGCGCACAATTTCTTTGGTTTGTGTCTCTTTTGTGTAGGTACCCATGAATACTTGTCAACCTCGCAATCCCATGAGTTGACAAAACGAGCTCTAGAGAGCAACGATGACTTGGGATCACATGAATTGTCTTTCCCACCGCTCTCTTCGCGCAAAGACTTCACGCATTTCTTCTACATGGCCCTCGCTTGGTTATGTCTTATTGTTCATTATATATCATTTTCCCATATTGCCATGTTCACTTTGCATGATATGCCCATTACTATGCCTTTGCCATGCATTTGTGACCCATGCTTTGCATTACACATGATGATTGATTCTAGTACTTTTATGTGTATTTGCAAGCTTGGTGGAGATATCTCTTGTTATTGCCATGTTTGCTTCGTGCACCATTCCTATGATGTTACTTTGATCTTGCTTTGTGTTCGTGCTTGCGATATGTCATGTCCATTGTCTATGCCTATTATTTGTTCACATGACATGATTACCATGATTTACTCTAGTTTGTTGCATCTTCGCTCCACTAGTTTGCACGACTTGATCTCTATGCTTGCTTATGTCGCATCACCCATGATTCATACTTGCTCATTTCATGCGGTTGATGACAACCATCTATATGCTTTGCACATGATTCATATTGCTTCTTGTCATATATCTCCATGTGTTGCCTCTCTCATGCTAGATGACTTGACATGTATTGAGTGCAACAATGCTCTTAATCTTGCTCATGAGATTGCCCCCATAGCATTCTCACATATATTTGGAGACTTTGACATAATTCTTGTGAAGCATGCTTGTCTTCCTTCTTTGCACCATATGCCTAGTGCCATGAACATTGAGATTGTTGCTTCATATTCTTCATGCACTTTGTCTACTAATGGTTATGTGCAAGAGAAGAGAACCATCACGATGGATGATGTGTTTATCTACCATGCACATACGTTCTTTGTTTTGTTGTGTGCATGTGTAGGATACTTGGACTTCGTGTCGACTTACACTTCACGTGAGTTGACCATTCGAGCTCTTGAGAGCGAGCCTCATACATTCTGCCATGACTCTCTTCTACACCACATTTCCTACCACTTCGGAATTGTGAAGAATGCACAAGGACAAGCTTTCAAGGTGACATCCTTCTTGAGCTTGGATATTGTGGATCATGCTTCATGTGTTGGTTGCACCATTTGTGCACATGTTCGAGATATTGCTTTCACCCATGATTTCCACATTTCCATGCTTCATGACATATACAACTTGTGCGTTGCATCCAATTCTTGGACTACTTGCTACTATCATATGGTTGGTTGCACCAATATCATTGCTTCACATATGCCATGGCCCATTGTTTTTCACACACTTGCCTTGATTGCCTCGCACATGTTGAACAATTGCTCTTTCTATTGTGTTGAGTGCCACACTATTTTCACTACACCCTATGCACGTTATGCTTGGATTGTCTTGCACTTGACCCATGTGTTTAGACATTTCATTTTATTCGGTGTTGTGAATGATTCTTATGCCTACCATAGACCTTTCATTGATCAATTTGTGAATGCTTGCTATGACTTTGAGGTAGATGCTTATTATCTTGCCACACATATTTGCATATCTACCTCCCATTTACATGCTTGTCCCCATGATATCTTTGCTTGTGCTCGATTGATATGCTTACAATCCTTTGTCAAACCATATGCTCTGCTTGATGACAACACTTGTTTGGTGAATCACCACTTGAATGCTTGGTTTTGCACTAACGCTAACCACATTTGTTTTTCCAAGTGTTTGTTGTCCTTGCTCATTTTGAAGGAATCCCACGACGGTGCGACATTGGAGAGTGCCCATTACGAGCTTGAAGATGACGAGTACTTGGTAAATGTCCACTTCTTCACGGTGAAGCCATCTCTTTCCCATGGTGATTTGATTTTCGATCCGAGGTCAGATCTTTCCCAAGGGAGAGGGGATGATGCAGAGCATCCTACGGACATCACCATGTCAAGAGTCCGTTTGGAAAGTGACACGTGCCACATCTACTTCGCATACACAAGGGTGAATCATCTCCTTTACACGTGCTCACTTGACCCCTTCGAGGATGGTATATTACTTGACACTTCTCCCATGTGCATGCATAGGCATTGTCGGAACTTCACGGATGTCAAGGAGGAGTGCAATCGCCAAGGAATGACTACACCGTCCGCAAGGGAAGCGTGGAAGAGAAGATGGAAGAAAGGAGAAGAAGACGGAGCGGTTGCAGGAGCCAGACCAGACACCCGGACCGCCATCCGGATCATCTGGGCCCCCCTCCGGATCATCCGGATAACTACATCCAAAGACACCCGAATGCCTCGTGTGAAGCCGGATCATCCGCCCCCTCCCAGATCATCCGGACGACGGTCGGATCATCCGGACCCCCATCCGGATCATCCGGGCTTTGCCTGCGTGCATGCCCCCGGGCCGAGGCCCATGTACCCATTCCACCCCTCACTTACCCCTTGGTGGGCTAGACTATAAATAGACCTCCTCCTCCCCACTTTGAGGGTTAGCAAAGTGATAGCTCATTTGTATGTGACCTTTGCTCCTACCTATCTCTACTCTTGAGAGAGAGACCACTACTCCATTGGAGGCCAAGACCTCCATCTAGGAGAAGATCCCGCGGGATATCATCAAGACCCCCTCGTGGGAAGATCCATCTAGGATATCATCAAGACCTCCTCTTGGAGATGAACTTTACCTTGTATCTTTCTCTTTGTTGTTCATGTACCTTGTGGATCTTATGTGTTTGATTGTCTAGTGGATGTGTGATTGGACTTGTTCTTGAGTGTTTCCCCTTGTGATTTCTCTCGTTCTTCCCCGTGTTCTTCGTGTTCCTCGTAGGGATCCGCTCCAATCGTGAAATATCGGGCCTATAGGGTTCTACCCTACATCATACATCCTCCACCAAGTAACAACACCTCTCTCAAAGCACCGAAGATCATGCTGGGACATATCCTTTTCGGCTATAGTGTTATTCTTCATGTGATCTTCCATGTTCTGAACCCATTGGTCCGTCTCCAATTGAGTCATCGGTTTAGAAAATATGAGTTCATCTCCATTCATCCTCTATTGGTTCTAAGGGTTTTGGGTAAGGACGAGATAAGGTTGGAGAGACAGGGATATACACATTACAAACAATAGTTTTGAAGAGACGGGTTTTATTTTGTGGCTGTCGGAAAAACATCAAACAAATGACAGCTCACAATCGTCGCATCTAATGTAAGTATATAACAGGGTTTGGTCTTCTAAAGGTCAATAAATCTTCAAAGTTGTCCAACTCTTTAAATCTTCAGAGTATCTTGAGGTTTCGCTCTTCCAGCTTGGCTACTTTCAGCTTCCGGGTTTTGAGCTCTTTACAAAATGCATCCTTGTCGAATAAGGCTTCCAGAAGTTCCATGCGAAAATTCTTGAGGTAAAACTCTAGATCCTGGTGATACACCAGCTGAGGTGAAAACTTCATCTTTTGCTCACTCGGTAAGGCGATAGGTGCTCCATTTTCCTTCTGCCATCCAATCCTTCCGAGGAAATGTATTGCTTAACTCAGCATGGTGACGACAGCACAAGCGGGCAATAGCATCATGGATAGATGTGATTTATGCCCATGTCTCTACCATGAGCTATCATTCCATAGTTGATATCCCTTGTCTTGGGGTTTTCTTGTTGGCCAAAAACTTGAGCCTTGCCGCTCCATGTTCCGGTCTTTCTCTGACGCACCTTCATCGCAGGTATTGGCAACTTCAATAGTCTGACAAACTCCATAAGGGTTGGACCACAGGGAAAATCTTTATAGCGTTGTCTTTGGTTCAGGATGAAGCTCTTTCTCTAAAATATGGAAGCCAGGGGGTTCTTCAGTAAAGAAATTCAGAAGGGTACGAGAATAACTTGAGTGGATCCTGTTAGAGCCTTCCAAGTCACTACACTCTGGGAATTCTTCAGAGTCTTCCAATTCTTCGAGTCATCAGAGTCTTCAACCATTGTAGTTTCAGTTATTCTAATGCACGACAAAATCCTATTTATTTCGAAGTGGTCTTAGTTGTCCAATGTATTATACCTCTTGGAGTGGTCTCATCAGGCAAATCTTCGTGTGGTCAAAAGGGGAAAGGGGTATAGTCTAACTATTTGAGGTGAGAGGAAAGTACTGGGTAAAGCTTAGAAAAGATGAGAGTTAAGGGATCTCTTTTGAAAATAAAGTTTTTGAGAAAACCTTTCCTATGGGCTTTCCAATTTCTAGGGGTCACGTCCTATAGTCAACATGTGCTGTGATACCATCTTGTAGCGACCCGACCTCAAACGGTCAAGCCTCTATGCTTAAGTGTCATCCCTGGATCGGTATGCTGACACACACAGTACTCGAGGATTTATAACAAAGGTAAATCACATGTATAAAGGAACGTAAATACTATTACCTCAATCCATATAGCGGAAGTAACATCAAGGTTGTGGAGTCCCAACAACACCAACAGCAAAGTTGAGTGTAGACATCGTAGCCCTAACGTATCACTTACTCGTCGTAAGATTCCTGCAACATGAGACGTTGCAACCATGTAGGTCAGTACATTGAATGTACTGGCAAATTCACACCGTAGAATAATGATGAACAATATCTATCACTACATGCATATTTGGCTGGTGGAGGCTCTAAGTTTAGTTTTTGCATAAAGCTAGTATACCCTACAACAAAGGAATAAATTTTATTTACTACAAAGTTTGTACCAATATTGAGAAGGTTCCCCCAAATCAATCCCATAATTAATCATTAAACCCAATACATTAAATAAGAGTGATGAGATCAACAATAATATCCAATTCTAGATACTCAAGATGTCCATAACCGGGGACACGGCTAATCATGATTAGTTTGTACACTCTACAGAGGTTGCACACTTTTCCCCACAAGACTCGATCGCCTCCCTTGAAGTCCTCGCACTGCCTGGTGTTTGCGAACAGGATGACCGAGACACAGTCTTTCGAAAGCATTTACTCTCTACTCCGGGCGGACCGGTACACCTACAATCCCCCTAGATCTGCTAGTCCACCTCCTCAAGAGATCACACAACTTATTCAACTATGCGAGATCCCATAATGGCTTGTGGCTGCACATGGAAGTTTCTAGGCATGTGTCACATCCCTAGCTTTGGTAATGTCTAGTGCTAGCATCTGGTGTTGCATCATGTTTACTTTTCACAGAAAGTTGAAATGGGGATGGCAAAAACCCCCAACACCACTTAATCTAACTAGGGTTTACTAAAATCCTTTCCAATGAACCTGAATGTCCTTCTAAAATGTTCATCATTTTTGCCTTGGTCTAGAACCTCTCACAAAAATGGTGCAAACTTTTCTAGGACAACATTAGGTCACTGGATTAAATCATATGTTATTTGCATTTGGACATTTAAATGCTATAAAATATTTTAAATGTACAAATAATCATAAACTTAAATGTTTGCTGTTGGATATTTTCCAAACAGTGGGCTTGAGAAAGTTTCATGATTTTGGAACTGTCTAAGTATTTTTAGAAAAGCCACAAATTTACAGAAGAAAAAGAACAACAGAAAATAAATGGAAAAGAACAGAAACTCACCTGGGCCAACTTACAGAAGAAAAAGAGCCAGCCCAGCATCAGCCCAGCCCACCACCGCCTCCTCCCCTGTCGTCTTCCTCCTCTACCAAGAGGACGAGCGCGTGCCCGACGCGCGCGCAACCCGGCCACCTCCTCCCTCCCAGCCTGCCTGGCTCCACCTCATCGCGCCTAGACGACACTAGTGCAATGCCTGGACGCCCTGGACTCCTCTCTCTCTCTCCCGAATGCTCTCCCCCTCCTCTGTTCTCTCGATCGATCGCAGCTACCGCCGGCGCTCGCTGCTACCGCAGCCACCGCCTCCCCCTCGCCTCGCCGACGTGTCCATGGCCATCGCCTCGTCGCCCATACCCTCTCCACTGAGTCAAGCAACGCCGGACGCCCCCGAACACCGCCGACGTCATCGTCTTCAACCTTCTGCCCCCCCAGATCGCCGGAGATGCCCCGTCATTGTCCGTGCCTCCCTGAGCTCGCCGTTCGCTCCCCTGCACTCGCCGTAAGCCACTGACCCTTCTCCCCCTCTCCGTTCTCACTCGCGTGTACCATAGCCACCACACCTTGCTCGCCCGCACACGCCGCCGCCTGCGATACGACCGTCGTGCTCAGCTCCCTCCCCGCACCGTGTAGAGCACGTAGGTGCCCCGCACGAGCTACCCTGCCCACTGTAGCATCGACCCCGAGCTCACCCGAGCTCCGGCGACCGCCAAGGTCGACGCAGACGATGATTCCGGCCATCCCAGGCCCATCCACTGCCACCACTTGACGCGGACGAGTGCCCGCGTCATGTAGATGCCCTTCACCGGTCATTTGGTCGCCGGAGGAGGAATTCCGAGTCCCTCCACCGTCTCTGGCCTCGCTGACGATGAGCCGCGGGTCAACTCCGGCAAGTTGACCCGGGGTTTGACCCCTATCTGACCTCCCCAGTGTCGCTGACTCATGTGCCTAGCCCTGTTAACTTTTTGGTTAAGTTAATAACTAGTCTTAGTTAAGCTACTGACTCACTGACATGTGGGCCCAGGCCCTAATTAACTTAGGTTAGTATTTAACCTAACACTAACTAACTCTGTTAGCTAGTTGTGTCACTGACCAGTGGGCCCCACTGGTCCGGTTTGACCTGGACCCTGTTTGTTGACCTGCTGATGTCACAGCGATGCAATGCTGATGTAATAAGACATTTTCTGGATTAAACTTAATTCAGGAAATTGCAGAAAATGTCCAAAACTTCTAAAATTCATAAAAAATAATCTATAACTCAGAATGAAATAGTTTATATATAAAAAATGATCAGAAAAATCCAATCTATCCATCGGTACTGGTTTCATGCATGATAAAGCAACTTAACCATGTTGTTTAGATAAAAACATGATAATGCACTTAATAAGCTTATAGTTTGAATTTGAACTTGAACCTTGGGTTCAAAATAACTCAAACCCTTCTGGTTTAAGTTGCATTAGCTCAAATCACAACATATTGCCATGTCATGATCTGTAACGCCGCGGATCCGATGTGCCAGGTGTCCGCCAGTTATTCGCCATCCTTGCCATGTCATTTGCTTGCGTGTTGTATTCTATCATGTCATCATGTGCATCTCATTTTTCATACATGTTCGTCTCACGCATCCGAGCATTTTCCCCGTTGTCCGTTTTGCAATCTGGCACTCCTATGTTACCCGGCGTCCCCCTCTTGTCTCCTGTTGTGAGCGGGTGTTAAAACTTTCTCGGAATGGACCGAGGTTTGCCAAGCGGCCTTGGTACACCACCGGTAGACTGCCTGTCAAGTTTCGTGCCATTTGGAGGTCGTTTGATACTCCAACGGTTAACCGAGGGACCGAAAAGGCCTCGTGTGTGTTGCAGCCCAACACCCCTCCAAAGTGGCCCAAAACCCATCCAAACCCCCTCCATGCTCTCGGTCGTTCGATCACGCTCGCGTGGCCGAAAACCGCACTCCATTTGGAGTCTCCTAGCTCCCTCTACTATATATATGCCTTCCCCCGTCCAAATCCGGGTCCAAACCCTAGCCCCCTTCTTCCTCCGCGCGCCGGACGACGTCCGCCCGGCGCCGGACACGTCCGCCCGGCGCCGGACACGTCCGCCCGTCGCCCCCGGCCAATCCCGCCGCGCCACCTATCCTCCGCCGCGTTTCCGCGCCGCCGGCCCGCGGAGCCGCCTGGCCCGCGCTTCGCCGCCGCCGCTCCCGTCCGCGCCGCCTCGCCGGACCGCGCCCTCCGGTCGGCGCGCTCCGCCCCGACCGCGCCCCGACCATGCCCCGCGCCTCGTTGCCGCCGCACCCCGCCGCCAGGGCACGCCGCAGCCCAGCGCCGCCTCGCCTCCCTGCCGCAGGCGACCTCGAGCCTCGTCGCCGCCCGAAGGACCTCGTCGCCGGTTGACCTCCCTCGCCCGTTCGGGTCGTCTCCAACCGGATCCGGCAGCCCCCGCCTCGGATCTCCCCATTCCGGCCAGTCCCGGCCCTGGACGCCTTGCCGGAGCTTCTCCCCAAGCCGCGCCGCCGCCATGACCTCCTGCCCGTGAGGAGCACGGGAGGAGGATGACGGGATCTCGTCGCCGTCCGCGCGGGCCATTGAGTGGGCCAGCGCCCGGATCTGCCGGCCCAGCTAGCCTCCCCACCGACCTGAGCCAAGCCCGTGGGTGAGCAACCCCTTATCCTCCGCCCTGTGCACACTTTAGCTATCCCGCGCTCGCAGTAGAATATTTGACCATGTCCCTGATATTGCATATTTTTAGCTCCTGTTCATCGCATCATAACTTGCTGCATACTGCTCCGTTTCATGCGTTTAATATGTCAAATTGTTCGCCTCAACGAGTACTTTATTTTATTCCATTGCATAATGTTCATTTGAGTCCATCTTGATGCCTGAATCATCGTTGCAAGAGCGCTATATGATGTTAATCTACTGAAACTGTTGTAACTTGATGATTTGTCATTTTTGTTGCATTTGATGTGTGCATCCTATGAGCATGAGTCCTACATGAGTTTTGAACTATGACATGCCATCTTTACAGTGATGCCATCCATGTATTTTTGTGAGTCTTTTACTGAGTGCATCAAGCTCGTGAAGTAGGGTACTTGTTGTTGCTGTTTTGCTAGGCTGAATCTGTTATATTGTGTTGCTCTGTAAACCTGCTGCTTCAAGTCATTGTATGCATAATCTGGAGATGTTCACTAAGGATGATTTATTATAAATGTCATGCTCTATTCATTCATGCCCCTGGTTGCATTTATAGCCTGCTGTAACTTATTGTAATCTTTCTCTCAACTTGCTAAATAATGTTGCTGTCAGCCTGTTAACTTTAAGTTCAGTTTTGCCATGTGTTTTGCTAGTGATCCATGCACCCTATGAACTTGTTATTGCCATGCTTAGCTTCACAAACATGTATTCTTACTGTTGGTTGCCTTGCCATGCCATGTATTGCTCTGTGGTGAGTGGTTGAAGCTCACCAACATGCCTACTTATTGTTGTTCCTGCCATGTATGAATCTGTCATATCTTTTGCCATGTTTACATGGGTGCCATCATATCTTCTGTTCCTTTTTGGCTCATGGTCAGTAAGGGACTTTTGTTATATGAGATTAGTCGATTCATGCCATGCCTTTGTTTGCCATGATAAGTTCCTGTAACATGTTGTTTGATAGCTCTAAACATTGCAACCTGATGTTATTTCTGCTAATGACTGAAACTGTTATTATTTGCAATCTTGCCATGTCCTTTTGAGCATGTTCTATTAGTTTCTGGAGATAGCTCAGTGTTCATGTTTTGTCATGCTTTACCTGTATTTCATGCCCATGCCTTTTGTTCTTATGTTGGGGTGCTTAGCATGTTGTTTTGATGCTTGCAAGATGCCTAGTTGCTGTTATGGACAGGTTGTTGTCATATCTTATATAGAGTGTATGCGTTGAATCGTTGCTCCGTTTTGAGTGTGCTCTATATGAAACTTGCTTGATTTTGCATGTAGCTTCATATTATCATGTTGCATCCTTGTTTTGGTGTGTTTGCTTGATGTTTGTTTGCATTTTGCATCAATGCCATGTTTAACTTGTTTTGCTCATATCTTCTAGGCCGTAGCTCCGAACTAAATGAACTTTTTATGTAACTTGACTAGAATCCCGTGTAGATCATCTTGGTGCATCTTAACTTGCTGAGCAACAACTTAAACTTAATGTTTATTCAGTTCTGGACCAATTTCTAAATTTGCATATGAGGACTTACCGGAATTGTTATATGTTGTTTCCGGCCTCATTTAAACTTGCTTTGATGTGTTGCTCTTGTTTGCATCGTCTCTTGCCATGAGTAGCTTCATGTAGCTTTGTCATGCATCATGCTTGTTGTGCATCATGTCTTGTCTATGTGTGGTGTGTTTACCATGTTGTGTGCTTCTTCTCGATAGTTCCTGTTTTCGTTGCGATCGTGAGGATTCGTTCGTCTACGCTTGGTTCGTCTTCGTGGCTCCATCTTCTTCATGGACTCGTTCTTCTTCCTTGCGGGATTTCAGGCAAGATGACCGCTACCCTGGATCTCACTACTATCATTGCTATGCTAGTTGCTTCGTTCCATCGCTTTGTTGCGCTTCCTATAACTTGTTCTTCAAGCCTCCCTAATTGCCATGTACCTCTAACCTTTGACACCCTTCCTAGCAAACCGTTGTTTGGCTATGTTACCGCTTTGCTCAGCCCCTCCTATAGCGTTGTTAGTTGCAGGTGAAGTTGAAGATTGCTTCATGGTGGACAGGATTTATGTTGGGATATCACAATATCTCTTATTTAATTAATGCATCTATATACTTGGTAAAGGATGGAAGGCTCGGCCTTATGCCTGGTGTTTTGTTCCACTCTTGCCGCCCTAGTTTCCTTCATACCCGTATTATGTTCCGGATTTTGCGTTCCTTACGCGGTTGGGTGATTTATGGGACCCCCTTGACAGTTTGCTTTGAATAAAACTCCTCCAGCAAGGCCCAACCTTGGTTTTACCATTTGCCTCACCACCACCTACATTTCCCTTGGGAGTAATTAACCCAAGGGTCATCTTTATTTTAGCCCCCCCGGGCCAGTGCTTCTCTAAGTGTTGGTCCGAACCGAGCAACCTGCGGGGCCACCTCGGGGCAACTCGAGGTCTGGTTTTACTCGTAGCTTGACTTATCCGGTGTTGCCCTGAGAACGAGATATGTGCATCTCCTATCGGGATTGTCGGCGCATCGGGCGGCTTTGCTGGTCTTGCTTTACAATTGTCGAAATGTCTTGTAAACCGGGATTCCGAGACTGATCGGGTCTTCCTGGGAGAAGGAATATCCTTCGTTGATCGCGAGAGCTTATCATGGGCTAAGTTGGGACACCCCTGCAGGGTTTATACTTTCGAGAGCCGTGCCCACGGTTATGTGGCAGATGGGATTTTGTTAATGTCCGTTTGTAGATAACTTGACACCAGATCCGAATTAAAACGCATCAACCGCGTGCGTTGCCGTGATGGTCTCTTCTCGGTGGAGTCCGGGAAGTGAACACGGTTTCTGGGTTATGTTTGACGTAAGTAGGAGTTCAGGATCACTTCTTGATCATTGCTAGCTTCACGACCGTTCCGCTTGCTCTCTTCTCGCTCTTATTTCCGTTGGTTAGCCACCATATATGCTTAGCCGCTGCTGCAACCTCACCACTTTACCCCTTCCTTTCCCATTAAGCTTTGCTAGTTTTGATACCCATGGTAATGGGATTGCTGAGTCCTCGCGGCTCACAGATTACTACAACAACAATTGCAGGTACAGGTTATGCGATGATCTTGACGCGAGAGCGATGTTTACTTGTTTTGGAGTTCTTCTTCTGCTTCTTCTTCGATCAGGGGATAGGTTCCAGGTCGGCAGCCTGGGCTAGCAGGGTGGATGTCGTTTGTGTTTCTGTTTGTGTTTCATCTGTAGTCGAATGGTGCTCTTATGTAATGTAAGATGATGTTGTATTCGTGTGGCATTGTATGCCTTTTGTATGTATCCCTATCTATTATGTAATGTTGATGTAATGATATCCACCTTGCAAAAGCGTCTTCAAGATGCGCTTCTATCCTTGGTGGGACCTTCGAGTTCCTTTAGGATAGGGTCGCATCTTGGGCGTGACAAGTTGGTATCAGAGCCTCGACCGACCTTAGGAGCCCCCCCTTGATTGATCGTGTAGTTTGGCCGTTGTCGAGTCTTGAAGAAAACTGATTTCTGAGTCTAGTTATATCGGAGAGTAGGAATTCTTTTTACTCCTCAGCCCCTTCATCGCTCTGGTGAGGAATCTTGATGTAGGTGTTTTGAATTACTCCTCTTCCCTTTCAATATTTTCTTTAGGATCACGCAGTTGGTTTTCCGATCATTGGTTCTCAGCTCTTTTTATCCGGTGCATTTCTCGTCAAGTTGACTCGAGCCTCTTCATCGTTGCCAAGTTCAATACTCAGTTGTTTTCTTTTCCCACCCGCCCTCCCTTCTTCTTCTCGAATCCGGAGTCCGTAATCGAGTATGCTTTCTACTCGTGCGAAGTCTTTGCCTTCTTTCCTCAATGATTACAATCGGTGTTTCTTCTTGAAGTTATTCATCGATTTCTCGTTCCAAGTTACCCTTGTTTTCCTGCCCTCCCACCCTTTCTCTTCCCGGAGCCCGAGTCTCTTTCGAGCATCAATTTCATTCGTACGGAGCCTCTTCAGTCTTCCCTCAATTATTTCAACTGGTGAATTCTCATCAAGTTAATCGTTGTTCGTCTCATTTTTCTTTTCCGGTGGACTCAATTCAAGTTTTTTGGGTTGATCACATTCTTTTCCTTGGATCAAGTGTTCTCCTTGATCGTTCGACCCTCGCCATTTAATCATTCTGGAGTTTGGAAGACATCTCAGGATATTCGTCTATGTTTGAATTAATTCGAGGCCGTCACCTCATTCAAATATTTCAATTGTTCCAGTGCATCATCTATCTCTTCAACAATCCTTTCCAACGGCGTTATCTCTTCAGTGGGCCCTAACCCACAGGTCTTTTTCCAGGATCTTACCTGACTCTTCTAATTCTCCCGGAGTTATTCTCAAATTCCTTCGAAGTGTGACGTAAGAATGGATCCCATCAGTCACATGCCTTCACCAAGATCTCGTTCAAATTCTTTTCATTGTTGGCTCAGACTTTTCGGTTTTTTCATTCTCCCGAAGTTTCTTAGTAATTTTGGTGGTGTTTCTCGTCGTCATTTGAAGATTGAAGAAGAGTTTTCCTCCTAATCTTGCTCGTTCTCTCAAAGTTTCGTGGTTCTAGTTTCATGTTATCCTCTTGAATTATTCCATTTGTCAGATTTTGTTTTCTCAACCATCCGGAGTATTTCAGGAGTTGATTTCTGTTTCTTTTCACCGGAGGCCATCATTCTAGTTATCGTTCTCTATTTATCCCGATGCTTCGTTCAAGTGTTCTTTAATCAGCTCATGATCTCTTTGTTCTTTTGCATCTAAATCCACTCTAGCATATTTGTTCTTCTAATTCTTCCCGGTGATTCTTTATCTTTACTCAGTCATTTTTGAATTCTTCCGGTGCTTCGTTCAAGTATGCTTCAATCAGCTCGCGGTCTCTTCTTTCAATTGCACCTTCATTCCCACAAGTATATTCTTGCTTTTCCTATTTTTCCCGGTGAGTCATTCTCCTTCGTCATTCAATTTTGAATTCTTACGGTGGCTCATTCAAGATTCTTTTTCTTTGATTATCATATTAATTCATTCGTTCTTTCCAATCCTACCGGTGGTTCACGAAGACCTTCTCAAGTTTGCGATATGTCACATCTCAATCCTTTTCAAGAAGAATAAGTAGTATGCAAAATCCATTGCTTGTCATCAATTTAATTTGACGAAGGATAAGCATACAATAAATCTTATTCTTATTTCATCCAAGTGAGTAATCCCTTTTCTTCGGAGTTTGTTCTTGTTGAAAAAATTCTAGTTCCAAGTGTTTTCATCTTTTCTTTTCCGGAGTTCAATTTCCTCGGCCATTTCGTCGGAACCTCCATCTAAATCACCGCAAGGCTTAATCTTATTCTTTCATCCTTCATTCTACCTCATCATCCTTTTGTCACCGGAGTTCTTCATGGTGGTTCTTCATGATTTAATTCATTCTTCAAGAGATCATCAAGATTTTGTTGGAGGAGTTCAAGTATCTTTTCTTCTCGCGTCTCGAAGTGCAATTAATTCTTCGAATTCTTTTGAAGTGGAGTTTTGCATTTCTTCGTTATTCTCAGCTATTCAATCTTTTCCGCTTGTGGTCGGAGATCACCTCATAATTTTGAGATGTTATCCTTAAGTCCACAACAAGCTTATTCTTTCATTGTTGATTTTCTCAACAACTCCGTCTAAACCTTCCTTCGAAAGATGCTTTCAATTTCATTCGTGGCACAAGGTGTCGTTTTCTTCTCCGTTCTTTTTATTCAACTCCTTCAATTTTTTCCGGAGGTTTTGTGTCATGTCTTCATCAAGTATCATTCCATCCTCTAAAGCTCGTGCACTATTCCTCCATGTTTCAGCCGGAGTGCTGCCTAAATCCTTTCAGCCTTATTCGTGTCTTATCTCGTCCTAACTAGAGTGGTTTCATGGTCTATCTGATCCCGTGAGCTTTCGATTCTCGGCATTCTCGTCGTTCCTCTCTTCTTCTCGAGTGCTCTCGATTCTTTGTTTCTTCTCTTGAGTTCTTGTTTTACCTCATCCCTTTTCCCTTCCGTCTCGGTCCTAAGATCTCGGGACGAGATCTCTTGTTAGTGGAGGAGTGTTGTAACGCCCTAGATCCGATGCGCCAGGTGTCCGCCAGTTATTCGCCATCCTTTCCATGTCATTTGCTTGCGTGTTGCATTCTATCATGTCATCATGTGCATCTCATTTTGCATACATGTTCGTCTCACGCATCCGAGCATTTTCCCCGTTGTCCGTTTTGCAATCCGGCACTCCTATGTTACCCGGCGTCCCCCTCTTGTCTCCTGTTGTGAGCGGGTGTTAAACTTTCTCGGAATGGACCGAGGTTTGCCAAGCGGCCTTGGTACACCACCAGTAGACCGCCTGTCAAGTTTCGTGCCATTTGGAGGTCGTTTGATACTCCAACGATTAACCGAGGGACCGAAAAGGCCTCGTGTGTGTTGCAGCCCAACACCCCTCCAAAGTGGCCCAAAACCCATCCAAACCCCCTCCATGCTCTCGGTCGTTCGATCACGATTGCGTGGCCGAAAACCGCACTCCATTTGGAGTCTCCTAGCTCCCTCTACTATATATATGCCTTCCCCCGTCCAAATTCGGGTCCAAACCCTAGCCCCCCTTCTTCCACCGCGCGCCGGACGCGTCCGCCCGGCGCCGGACACGTCCGCCCGTCGCCCCCGGCCAATCCCGCCGCGCCACCTGTCCTCCGCCGCGTCTCCGTGCCGCCGGCCCGCGGAGCCCATCCGAGGCCCGCGCGAGCCCGTCCGCGCCACCGCCTGGCCCGCGCTTCGCCGCCGCCGCTCCTGTCCGCGCCGCCTCGCCGGACCGCGCCCTCCGGCCGGCGCGCTCCGCCCCGACCGCGCCCCGCGCCTCGTTGCCGCCGCACCCCGCCGCCAGGGCGCGCCGCCGCCCCGCGCCGCCGCCCAACGCCGCCTCGCCTCCCTGCCGCAGGCGACCTCGAGCCTCATCGCCGCCTGCAGGACCTCGTCGCCGGTAGACCTCCCGCGCCCGTTCGGGTCATCTCCGACCGGATCCGGCAGCCCCCGCCTCGGATCTCCCCATTCCGGCCGGTCTCGACCCTGGACGCCTCGCCGGAGCTTCTCCCCAAGCCGCGCCGCCGCCATGACCTCCTGCCCGTGAGGAGCACGGGAGGAGGACGACGGGATCTCGTCGCCGTCCGCGCGGGCCACCGAGTGGGCCAGCGCCCGGATCTGCAGGCCCAGCTAGCCTCCCCACTGACCTGGGCCAAGCCCGTGGGTGAGCAACCCCTTATCCTCCGCCCCGTGCACACTTTAGCTATCCCACGCTCGCAGTAGAATATTTGACTAAGTCCCTGATATTGCATATTTATATCTCCTGTTCATCACATCATAACTTGCTGCATACTGCTCCGTTGCGTGCGTGTAATATGTCAAATTGTTCGTCTCAACGAGTACTTTATTTTATTCCATTGCATCATGTTCATTTGTGTCCTTCCTGATGCCTGAATCATCGTTGCAAGAGTGCTATCTGATGTTAATTTGCTGAAACTGTTATAACTTGATGATTTGTCATTTTTGTTGCATTTGATGTGTGCATCCTATGAGCATGTGTCCTACATGAGTTTTGAACTATGACATGCCATCTTTACAGTGGTGTCATACATGTATTTTGGTGAGTCTTTTACTGAGTGCATCGAGCTCGTGAAGTAGGGTACTTGCTGTTGCTGTTTTGTTAGGCTGAATCTGTTATATTGTGTTGCTATGTAAACCTGCTGCTTCAAGTCATTGTATGCATAATCTGGAGATGTTCACTAAGGATGATTTATTATACATGTCATGCTCTATCCATTCATGCCCCTGTTTGCATTTATAGCCTGCTGTAACCTATTGTAATCTTGCTCTCAACGTGCTAAATAATGTTGCTGTCAGCCTGTTAACTTTAAGTTCAGTTTTGCCATGTGTTTTGCTAGTGATCCAGGCACCCTATGAACTTGTTATTGCCATGCTTAGCTTCACAAACATGTATTCTTACTGTTGGTTGCCTTGCCATGCCATGTATTGCTCTGTGGTGAGTAGTTGAAGCTCACCAACATGCCTACTTATTGTTGTTCCTGCCATGTATGAATCTGTCATATCTTTTGCCATGTTTACATGGGTGCCATCATATCTTCTGTTCCTTTTTGGCTCATGGTTAGTAAGGGACTTTTGTTATATTAGACTAGTCGATTCATGCCATGCCTTTGTTTTCCATGATAAGTTCCTGTAACATGTTGTTTGATAGCTCTAAACATTGCAACCTGATGTTATTTCTGCTAATGACTAAAACTGTTATTATTTGCAATCTTGCCATGTCCTTTTGAGCATGTTCTAGTAGTTTCTGGAGATAGCTCAGTGTTCATGTTTTGTCATGCTTTACCTGTATTTCATGCCCATGCCTTTTGTTCTTATGTTGGGGTGCTGTAGCATGTTGTTTTAATGCTTGCAAGATGCCTAGTTGCTGTTATGGACAGGTGGTTGTCATATCTTGTATAGAGTGTATGCGTTGAATCGTTGCTCCATTTTGAGTGTGCTCTATATGAAACTTGCTTGATTTTGCATGTAGCTTCATATTATCATGTTGCATCCTTGTTTTGGTGTGTTTGCTTGATGTTTGTTTGCATTTTGCATCAATGCCATGTTTAACTTGTTTTGCTCATATCTTCTAGGCCGTAGCTCCGAACTAAATGAACTTTTTATGTAACTTGACTAGAATCCCGTGTAGATCATCTTGGTGCATCTTAACTTGCTGAGCAACAACTTCAACTTAATGTTTATTCAGTTCTGGACCAATTTCTAAATTTGCATATGAGGACTTACCGGAATTGTTATATGTTGTTTCCGGCCTCATTTAAACTTGCTTTGATGTGTTGCTCTTGTTTGCATCGTCTCTTGCCATGAGTAGCTTCATGTAGCTTTGTCATGCATCATGCTTGTTGTGCATCATGTCTTGTCTATGTGTGGTGTGTTTACCATGTTGTGTGCTTCTTCTCGATAGTTCCCGTTTTCATTGCGATCGTGAGGATTCGTTCGTCTACGCTTGGTTCGTCTTCGTGGCTCCATCTTCTTCATGTACTCGTTCTTCTTCCTTGCGGGATTTCAGGCAAGATGACCGCTACCCTGGATCTCACTACTATCATTGCTATGCTAGTTGCTTCGTTCCATCGCTTTGTTGCGCTTCCTATAACTTGTTCTTCAAGCCTCCCTAATTGCCATGTACCTCTAACCTTTGACACCCTTCCTAGCAAACCGTTGTTTGGCTATGTTACCGCTTTGCTCAGCCCCTCCTATAGCGTTGTTAGTTGCAGGTGAAGTTGAAGATTGCTTCATGGTGGACAGGATTTATGTTGGGATATCACAATATCTCTTATTTAATTAATGCATCTATATACTTGGTAAAGGATGGAAGGCTCGGCCTTATGCCTGGTGTTTTGTTCCACTCTTGCCGCCCTAGTTTCCTTCATACCCGTATTATGTTCCGGATTTTGCGTTCCTTACGCGGTTGGGTGATTTATGGGACCCCCTTGACAGTTTGCTTTGAATAAAACTCCTCCAGCAAGGCCCAACCTTGGTTTTACCATTTGCCTCACCACCACCTACATTTCCCTTGGGAGTAATTAACCCAAGGGTCATCTTTATTTTAGCCCCCCCGGGCCAGTGCTTCTCTAAGTGTTGGTCCGAACCGAGCAACCTGCGGGGCCACCTCGGGGCAACTCGAGGTCTGGTTTTACTCGTAGCTTGACTTATCCGGTGTTGCCCTGAGAACGAGATATGTGCAGCTCCTATCGGAATTGTCGGCGCATCGGGCGGCTTTGCTGGTCTTGTTTTACCATTGTCGAAATGTCTTGTAAACCGGGATTCCGAGACTAATCGGGTCTTCCTGGGAGAAGGAATATCCTTCGTTGATCGCGAGAGCTTATCATGGGCTAAGTTGGGACACCCTTGCAGGGTTTAAACTTTCGAGAGCCGTGCCCGCAGTTATGTGGCAGATGGGAATTTGTTAATGTCCGGTTTAGATAACTTGACACCAGATCCGAATTAAAACGCATCAACCGCGTGCGTAGCCATGATGGTCTCTTCTCGGTGGAGTCCGGGAAGTGAACACGGTTTCTGGGTTATGTTTGACGTAAGTAGGAGTTCAGGATCACTTCTTGATCATTGCTAGCTTCACGACCGTTCCGCTTGCTCTCTTCTCACTCTTATTTGCGTTGGTTAGCCACCATATATGCTTAGTCGCTGCTGCAACCTCACCACTTTACCCCTTCCTTTCCCATTAAGCTTTGCTAGTCTTGATACCCATGGTAATGGGATTGCTGAGTCCTCGTGGCTCACAGATTACTACAACAACAGTTGCAGGTACAGGTTATGCGATGATCTTGACGCGAGAGCGATGTTTACTTGTTTTGGAGTTCTTCTTCTGCTTCTTCTTCGATTAGGGGATAGGTTCCAGGTCGGCAGCCTGGGCTAGCAGGGTGGATGTCGTTTGAGTTTCTGTTTGTGTTTCATCCGTAGTCGGATGGTGCTCTTATGTAAGATGATGTTGTATTCGTGTGGCATTGTATGCCTTTTGTATGTATCCCTATCTATTATGTAATGTTGATGTAATGATATCCACCTTGCAAAAGCGTCTTCAAGATGCGCTTCTATCCTTGGTGGGACCTTCGAGTTCCTTTAGGATAGGATCGCATCTTGGGTGTGACATGATCATGCATCATATTGTGCATTGCATTGATTGAGTTCTTCCTTGTTTGCTGGTGTTTGTCCCCTCTCGATAGACGTGGTTCCGACGATGAGATCGATGACACCGATGAAGAACTATACTATCTTCAGAAGTGCCAGGCAAGCAAAACCCTCTTGTTCATTCCGATACAGTCCCACCCTCTCGCTCCTGCTTTCTTTTACTGCATTTAGGACAACAATGATTTATCTGTTACTTGCTGTGGTAGTTGAACCCCCTTTTCCTTTGCATGACCTGTCATTGCCACAATAAATAGATGAAACCCACTAGCATGAGTAGGAGTTGTTTGAGCCCTGTTGTGCCTACTCATTCTTGCTTGTTTGTCATGTCTGCTACTGCTTAGAGTTGAGTCAGGTTTGATTCATCGGGGATGAATGGGAATGGTGATGAACATGTCCTATTGTGTGTGAGGTAAGTTCCGCGTGGAATGGTGATGAACAGGTCTGATTCATCCAGTCTCACTAGTAGTTCCGCGTGGACTTCTATGTTTAGCTTGTCACCTCAGCTACGATCTTGTGCCCTCGGTAGGATCTGGTAGATAGTCAGGCTTCTCAACCCTTTTCATTTGTAGTTGTCTGTACTCAGAAATGTTAAGCTTCCGCATGTGCTTTTGGTTTGTCTGCTCTGAATGTTGGGTCATGATACCCATGATTGTAATACTTGTCTCGTTGGAGTCTATTGAGTAAATACTTGTGTTGTAGAGTCATGTTGTGATGCCATGTTGTATTTGCACATATCGAGCATACTGTGTGTATGATTATTCAAATTCTTGGTATGTGTGGGATCGGACAACCTAGTTGTTTATTCTTGGTAGCCTCTCTTATCGGGAAATGTCTCCTAGTGCTTCCACTGAGCCATGGTAGCTTGCTACTGCTCCGGAACACTTAGGCTGGCCGGCATGTGTCCTTCTTCGTTCCTGTGTCTGTCCCTTCAGGGAAATGTCTCGCGTTATTCCTTTAAGTCCCTATAGCTTGCTACGACTTGGGTTCATACGTTGTTGATCGACACATTCGTTGCTGGGTCATGTATGCCTGTCCCTATAAGTTAGCGCCACCTTGGGTTTACGACTAGTCATGTCGGCCCGGGTTCTTTGTCATATGGATGCTAGCAGCACTATCATATACGTGAGCCAAAAGGCGCAAACAGTCCCGGGCCAGGTAAGGGGGCACCCGTGGGAATACCGTGTGTGAGGCCGCAAAGTGATATGATGTGTTACATGCTAGATTGGTGTGATTTAGGATCGGGGTCCTGACAGCTTTGGTATCAGAGCCTGACTGCCTATAGGATTGCCAAGCCAAACTGGTCGAAGTCAAGTCTAGAAATGCTTTAGTTATATAAGGGAATTGATTGTGGATGGGAACGTAAGGCTCTTTTTACTCCTTATACCTTATGCCCTTCTGATCTGAGTCATCATATCTTTCCTACGGGGTTAAGGACCTAGGCTTTCTCTTCTCTCCATCAGGATCACGTGTTACTAATCCGTAGAATTATAAGATTGGTGAATTCAAGCCTCAGTTCAGTTCCTACTATCTCCATGTATTGATAGTTGGTCTCGGAACCTTGATATTATGATGATCGAGTGGTTACGCCACCATTTTGCAGGATGTCTCAAATCTTTTCGAGCATTTATAGCCGTTATGCTGTCTGAGTCATCCCAGGTTTCTAAATTGTCTGATGCATTTGCAAATCCCTTTCTTCCGTTCCCGATGTTCCTTTGGGCCAGTTTAACCACACTAATCGATGGGTTGAGGTACTCAATTGCCTCAACATATATGTTGGACCTATTAGAGGTTCACCTAGTAATCTAGCCATGTTTTGTGTTTCCAGTGTGATCATTCTGGCCATCATTCTTGAAAGCATCCCGTGATGCAATTTAGTTAGTAGGTATTCTATTCCTGGGTTCTTAAACCCGAGACTCACTCTACTCATTCATGATGATAGTGTTGCTAGTTCCTTTAGGATATTAGTAACCTTTGCGATAGTCCTCGAGGTCCGTGGTATTTCCTTCTTCCAAATACCATGAACTGCTTATGGTAGAAGTTCCTCGTTGAACCAAAAGATCACAACCAGAGTGCTCTTGGTGAGTTCTTGATTCTATGTTGTGACTCTGCCCGTTCTACCTTTCTGCATGGGTTATCTGGAAGAAATGTGTTGAACTCGTTCGACATGCTAATCCATGCATCCACAACTCGGAAAATCATATGTTCTTTTGGGTTGTCCCTCTTTAGCTGTATACTAACCTTTGTCTATTAATTGATAGTCAGGAGTAGTCATGCATTCATGTTCATCGATGCCTTTTACTCCTGTGGTCCGTCAATCCATTCTATTCCGGAATGACTGGGAGAAAAAAACCAGTACCTTATCCATTTCCAGGATTGGGTCAAAGTAGTTGTACATCGCAGATCAAAATGCCAATCCAGCTTTTGTTTTGTTCTACCTTGGAGTATCAGGAATATCATGGGAAGTGCACACCATCCTATGAAATCTCGATACAGTGATACTTCTCGCCCTCGTTATTTATTTCTCGGTTCCTGTGTTATTGCAACCGGAATGCCGACAGGTGAACTATGATGTGTGAAATCAATACTCCTAGCAACCTTCTTGCTTGGTAGTTAAAGGACAATAACCTCATTCTAGCGTGTTGATTATTGAATCATCACCCTATGGTTGATCGTGCCACCTAGTCCTTATCTCTGGTGCACTTTTCGATCAATGAGTTAGTATTGTGTCAACCCCTTTCTTATTTGATCGTATTGTCTTGCCCTGAAAAGCAAGATTGATCTTGAGCTTAGTAACATATCGGTGGTTCGTGATTTTCCGAATATCTTCTCGGAAGTATCACCAGGTTGTCACCTGACTTCTATGTAGAGTTCATGATCAAGTGGGTTTTCGTAACCACCCTTTCTCCAAGAATCTATGTCGGATATCCTGAGCTAGTTGGTTAAGCTAAACAACAACTTGGAGAGTTGGAAGATAAAAGCTTGTCTGACTTAGTTCATTTTAGGGATATCTTGTATGTGTGTTGAAGAAATATGGTATTTTCATCGATTGACCCTCATGATCAGTTAATGGACCTATCATCTTATCAATCTTTGATTTGAGTATGGGCTATCCTCAAATCAAATCAGAACCAACGATATTTGTAATGTTGTCATACTCGTAGTTGTTTCCTTGAGCATACTCCATTATATCTTTCGGGTCTGTCCAATGCTATCACCTTGTTCACATAGTTATGGGATTCCATTTTTATGGAAACCTGGATGAATTGTTGTTGAGTCCATCGACAACATCCTTATTCTCTCCATCATTTTGTTGAACATTAAGCTAGTGTTGGAAACTTTTGAAAGCATTTCTTCATGCTAGCTCATGAAGCATATGCCTGGATGGAAGAAGTGACTTCCCCTAGTTCATGTGCATTTGACGTAAGTTGCCGCCGTGAATTCGAGAAAGCTTGTTTTTGCTTCCTCTGGAATCGTCCGAAGTTAGTCACGGACGTACGAAGTACTCTATGGTTTGATAGGTTGGCCGCCTCCATTCTATATGTGTTTCCTAGCACACCAAGCCACGGACTGATTTGTTCAAGGAGAAGGAGTTCCTTCATAAGAGCTAATCCGGACTTATGTAAGGACTTCGATATCCTTGTTGATGGTTCCCAACCAGAACCCGGTAGTGTTTCATTGTAAGACTACTATGTGGGCATGCTTGTCTGGGATAGAGTGTTCACATGTTTGTATCAGAACCAGCTCAAGTTTCGGAGCTTACTACCGTAGTTCATTCCCCGAGAATCTCACAACGTTATCTCGTCGAATTGTGTTGCAAACTTTCTTTTTTCTTTCTAGACTCGATGAGTCTAGAATGTTCTGACCCCAACCAAATCTGAATCTCAGGCAGATAGGATGGTTGGAACGTCTCCCAAGAACTATAATATTGGTCTCTCTGTAACCGGTAAAGTGGATGTCGTGGCCAACACACCCAGCTGAAGACCCATTATTGTACTATCCTGAATGAGAAAGTTGGCCACCTCCCCGTAAGGATTTCGTAGGATTTACTCCAGTAGTTGTTCCTTATGGATTCTCGTGCTCCCGAAGTCCGACTTTTACTTGATGTTCTTGATACCAAACAATTTTAATAAATGGGTTACGCTAGCACATCAAGGGGAACATTAGAAGCGGAGTGCTAAATGTCTCTCGATCGATCATCCAGATTTGGTCCCCTTGGCCTCGCTAAGGTGAAATCTAAGAAAGTGTTATCTTCCTTTGCATCTGCATCGTCCATCACTATTCATCATGGTAGTATGTTGTGTTGTCAGGATCCCTGACACGGATATTGGTAAAATCTTGATGAATATGGAAATGCTCAAGTTCTTGAGAGCATGCACAAGCACTAGGTTTTTATCATTGGCATTAATTGAGATTTGCTCCCAATTTTCTTCGGTTATGTTGTAACCATTCAAACAGTGGAATCACTCTCTACTGTTGAGTTTCTCCCCAGTTACTAGAATCATTCCCAGTATTTGCATTTTGTTCCCAGCTTGCACCGTCATTGTGCCATCCTACTATGGACTACCCTTTTCAGAAATTACTGATCAGGATCATCTTCAAAGTGGTCCTACCACAGGTTCCATCCATTCCCGATGATTAGCAAAATCATCCCTTGCGTTGTCTTCAACAAGGTAGTCCACATCATCCATTCTAATCTGGATATGCCATTCCTCCATACTCTACCAAACGATTGTTGGTGAATTGCCTTAGGCTGGTATAAAGAGTCTCAATGACCCCTACATCAAAAGTAATTCTTTTTGCCACTTAAGGTAATAGTTCTACGAGCCACCTCCTCCAAAATGTCTCGTTTTGGTATCATGAAAACTCATTTCGATCTCCGAAATGATTGGTCCTTCTAGAGTTTTCCCTTTCCTCTCATTGTCATGTTGGTTGGAGTTCTCAGAGCAAGACATAAGACAAAGATGGTGATCGAATCAACATTCTTATGAAGTGCCAGTTGGATCAGGAAGATCATGTTAGTTTGTGCCCCCTTCCATCTTGGCCTATGCTTGAATCTGGGGACAAGATTCTTGTTTAGTGGGGGTGAGTTGTCACATCCCTAGCTCTAGTAATGTCTAGTGCTAGCATCTGGTGTTGCATCATGTTTACTTTTCACAGAAAGTTGAAATGGGGATGGCAGAAACCCCCAACACCACTTAATCCAACTAGGGTTTACTAAAATCCTTTCCAATGAACCTGAAATGTCCTTCTAAAATGTTCATCATTTTTGCCTTGGTCTAGAACCTCTCACAAAAATGGTGCACACTTTTCTAGGACAGCATTAGGTCACTGGATTAAATCATATGTTATTTGCATTTGAAATTTAAATGATATAAAATTTTAAATGTCCAAATAATCATAAACTTAAATGCTTGCTATTGGATATTTTCCAAACAGTGGGCTTGAGCAAGCTTCATGATTTTTGGAAGTGTCTAAGTATTTTTAGAAAAGCCACAAATTTACAGAAGAAAAAGAAAAACAGAAAATAAATGGAAACGAACAGAAACTCACATGGGCCAACTTACTTGTGCAGCCCACGAGAGCCAGCCCAGCAGCAGCCCAGCCAACCACTGCCTCCTCCCATGTCGTCTTCCTCCTCTGCCAGGAGGATGAGCGCGTGCCTGACGCGCGCGCACACGCGCCCCGGCCACCTCCTCCCTTCCAGCCTACCTAGCTCCCCCTCGTCACGCCTAGACGACACCAGTGCACCTCCTGGACGCCCTGGACTCCTCTCTCTCTCCCCCGAACGCTCCCCCCTCCTCTGTTCTCTCCATCGAGCGCAGCCGTTGCCACCGCTCGCTGCTGCCACAGCCACCGCCTCCCACTCGACTCGCCGACGTGTCCATGGCCATCACCTCGTCACCACACACCCTCTTCACTGAGTCAAGCAACGCCGGACGCCCCCCAATGCCGCCGACACCGTCGTCTTCAACCTTCTGCCCCCCCAGATCGCTAGAGTTGCCCCGTCGTCGTCCGTGCCTCCCCGAGCTTGCCATTCGCTCCCCTGCACTCACCGTGAGCCATTGACCCTTCTCCCCATCTCCGTTCTCGCTCTCGTGTACCGTAGTCACCGCACCTTGCTCGTACGCACGTACTGCCGCCTGTGCTCGCCGCCGACGTGTCTCCGGCCTCCTAGCGGTCCGTCCGTCATGCTCAGCTCCCTCCCCGCACCGTGTAGAGCACGTAGGTGCCCCGCATGAGCTACCCCGCCCACCGTAGCATCAACCCTGAGCTCGCCCAAGCTCCGGCGACCGCCAAGGTTGACGCTAGCGATGACTCCGGCCATCCCAGGCCCTATCACTGCCACCACTCAACACAGACGAGTGTCCGCGTCACATAGATGCCCTCCACCGATCATTTGGTCACCGGAGGAGGAATTCTGAGTCCCTCCGCCGTCTCTGGCCTCGCCGGCAACGAGCCGCGGATCAACTCTGGTGAGTTGACCCGGGGTTTGACCCCTGTTTGACCTCCCCAGTGTCGGTGACGTGTGGGCCCGGCCCTGTTAACTTTTTGGTTAAGTTAGTAACTAGTATTAGTTAAGCTACTGACTCACTGACTTGTGGGCCCAGGCCCTAATTAACATAGGTTAGTATTTAACCTAACACTAACTAAATCTGTTAGCTAGTTGTGTCACTGACCAGTGGGCCCCACAGGCCAGGTTTCACCTGGACTCAGTCTATTGACCTGCTGACGCCATAGTGACGTTATGCTGACGCAATAAGTCATTTTCAGGATTAAACTTAATTCAGGAAATTGCAGAAAATGTCCAAAATTTCTAAAATTCATAGAAAATAATCTATAACTCAGAATGAAATAGTTCATATATGAAAAATGATCAGAAAAATCCAATCTATCCATCTGTACTGGTTTCATGCATGATAAAGGAACTTAACCTTGCTGTTTAGGTCAAAACATGATAATGCACTTAATAAGCTTATAGTTTGAATTTGAACTTGAACCTTGGGTTCAAAATAACTCAAACCCTTCTGGTTTAAGTTGCATTAGCTCAAATCAGAGCATATTGCCATGTCATGATCATGCATCATATTGTGCATTGCATTGATTGTGTTCTTCCTTGTTTGCCGGTGTTTGTCCCCTCTCGGTAGACGTGGTTCCGACGATGAGATCGATGACACCGATGAAGAACTATACTATCTTCAGAACTGCCAGGCAAGCAAAACCCCCTTGTTCATTCCAATACAATCCCACGCTCTTGCTCCTGCTTTCTTTTATTGCATTTAGGACAACAATGATTCATCTATTACTTGCTGCGATAGTTGAACCCCCTTTTCCTCTGCATGACCTGTCATTGCCACAGTAAATAGATGAAACCCACTAGCATGAGTATGAGTTGTTTGAGCCCTGTTGTGCCTACTCATTCATGCTTGTTTGTCATGCCTGCTACTGCTTAGAGTTGAGTCAGGTCCGATTCATCGGGGATGACTGGGAATGGTGATGAACAAGTCCTACTGTGTGTGAGCTAAGTGTGTGAACACGATTAGGTAAAGGTAGCGGTGAGAGGCCATGTAGGAGTACATGGTGGGTTGTCTCATGGAAGCCGTCCTCAGGAACTGAGCTCTGTGTTTGTGATCCATGAACAGCTACTACCACCCGTTGGGCCCTGAAATATGACCCCGCTCGACTTATTAACCGCCCCTATCCTCTGTCCAGGAGTTGCAAGTAGTTTCTGGTGTTTGTAGTTGCTGCAGGCCGTGCGTAGCGCTGACCCGAGGGGTAGGCTATGATGCGGTAGGCACGTGGCCGGGTATGCCAGGCGCCCGTTTGGTGTCGCGGAACCTTGTACACATCATTCGGGGCCGTATGTGGAAACCTCGGCCAGACTCCCTACAGATTGAACCTGAATAGGCAACAAACCTGGACTAGAGACTTGTGTGGTTAGTCAGGTCGTGGTCTACACCCACATCGGCTTTCGCTTGAAGTCTGTCGAGCACATGTCGTGTGCAGACGCTAAGAGGTGGAAACATGTGTGAAGAAGTACACCCTTGCAGGGTTATAAATGAACTATTTGAATAGCCGCGTCCATGGTAAAGGACCTCTGGGTTGCCTACATATTTCATAGACAAGTGAAAGTGGATACTCTAAAATACGCAAGATAAGCGTGAGTGCTATGGATGGCGTTCTCGTAGGGAGACGGGAGCGGATCCATGGTGGTGTATTGATATGGTGAATATGTGGACTCGTGTGCGCCACCTCAAAAGAGTTACTTGCAGTCGTAGTTTAGGATAGCCACCGACTCAAAGCTGGCTTGCTGCAGTTAAACATCACCATGTGTAGATAGTTCTGATGTAAGTCTTGCTGGGTACATTTGTACTCACGTTTGTTTAATTTATGTTTTTTAGAGAGACTCCAATCTCACTAGTAGTTCCACATGGACTTCGACGTTTAGCTTCTCACCTCAGCTATGATCTTGTGCCCTTGGAAGGATCTGGTAGATAGTAAGGATTCTCAGCCGTTTTCGATTGTAGTTGTCTGTACTCGGACATGTTAAGCTTCCGCATGTGCTTTTGGTTTGTATGCTCTGAATGTTGGGTCATGATACCCATGATTGTAATACTTGGCTCGTTGGAGTCTATTGAATAAATACTTGTGTTGTAGAGTCATGTTGTGATGCCATGTTGTATTTGCACATATCGAGAATATTGTGTGTATGATTATTTAACTACTTGGTACGTGTGGGATCTGACAACCTAGTTGTTTATTCTTGGTTGCCTTTGTCGGTGTCAAAACCGGCGGATCTCGGGTAGGGGGTCCAGAACTGTGCGTCAAAGGCTAATGGTAACAGGAGGTAATACCCTACTTCCTACTTGATTGATCTTGATGATATGAGTATTACAAGAGTTGATCTACCACGAGATCGTAGAGGCTATACCCTAGAAGCTAGCCTATGATTATGATTGTTGTTGTCCTACAGACAAAACCCTCCGGTTTATATAGACACCGGAGGGGGCTAGGGTTACACAGAGTCGGTTACAGAGAAGGGAATCTACATATACGAATTGCGAAGCTTGCCTCCCACGCAAAGGAGAGTCCCACCCGAACATGAGACGAAGTCTTCAATCTTGTATCTTCATAGTCCAACAGTCCGGCATAAGCATATAGTCCGGCTGTCCGAGGACCCCCTAATCCAGGACTCCCTCAGTAGTCCCTGATCCAGGCTTCAATAACAATGAGTCCGGCGTGTAGATTAGCTTGAACACAAGAATCATGTCCGGCTCTGCAAAACAAATTCCGCATACCACCGTAGAGAGTACAATATTCCATGAGTCTAATGCGCTGACAACTTTTCCATAGCGTGACATCACGCTGTGGCCCGGTCATTATTCGAACCGTTTTCTCAACCTGCCACTATGCGCTTCGTGAGGCAGTTTCATTGTCACGTCTTGTCGAAGCAGAGATCGTGTCCCCTTATCACGGGATTCTCATCAATACGGGCGTGGGTAACCCAACGCTCCATTAGTATGACTCCTTGGATTAGGCAAGTTCTAAACGGTCGCACGGAGGACGCTTGACATTTATCACCTTTATAAAGAGGTTAAAACCTGTCCTTTTCTTTCCACGCTTGATCCCTCCCTTCCCCCACCTCGAGTTCCAATACTCAAGGCTCAGTCCAAGTGCTTCGGACCTCCAACCATGTTCGGATCCAGCCTTCAAGGCTGGTGGATGGCCTCTTCTGTCACAGAGGAGGACATCACGAAGCTTAGGGTGGCTAGGTACTTGACCGTCGAAATCCTTCACAGGCTTCCTGCTCAAGGGCAGGTTATCCCTACTCCCAAACCCAATGAGAGTGTCGTATTCATCTCCCACTTCCTTCGAGGGCCAGGCTTCAGTCTTCATCCCTTTGTTAGAGGGCTCATGTTCTATTACGGGCTAGATTTTCATGATCTAGCTCCAGATTCCTTCCTTCACATCTCAACGTTCATCGTTGTGTGTGAGGCCTTCCTCCGCATTACCCCATACTTCGGCTTATTGCTCAAGACCTTCAATGTGAAGCCGAAGATAATCGACGAGCAACACGCGGAGTGCGGAGGCACTATAATAAGCAAAGGTGCCGATGTTTTATGGACAAAGGGTTCCTTCCTGGAAGTTTCTGACCTATGGCAACGGGAGTGGTTTTATATCACATCACCCGAGGTAGAAAGTGGGCGGCCACCACTGCCTTCCGCTCCGCTCCTCCGCCACAGCTTGCATCATGGGTCAACAAGGGGCTGGACTGGGGATCCGTTGATGACATGCGGACATTGCAAAGCCGCATTCAGGATCTCATCAAGAAGGACATCAGTCTTGTCAAAGTAATCCAAGCAATGCTAGTTCGTCGGGTCCTGCCATGCCAATGTCGACCTCTCCGTCTGTGGGAGTTCAACCCGGAAGGAACACGAACTGTTCAACGCTTCTTCGGCATGATGCTCGAAGGGATGTATCAATTATTCTTCGGATCACGAATAAAGTGTCCAGACACAATAGAGGATGCAGGCCTCGATTGCAACCATCCAGATACCCAGGTAAGTAATTCCACAACCGAAGATTCTATCATTATATTTGTCACAACATTATCCTGAAAAACCATCCTCGGCCAAGGCTGGATAAGAAAGGCGAAGAGGATTAGGTGTTCGGCCCCTCTTCCCGAAGATCCGGCGGATCCTGTATTAACCGGGTTGCTAGCTCATGCACCTTATCAAGTGCCATCAGGGAAGGACAAGGAGAGGAATGGGGAAGCTGAAAGCGGACTTCACATTGGAGGTACGTTACGCATTGTAACTGGGGAAATTGGTAATCCCGTGTCAAAGGATGAACGGGGAGAAGAATCTAGTATCCCCTCCCCCCACGGGAAGAAAAGGGCCGCTCCCGAAGACTTGGAAGCAGAGGTCTCCAAACAAGGGAAGAAACCTTTATCAGGGGGCCCTGCCCCGGAGGGCACCATTGCTGCACAACGCCCACAGGGGGGACAACCATTAACCAAGCCATAAGCGAACAAAGGTGCTTTGTAAGCATACCCCGTTCTTTTCCTGAGAATAACGACTGAGACGTATGCTTTGCAGTTCGGCCTATAGCCTCCCTCAACAATCTTCGTCCTTGGGGGATCTTTTTCCGAAGATGATGGAGAGTGAAATGCCTCCTCCTACTTCTCCGCCTCATAAGGCGGACGACCTTGAGGTAAGGCGGACGACCCTGAGGTGTCGTCCCGGAGGATCTCTCCCGATCCGCAAAGGCCAGAAGGTAACTCTTCGGCCGCCCAAGGTCTGGGGTGTTCGGCTCCTAGAGAGACCAACAGAAAAAGCCTCGGACTGTCCGATATACAGCCGGACACATTGACGGGTCTTCTGCGGCAAGCGCCTATCTCAGAGGCACACCGTACCTTAATGAGTACGGTGGTTGAGAAGATTTCGTCCGTAAAAAGTGGGTCAAATGAAGTTTTTACGAGCCTACTAAGAGGCTTTGAGGTACGCAATGTGATATTTTTTGATTGTACCGTAAACGCAAGGTGCACTGTGTATAGATAGTAGCCCCGGAGACTCTGGTTGCCATCCGAACGGGGAGATCAGAGGATCAAAAATAGAAATAATCTCAGGTAACGATTTTGCCAATTTTGTACACAGGCGGCTGCAGCCTCGGCAGCTGCTTGGGATGCCGAATTTGCCAAACTGAAGCGGCAACTTGATGTGGCGGATGAAGACATCACGCTTGTGAACAAGCGGCTTGACGAGGCATAGGGTATGTATATTTGGGTGGCCAGCGAATATTAATATGAGCATGATGATGGGATTTATAATATGCTTTGACTGCAGATGGTGCCGCCGCCGTGGAGACCCTTCGGGCTGAGCTTGTCCATGCCAAGGAGCAAGCTAGGAGAAGCAATACGGCTGCCGAGAAGGCTACTGATGAATTAAAAACCGAACAGGCTGCTCATCGCCAAAGTGAGGATATAATGGACAACATGGCTCTTGAGCTACAGAATGCTGCTAGCCGATATGAGCTTCTCAAAAGGGAAAACCAAGCGAAAACGGCTGACCTAGAAAATGCCTTACAGGCAGCGAAGGAAACTCGCTCTGAGATCAGAGCGGCTCGGGAGGAGCTTCGACAGCCGGTGAGATTGCGGCTGGGAAGCCCTTTTTATTGCGAACTCAATTCGGCGATCCGAAGTATGCCCCTCTTGATCAATTGTGTAGTTCTCCAGACACATACTTGGATTTGTCAAAGAGTGTTGCCGATGTGACATAGTATTTCCGAGATCAAGAAGATCATGAAGCGGAAAGATTGTTCTGGTCGCAGTTCAGTACTCCAAGGCGTCCGCTGCTGTTGGTCGAGCAAATGGCCGAACGGGCCGAGCTCCATAGGTTATTTGGGCTTGCCATGAAGGCTGTCGTGGATTGCCTCTGGCCGGAGGAACCAAGTCCGGATAGTTATGTTGGTTTGCTGCAACAATTTATTCGTGTTGTGCTGCATATCGACGCTGTCAAGCGGTCATCATGCATAGAGGGTGTGCAGATGGCCCTTGCCCATGTTAAGACATACTGGGCGAGGATGGAGGCCACCGATAATGCAACCAGGGGTCCACCCGGGGGCCAGGACTCGCCCGAGCACTATTTTGAAGAAGTCTTAGAAGGTGCCCGTTTAATAGAGGCTCAGTGCTGAAAGAGTATCATGTTCGAATGACATGTATCTTGTAGTAAAAACAATGCTTTTGATAATAAAGGCTATATTTATACCTTTGCCCGTGAAGTATTGTAGTGCCTCCTGTGCGGCCGTTTATGTATATATGTATATAACCTAAAAGTTTGCAGTCGTCGGCTTCAGCCCCCTCGCGTATAACGTGGGGGTGTTCGGTAAAAGCGTGTAATCACACTTGATCCAATGTCTTGGTCCGTTAAGGTAGTGGTAGCGCGGCAAACGAGGCAATCGAACTATATAGCTTTAACACTTTCACTTATAGGAGTTTGACGGTGGGGCTACTATATAGCCCCTGGTATGTCCGCATTTATCCGAATACCACTACAAAAAAATACACTTCCGTGATGATACGTGTTTGTCATAGTAGGTCGCGTTTTTTGTCATGCATGTACATCCATGACAAATTTATGACAGAATCTAGATAGTCATACCTGTGCTGTCGTAGAAGTGTTCGATGACATTACCAAAATTATCATCACGGAAGTGTCCACTTCCATGACGATAAATCGCGCGTCACAGAAGTGCTTTCGTCAAGGGTGACCGACACGTGGCATCCACCGTAACGGAACGCCGTTAAGCTATCGGGTCGGGTTTTTGATCCGATAACCCGTTAACAGCCCTGACCAATGGGGATTTTCCACGTGTAAAATCATCATTGGCTGGAGGAAACACGTGTCGACTCATCATTGGGACATATGTCATCCACTCATTGGACAGAAGGCGCCTATGATACGTCGACACGTGGCACGACCAATCAAGTTTAAATGGGCCGGCCCAACTAAAGGCCCACAAGATTTTGCAGCCCATAATGGGCTGGCCCAGTTATAGGACCACGAGATTTTGCGGACTATAATGGGCTGGCCCGGCTAAAGGCCCACAAGATTTTGCGGGCATAATAGGCCAGCCCAGGTAAAGGCCCACAAGATTTTTGTGTGCCATAATGGGCCAGCCCAGGTAAAGGCCCACAAAATTCTTGCAGATCATAATGGGCCGGCCCAGCTAAAGGCCCATGAGATTTCGCCAACATTAATGGGCCGGCCCAGCTGTAGGCCCACAAGATTTTGAGGACCCTAGTAGGTTGGCCCATTAACTGGCTACCATGTTTTGGGCCAAATGCCGGCCCATAATTGATCCGGTCCATTAATGGCCTGCCACGTTCCGGGCCTAATAATGGCTCATATAAGATCCAACCCATTAAAAGCCTCCGACTTTCTGGGCCAAATCATGGCCCAGATCACGTTCGGCCCTTTAAGAGGCTTTGGGCTCAATTATGGCCCATATCAGATTCGACCCGTTGACTGGACGCTATGCTTTTGGGCCCACTTGCTAAAGGCCCATTTAGTAATTCGGCCTGATATTAGTTTCGGCCTGTTAAGGGCCCATTTAACATTACGGCCCTATATTAATTTCGGCCTGTTAAAAGCCTGTCATATAGTTGGGCCTAACTACGGCCAAGTTTTCATCCGGCCTGCTCGCAGCCGATATCTGATTGGGCCAAACAAGGGCCGAGACAACTTTATCCTGTTAAAAGCCCGTGAATTGATTCGCACAATCATGGGCTGGGGTCCATTTCGGGCTGCAGCCGGCCCGTGAGCTATTCGGCACGTTTCAGGCCCAACCTACTTCTCAGCCTCCTAAAAGCCCATTGAGTTTTCTTGCGAAAAGAGGGCCGGGGGTTACTCAGCCTATTAAAGGCCCGAATCTACTAGTGGGCCAGGTTGACGGGGCCCATGATGCAGATCATACATCGTGATTGCATGACAGCCCGATTATGTACCGTAATTTTATGGTTTGGCCGGTTAACTGCGTAGACAGGATATATATATACAGTAAAATAACTGCAGCATCGTGAATAAGAAAAAACCTAGACTATACAATGAAGAAATTACGGCATATTACATCCACTGGGCATCAAAGTTCGCCACTATGATAATAAAGCACAAGCAGACAACAGATTACATACACTGGGCATCAAAGATCGCCACCAGTGCAAATAAACACGCCGACAAAATAATATACAAAATCGACAGCACTTCAATAGAGTTCAAGAAAGGTTAGCCTACTGGGGAGCTGCAGCGCAAGCAGCTGAGCAAGATGATGAGACTGCGCTTGTTCAACACTTATATCTTCCTCACTCTGAAAGATAAACAAGCAGACAGATGACAGGTTTTGCACATAAAAGTATCAGTGCTGACAATTCATCACATTTCTTACTAACGAATAAAGTGACATAGTTTAAAATTGCCTTAACACAATATGGTATTGTTCAGGTCAAGACATGGCAGGAATTGACATTGTGAAGGAGTTGGCAGCTTCACAACACCACTGGATTACAGATCAAGAACTCATAAGTATCAATCGTTAGTGTGCTGTCAATGTATCCCATTTTAGATTGGCAAATAAAGAGGCGGTTTAAATAATAGTAGAATGATATGACATTGTTCATAGTTAAGACATTGCAGAATATGACATTCTGCTGTAGTGGGTAGGTTCACCACACCACTGGATTACGGATGAAGAATAGAAGCATACATGCAGTGCAAAAGAAGATCACTTGCTCTGTATAGTTTAATTTACATGGTATGAAGAAGGAACTTGGTTGTGCAACTGAAAACTTAAATTGAGAAGGACAAACTTTTGTTTATGAACTACATAATAAACTTTAAACATGCAATTTGATGCAAACACCAAAAATAAACAACTGTTGCAGTCATGCCTAACCAAATATACACAACAAAGTATGAAGGCTTGAGAAGGACAAACTTACATTACTGGTGAAGACAGGCTCTATAAAGCCCTTGTCCATGCTGATGGGGGGTGGGGCAATTCAAGAAGTTTAGCACAGAATGTTCTTCATAAGCATTGCCTTTATTCTACATTTTGTTAAGAGTAAATATAGATGTGATAATATACGAAAAAATGGAGAATATTTAAGATAAGATGAAGAGTGATGCTACATAACCAAGTAGCTATAAATGTATGTGCAGCGATACAGGCAAAAGGCACAGCCAAGAGCAATGCACAATTAAACTTCTTCAGTACCAACCTTATGGTAAGAGTAAATATAGATCTGATGTGTAGAAAATGGAGGGCAAAGGAAAATAAGCTGCAGAGTGATGGTACATGAACAACTACCTGTCAATATAAGTACACTGATAAAGGACATCATGTACTTACAAGAACAATGCAGAGCTAAAAAAAATTCATTGGCATTGGATATATTCTACACTAATGTAACCATTCATACAGATCAGATAATTTGGAGCGAACAATTGATAAGCAAGCTATCATGCATACTGCTGTCACATAATGAACTAGGTATGTATGCAAGTACAGTGATACAGGACAACAGGCACTAACAAGAGCAAAGCAGCGGGCAGCATATTTGCGATATCCTGTCATTCTTTTCAAACCGGAATTCTTCTTCGAGATGATTTCCTGCAAAAAAGATCCGTAAGGCACATGCGGAAAAGTAGAAGTTCAAATTGTCATGTGATTTCATAGACAGTACCTCATCCTGGGAACGAGACCAGTGCATAACAAGGTTTTTCCATTCAATGTCTTCTAAATTTAGCACAGGAGACTTCACCGGAAATTTGTTTATAGACTTGCCATCAAAGTGTGATTTCCTCAGGTAACACCGATACTGCTGCAATGCTTCCTTGAAAAGCACAAGCAAGCTTTGCTCGTTATGACTATCCAGATTGACCCTCACCTAGTTACAACAATGTAATGTAAATCATTGATGTGTTCGATTAGCAGAAAACAAGAAAATAATAACCATGAATAATAGCACTTACACGTAAGTTGGACAGGAAGAGTTGAAAATGGTGTTTGTCTTCACTATAATCTTCCCATGATGGGAATATATGCACGTAGTCCCTAACAACATTGAACGCATTGTCTTTTAAACTGGGAATAAATGGAATGGGGTTCCAATCTGCAGGAATTGGCCGTCTCTGCAGTTGGGATAGGTCTTCAGCCGGTGGACTTGCTGTACTTTTTGCTGGAGTGGGATTTTTCTGTGGTACGGCTGGTGCTATGGCAAATGAAATCAGTATACCTTTTGCTGGAGTGCAGGTCCTGTGTGGTGGGGCTAGTGGTGTGGCCAGTGAAGTATGCGTACAGTCTGCTGGAGTCGGTCCTATGTTTTGTGTCACTGGTTGTACAGCCAATATATGTGGGGCGCTGTCTAATTTCTCCGGCACCACCACGTTTTTCAAGGACTTTGTTGGTGCTCCTTCAGGTTCGGCAATCACCCTCTTCCTTTTTGATGTCTGATGCACAAGAACAACATTTGAGTGGAAAAACATGGTATGACGACAGATGGAATATGTATTGATAATGGATGGGCATGGCATCTCGAGTTATATGATGAGTAAACTAAGCAGATGGTGGTGCAACAAAGTAGAAGAAATGCAAGACAACATATGCAAGATACGTGCAATCAATAAAACCTTGCCAAATTAGAACAGGCACCTTGATGGGTGAACAGGACAGGCCATCTACCTTTGACTCCTCGAGGTTAGAATAGTCATTAGAATGATATTCTGAACAAGAATCAACAGGTTGGGAGTGTATGAGTTTCATTGCTTCCAGAATGGCACTCAATTCCTTGGTGCCAATTTTGTAAGTCATTGCAGTGTTCCACAATATTCTTCTGATGCGCGAATTCTGATATTCACTGTAATTGCGTATAATATTTGAGAACCATGAAAACATAAATAGTTGTGAGATTATCTTTGTAATGCAGATGATATTCTAATATAGGGGCGCCCCTGTAAACACTTATGTGCTATCACTGGATTCTGATGAGAGAGCTCATGTGTGCTGTAATATCATGCGTGCATTTATATAATCTGGCACAAGTACACAAAAAAATAGGCTCCAGAAGTAAGGATAGCTGCCAGATGATAGGTTCATAATATACTGTATAGATAGTTTATTGCCAAACCATGATAACAAGAGCACACAGCAACTTGGCAGATCTAGTGTACATAATAGGGGTACACCATAACCACGATATATAAATCGGGAAAGTGGAACTGGCTTGAAAATACAGTGTTGTATTGCCGCTAGTAATTGAAAGCCTATCGATCACGTATAGGCCAGCACTATCGAACATGGTAAAGAAGAGCAAGCAGATTTTGGATAATAAAATGTTGGTTGCACAGTGCCCACACATGATGAACCAGAGCGCATTAAGAATGCAACTCCCAGCTGTCTCTCGACCATTTCAGGCGGTTGGATGAAGATCCTACGTCTCCTAACCCTTCTTCTTCCTCGTCTCTGATTCTTCCCATAGAGAACACCGCACGGGCCGCCGCCCGGACCACCGACCCCCACCGCCTGTGTTCCTCCGCCACCCTCACCCCCACCCGCGTCGAGTTTTCTTTGTTCGGCGAGGCCCCACAACCACCCGAGCCCCTTGGATCGCACCGGCGAACTCCGGCGAGCTCTGAAAAATCGACTGACCAAATTTTGAAATTTAGTGTACTGTGATTTAACTAGTGAGGAATATAAAAGGGGAAAACCATAAGCATTGGGAGTATAGTGTTGACCGTGCCATGGCGGATTTGAAGGTGAAAACCGGACAAAGGCAACTTCGCAACCAAGACAAGAAATCAGAGTAAAGCAGTGGCAATCTATTTTCTTGCTGCGATAAATAAGTTGAGCAGATACGAAAGAGTACCGCCTCTGGTGCGGCGCCGTGTACGCATCTGGTGAGAATTTGACGGTGCTACGGTAGCGATAGCTGTCGGCGGCGTGGAAGCAGATCTAGGAGGGTAGACGGTGGCGGCAGGGCGCGGTGGATGAGACGGTCGTAGGAGCGGCACCGGCAAGGTGGACGACGACGGGGATGAAGCGAGAGGATGGGATGCAAGGATCCCGGTCCGAAGGCGTGGATGAGAGAGGTAGATCTCTTGTAATGGACGACGGCGTCGGGGTATCAGCTCCGGCATGGTGGAGGAGGACGACGGTGGATGGGGTGGTGGACGGCGGCGGACGGAGGAGGGTGGGGTGAAGAGGGTGTTTTGGCGCCCACGGAGTACGAATGGGGAAAAGGGAGGTAGAGAGGAAGGGGGGAACCATGTATTCAGGGCGCGCTTGTCTCAAATGCAAGGAAATTTACAAACTTAGCCCCCGTTTCAAATTTCTACTACATCACAGCAACATTAGTCGGTTGGGGATAGGACGGTAATCTCGCATACACCGAATATTTGCCGACGAGAGTTTGTTTTTGGCGCCCACCGTGTATGAATATGAATCGGGGAGGGAGTCGATTTTGGCCGAGGGCACACTGTGTTTTGGCGCCCACCATGTATGAATCCGGGTGAGAGGCAGTTACGTCACGTTTGGGTGAAATTACAAACCTACCCCTATCGAAACCTATAGAAATCCAGCAGATAGGCTTTGCGTGGCAGGGATAGGCAGTAGTGATTTCCATCTCGCATATTTTGGTTTCGGGCAGTTACCGTGACTTTCCCCGCTTCGTTCAAATTTTGCACAGTGCACGTTTACCGTGCCAACTCAATTCGAATCCCGTTTGTATTCTACTATTTTTTTCGGGCGGGATCCATTTTCAATTGGAATTACATTCTATATACATCATTTTTTATATATATACTTTCAAAAGCACAACACCATTTATACATAAATATGTTTACAAATGGCTTGATCTCTGATTCATAAGGTTGTATCCATCAATTTGGATTTTCAAATATTTGAAACCACTTTATGTTGAAATCCAATGTATGCATTCCTCGCTAACTGTCTGTAACGCCCCGGATCCGTTGCGCCAGGTGTCCGCCAGTTATTCGCCGTCATTGCCATGTCATTTGCTTGCGTGTTGCACTTTGCCATGTCATCATATGCATTTCATATCATGTCATCATGTGCATTTCATTTCGCATACTTGTTCGTCTCATGCATCCGAGCATTTTCCCCGTTGTCCGTTTTGCAATCCGGCACTCCTATGTCATCCGGCGTCCTCTTTTTGCCTCTTCTCTTGTGCGGGTATTAAACTTTCTCGGAATGGCCCGAGGTTTGCCAAGCGGCCTTGGTATAGCACCGGTAGACCGCCTGTCAAGTTTCGTGCCATTTGGAGTTCGTTTGGTACTCCAACGGTTAACCGGGTAACCGTAAAAGCCTCTTTTGTTTCAGCCCAACACCCCTTCCAAAGTGGCCCAAAACCCACCAAACTCCCCTTCATGCTCTCGGTCGTTCGATCACGATCGCGTGGCCGAAAACCGCTCCTCATTTGGACTCTCCTAGCTCCCTCTACCTATATATATGTGAACCCCTCCGGATTTTCGCGCAGTCCAAACCCTAGATCAACTTCTCGCGCCGCCGGACGCTTTCTCCCCGGCTGCCCGGACATGTCCGCCGCTCCCCTCCACGTCGTCCGGCCAATGGCACGCCGCCACCTCAGCTCCCGCCGCCGCCTCAGCCAACCAAAGGCGGCACGTCAGCAGCGCCTGTGCCCACCGCCGCCGCGGCCCGCGGGGCCCGGATCGGGCCCGCGCAGGCCCGCGCGCCGCCGCCGCCCGCGCCCCGGCTCGGCCCCGCCGCCGGCGCCCCGCCGGAGCTGCGCCCCGCCGCCGGCGCCGCTTCTGCCCCGCCGCCCTCGACCGGCGCCGGCCCGCGCTCGACCGGCGCCGCTTCTGCCCCGCCCCCCTCCGCCGCCGGCCTCCCTCCGGCCGGATCTGGCCGGCGCAGCCCAGATCCGGTGCACCGGCGCCATTCCCGGCCCTCTCTGCCTCGCCTCCGGCGTCCTCCGGCGTCCTCCGGCCGAATCTCCGGCGAGATCCACCGCGTGCATCAAAATCCGTGCGGACCCCGAGGTTGTCCCGAAATGCCTAAGTCCCCAGATTCAGTTATTTTCATGCCATGTTCATCGCATCACATCTCTGCATCCGTAGCTTCATTTTGCACGTGTAATATGTCAAATTGTTCGTCTCGACGAGTACTTCATTTCATTCCATTGCATCATATTCATTTGAGCTCATCTTGATGCCCGAAATGCTATTGGAAGAGTGCATGTTGATGTTAATCTGCTGAAACTGTTATAACTTGCTGTTTTATCATTTTTGCCATGATTGATGTGTGCATCCTATGAGGTTGAGCTCTACATGAATGTTGTACTATACCATGCCATCTTTCCAGGGGTGTCAACCATGTATTTCTGTGAGTTGTGTGCTGAGTGTATCGAGCTTGTTAAGTAGGGTAGTTGCTGTTGCTGTTTTCCTGGCAGATTCTGTTATATTTTGTTGCTATGTTAACATGCTTCCACTAATCATTCTATGCATAATATGGAGATGCTCTATAAACATATTTTGATATACATGTCATGCTCTATCCATTCATGCCCTTGGTTGCAATTATAGCCTGCTGGAACATGTTGTAATCTTGCTCTAAAATTGCTTGAAAATGTTAATGTCAACCTGTTAACATTAAGTTCACTTGTTCCCATGTGTTTTCCTAGTGATCCATGCATCCTATGAACTTGCTATTGCCATGCTTAGCTTCATAAACATGCCTTCTTACTGTTGGTTGCCTTGCCATGCTATGTATTGCTCTGTGGTGAGTGGTTCAAGCTCACGAACATGCCTACTTATTGTTGTTCCTGCCATGTATGAACCTGCTATATGACTTGCCATATTTACATGGGTGCCATCATATTTTCCGTGCCCTTTTGGCTCATGGTTAGTAAGGGACTTTTGATATATGCAATTAGTAGATTCATGCCATGCCTTTGTTTGCCATGATAAGTTCCTGTAACATGTTGTTTGATAGCTCTAAACATTGCAACTTGATGTTATTTCTGCTAAAGTCTGAAACTATTAGTATTTGCAATATCTCCATGTGTTTTGGAGCATGTTCTAGTTGTTTCTGGAGATAGCTCAGTGTTCATGTTTTGTTATGCTTTACATGTACTTCATGCCCATGCCTTTTGTTTTTATGTTGGGGTGCTGTAGCATGTTGTTTTGATGCTTGTAATATGCCTAGTTGCTGTTATGGACAGTTTGTTGCTATGACTTGTATAGTGTGTGTGTGTTGCACCGTTGCTCCGTTTTGAGTGTGATCTATATGAAACTTGCTTGTTTTTGCATGTAGCTTCATATTACCATGTTGCATCCTTGTTTTGAGATGTTTGCTTGATGTTTGTATGCATTTTTGCATCAATGCCATGTTGAACTTGTTTTGCTCATATCTTCTAGGCCGTAGCTCCGAATCTAATGAACTTTATATGTAACTTGACTAGAATTTCGTGTAGATCATCTTGGTGCATCTTAACTTGCTGTTTAACAACTTCAACTTAAGGTTTATTCAGTTCTGGACCCATTTCGAAATTTGCATATGAGGACTTACCGGAATTGTTATATGTTGTTCCCGGCCTCATTTAAACTTGCCTTGATGTGTTGTTCTTGTTTGCATCATCTCTTGCCATGAGTAGCCTCATCTAGCTTTGTCATGCATCATGCTTGTTGTGCATCATGTCTTGTTCATGTGTGGTGTGTTTACTATGTTGTGTGCTTCTTCTCGATAGTTCCCGTTTCGTTGCGATCGTGAGGATTCGTTCGTCTTCGTGTGGTTCGTCTTCGTGGCTTCATCTTCTTCTTGGACTCGTTCTTCTTCCTTGCGGGATTTCAGGCAAGATGACCGCTACCCTGGATCTCACTACTATCATTGCTATGCTAGTTGCTTCGTTCTATCGCTATGCTGCGCTACCTATTACCTGTTTATCAAGCCATCCCATATTGCCATGAACCTCTAACCTTTGACACCTTTCCTATGCAAACCATTGCTTGACTATGTTACCGCTTTGCTCAGCCCCTCTTATAGCGTTGCTAGCTGCAGGTGCTGTTGAAGATTTCTCCATGGTGGACAGGGTTATGTTGGGATATCACAATATCTCTTATATTATTAATGCATCTATATACTTGGTAAAGGGTGGAAGGCTCGGCCTTATGCCTGGTGTTTTGTTCCACTCTTGCCGCCCTAGTTTCCGTCATACCGGTGTTATGTTCCCGGATTTTGCGTTCCTAACGCGGTCGGGTGATTTATGGGACCCCCCTGACAGTTCGCTTTGAATAAAACTTGTCCAGCAAGGCCCAACATTGACTTTTACCATTTGCCTCATCACCACGTACTTTTCCCTTGGGAGTCGCTCTCTCGAGGGTCATCTTTATTTTAGCCCCCCCCGGGCCAGTGCTTGTCTAAGTGCTGGTCCAAACCGAGCGATGTCCGGCGCCCCCTGGGCAACCAGGGTCTATGCCAACCCGACGTCTGGCTCATCCGGTGTGCCCTGAGAACGAGATATGGGCAGCTCCTATCGGGATTGTCGGCACAGCGGGAGGCTTTGCTGGTCTTGTTTTACCATTGTTGAAATGTCTTGATGTACCGGGATTCCGAGACTGATCGGGTCTTCCTGGGTGAAGGTCTATTCCTTCGTTGATCGCGATAGCTTGTCATGGGCTAAGTTGGGACACCCCTGCAGGGTATAAACTTTCGAGAGCCGTGCCCGCGGTTATGTGGCAGATGGGAATTTGTTAATGTCCGGTTGTAGATAACTTGACACTTGATCCGAATTAAAACGCATCAACCGTGTGTGTAGCCGTGATGGTCTCTTCTCGGCGGAGTCCGGGAAGTGAACACGGTTTTTGTGTTATGTTTGACGTAAGTAGGTGTTCAGGATCACCTCTTGATCATTGCTAGCTTCACGACCGTTCCGCTTGTTCTCTTCTCGCTCTTACTTGCGTATGTTAGCCACCATATATGCTTAGCCGCTGCTGCAACCTCACCACTTTAACCATTCCTTTCCCATTAAGCTTTGCTAGTCTTGATACCCATGGTAATGGGATTGCTGAGTCCTCGTGGCTCACCAGATACTTCCAAAACCAGTTTGCAGGTGCCTATGTTACCGAGCAGATGACGCAATCAAGCTCAAGGAGGAGCTCAATGAAGATCTTGCTCCTTTGTGTTGTTTCGTTCTAGTTGGTCAGTAGTGGAGCCCAGTTGGGGTCGATCGGGGACCTTTTGTCGCATTTGGGGTTCTTCTTTTATTTTGGTTCCGTTGTCGGACCTTGTTTGTATCTGGATGATGTAATGCTTATTCATGTAATTGTGTGAAGTGGCGATTGTAAGCCAACTATGAATCTCTTTCCCTTATGTATTACATGGGTTGTGTGAAGATTACCTCACTTGCAACATTGCTTTCAATGCGGTTATGCCTCTAAGTCGTGCTTCGACACGTGGGAGATATAGCCGCATTGAGGGCGTTACACTGTCTCCAATTAATGTGTGTTTCATGCGGTTTTTTTAACTTCTCAAACATGTATAATGTGTTTGACACACGCAACATATAGTGTAGTCCCGTTTAGACATTAATTGCATATAAACCATGCATTGTTTGTAATTGAAGAATCTATGGATCACCAATATTGATAAACTATATAACATTACACGTGTGCCCAAATTCAAATGAATATGCATGTTTGATACACCAATTTGCGTTATGATATTATCGATGTCGTGATCTCCAGTTTAAATATTTGAATCCCCTTTAATCCAGACATTCGTCTCATATAGCTATCACTCATGCTTATATATGACTATCTCTCTGGACCTATACGCATTCATCGTCTCTCAGGCATCTCTCGTGCTACCTCTATGACGACAATGATCTTTTATCTTCGTAACACACTGACGGTACTCTCTCCATCGACCTTCATCACTCTATCTCTCTCTAAGTATATCTCGCTCCCTGCTATGTGTCTCTAGCTATGATTCTCCATGTGGAATCTCTTTCTCTCACACAAACACAAAACTTTGTCTCCCTGGGTCTCATTTCTCACAACTATTCCCATGTGTGCCACTCGCACACCCCTCATACAGAGATGTCTTTCGCTCCTTAGATATGAGAACCTACAACTCTTCCTCTTCAATATCTCTTTCTCACACACAAACACAAACTCTGTCTCCCAGGGTCTCATATTTCTACATTGTTCTCTTGTATGTCGCTCAAACACACCCTCTCTCCCTAGAGATATCTTGCGTTCCCTCATATGTCTCTCTAGCTATCACTCTCGTTGTGAAATATCTTTCTCTCTCGCAGACACAAAACTCCATCTCTCTGGATCTCATTTCTCTCTGATATCTGTTTGTATGTGACTCACATGCACCCTCTCTCTATCTCTCTCACACCCACACACATAACCCAGCCTTCTGATCCACTCGACTCCTATCTCTAGCGCACACTAGCTAGCATCTTTATCTTTCTATTTATCTGTTTCTCCATCAACCTTCTTTCTCGCCCTCACTCTTGATTCCTATCACGCACACTACATATGTTTCTCTACATGCAGTCAAGTGCACTCTCACACACATATATAACTTCACCCTTTGAACCACCCGACGGTCATCTCCGACACGCAAACTAACGGATGTCTCTCTAGCTAGCATCTCCATCTCTGTATCTATCTGTAGTTTCTCCGTCAACATTTATTTCTCGCACAGAGTCTTACTTCCTATCACCCACACTATATATGTCTATCCATACATATGCATTTATAGGTTGATCTCTTTTGCACAATCGTTGCGCCTCACCCCCTCTGCTCGCCATAGATGCATGCTCCAGCCCACGCCACTATCTCTTAAAGACAAAAACACATGCTCAATTGTCGAGCCTTCTTCCCTGCATTCTCACATGCATGCATATTGTCATACCGATCCGTCTCTCCCATGTCGTTGATCTTAGGACTTATGTCTTCTTTCTTTTATCTCGATCATGCGCGCGCGCACACACACACACATCCCACGTATACATGTATACCTCTCACACATGCACGTTCAAGGTCTCTATGTCTCCATACGTAGTTAATTACCCTCAATCCTAATGCCACATCGAATCGTTCTCCTCTTTTGTGCACATAACTTCCGCCTGGATGGGCAAAACACACAGTCACACTTAACAATCTCCTTCTAGCTACCCCTCCCCCCCCCCGCCCCGCGCGCCTCTCACTCTTCCCCTATGTCCCCGAAACCAATAAGACCATCCCTTTGTTTAATTCCCGCCTACATGCACCATCGATATATAGTAGTCTTCCGTGGTGTCTCTCGAACAAACACGTTCTCTCGATGTCGACTCCTCTCATGCGCACACACCTTCTCTTCCCTCCTACGGGCATTTTCTCTCTCGCACCCCATCGTTGGTGGCCTCTACCATACACATCACCTCTCTATGATGAAGCCATGCACACTTAAATTACATCCGCCACAGAGGACCCCACGACACACACACACACGCACACTCCCCCCACACACACTAAGACTCCATCCCTCTCTCTCTCTCACACACACACGCGCACCCCCCCCACACACACTTAGACTCCATCTCTCTCTCTCTCTCACACACACACAAAATAAGACTCCATCTCTCTCTCTCTCCTCTCTCTCTCTCTCTCACACACACACACCACACACACTAAAACTCCATCTCACACACACATGCTCTAGGCGGAGCATTTGTTCCTACCACCCTTCATCCAACCTTACCCGTATGATAAACAATCACCTTTATTTACTTGCATAACATGGACAGATTTCACTTTACTTTAGTAGTCAGCAAACTTATCATCTGTATACCCTTATAAAAAAATGAGTTGGCGATGATGGTGTGCCTGCCATCTTGTAATACAGACCGTTATCTATATCTGACGGATAGGAAGCAAACTATGATAATTTTACAAAAGATACCCGCACCTCTCTCCACATCATTATCTCCTGCAACCTCATTGCTCAGCAATTAAAAAAGGAATAAGTCTCTGGAACAATCTAGCATGCATGGTGGCCGCTGCCGCCTGCCGGCGCCGTCCATCCCCATGCCTCCGCCCATTCCGACCACCAGTCACCACCACGCTCCACTCCTCCTCGCCTTATCTCTCATCTTTCATTTTTTCGATGACATTCTCGAGATACCAATTTTCCGATAAAATTCTCAAGATATCATTAGTTTTTACACATGGGATTACTCCTACATGGGTCAATCACAACAGGTGTTTTGTAAAAAAAATGCATATTGATGTTCCGTGCAATGCACGAGAATCTTGCTTGTAATTATAAAATGCAAATCACGAGCAGGAAGTGACATTTTTTTGACACAACCACGTTAACATGGCCACGTAAATCATGAGCAGGAAGGAGAAGGGAAGCGGGCTGTGGAGTAACGTTTTTTACCAAAATTTCTTAGGAAACTGAGTGCAATAATTGAGTAGTTTTGCAAACTACCATTACTACTACACCTGAAACGGTTCAAAACCTATACTCCCTTGCCAGCGCGCACTTCCCACGTGAAACGGTCAGCGTCGCCCTGGAGCGTCAGTGCCGCATTAATGCCCGGCCAGAGCGGAGGCGACCTCTCACTGGCGCCGGCTTTGAAGTGGCGCGACGGCCGAGAGAGCGCCATTTCCCGGTGCACGTGACTGCTCCGCGTCGAGACTGGCCATATGCCCTATTTGGATCCATGGGTTAGAGTTAGTTTGAGCTAGTTGGGGCTCAAATAGCCCTAAAGTATCCAAGCATGAGGGTTTAAATTCGAGCAAGTTGCACCCAACCCACCAAAAAAAACTATCCCACCCAAGAGGTGCTAACTGGAGATAGTTCTCATTGGGACCACTGAAAAATCACTTTTCTCTCTCCATGAATTGCATTTATTGTCAATCTAACCCTGTCACCCAAACACCTCTTTGGCTACAGTTAGTTCAGGGTTAGTCATGAGTTAGTCTAACCTCTAGCTATTAGAGTATCAAACAGGAGCAGTATAGGACATGCAAGTTGCTCAAAGCATACAGGCAAATTCGTACGTGAAAGGATTTTTTCTTTTTGAAAACGGAACGTGAAAGGAATTTTTTTAGAATGCTCTTGGCATGTCACTAACATGTGATAGTTAACCGACCTCAATAGACGGCAGAAATGCCAGCCCGCCGCACTTTGATAGAGACGAGGAGGGAGAAGCGATACAGGCTGCTGGATTACTAGAGATAGGTGTCGCACGGAAGCCAAGAAATATGGTGATAACATGGGTTAGCCATGTACTAGTATGATGTAACTACACTGGGCTGCCGTGTTTCGTACTCTTCTAGTCCACTGTGGAGATGATTGGTTAATTTTATATCGCTGAATAATATTAAATATTATGAGTGCAGACGCTCCACCACGAGGTTCCTTGCTCCTTCTCGGTCGTCCGGAATCTATGTTCTTCCACTCTATTTTTTTACATGAGCTTTGTTCATCCTTTTGCCAACACGCGAGACATCTAGCATCAAGGCGCATGTGTTATGCAACGATCGTTCCATCTATATGAAGAACACGTGGCACTGGAACTACGAGATGGACATGTACCCAGGAGTGGACGTACGAACCTGAGTAATGTAGCGCAGTAAGTGAAGTAGAAAGGCACAAATGGTATGAACATGCGTGGCATACAGGGTGTGTTTGGTTGCGTTCTCGTCTCAGCATAGTTGTTCCCTCTTCATGCATGCTCAACTCAACACCCCTCTTCATGCATGCTCTCTTCATGCATGCGTCTAGTGTATTTGTGCTAAACTAGTGTGGACTCATGCACCCTCCATACACTCTACCAAACACCCAAAAGTAGGTCGAGAAGGGAACTCTTGGGCGGCATTTGTCTCTTACTACGTACTACCACTAAATGTTGTACGTGCAATGCACGGTGATGTTATGGAGTACGTGCCTAAGTACTCTACTACTACTATATTAGTTGGAGGCACATATTAACTTTTATATTTGTTTACGTGTATGCCCCGAGACCTTCCAACTAGACGTGTCTTTCTCTCCAGGTCGCACTTTGTATCGTTCATACAACTAAGTACTACTACGTTTGGTCTCTGACCCAGAAGTGGAAGAAGTGGAGACACTCTACCACGCTGTTTTTTACGCTGGGCTCTACCACGATGTTCATGTCCCACTCCTTTCGCTGACGTGTGGGACATCCAGCACGTGACGTGTTTGACACCCTTCGTCGTAAGAGTTGAAACACTAGCATTCATCAGAAATAAAAAATAATTATAAATCGGCAGTGATACAATTTTTTTGCGAACCAATCAGCAGTGATACTATACCACGCGGTTTCCTTGCTCCTCGATATCGGAAAGAATACTTCCTTTCGCCAACATGTGGGACGTCGACCATCCTGGTACACTTGCCATGCACGCAGAACTCCAAGGGAGAGTCACCTAGGTCATCGCGCCACAGTAACAATGACTAATGAGCCGTCAAATCACAGGCCCACTTCCCACTTTGAAGTTTCTCGGACAAAGGAACCATCATGACTTCGTCGAATTCCGCTTCTTGAAGAAAACTACTGTACCAGCAGTACTGCTAGCTACAGTATTTGCTCCACAGAGGCCTCCTTTCGTTCATAGGATAGGAATATGAAAATCATAGGAAGTGAGATGACATGCATCTCAATTCCTATAGAGAAAGAGATGCCATTTGATGCATAGGATAGGAATTTTTCCATGTAGTCCAGGCTAATGTACTTGTAATTTGCTCTAAAAACTACAGCAGTAACTAGTAGTACTGGTACATGCTCGTACTCAGACATAGACACACACACTAACTACTAGTACTACTACTTCTCACATGCTGGCCAGACGTCGTCGTTCTCCTTCCCGGCTTTGTCGGCGACACCCCACCGTGCTTGGATCTCCGCCGACCTCTCCGCAGCAGCGCGTGCGTCCTTTTCTTTATTGCGGCAGCGGGCCTCTCTTTTCTTAAGTGCTTTCTGACTTTTCCGCCTCTTGCTCTACTGCCTATTCGGCCTTCGCATCTTCAAATTCCTCCCACATAGTTGTGAGGTCGCGAGCGGCGATGAACTCGGCACAGCGGGATGCCATCGCTTCCCTACCATTTTGTGTGCGTTCGTGGGCGGCGAGGAACTCGGCACGGCGGGATGCCATTGCTGCCTTACCGGTTAGTGTGCGGTGCGATGGCATGAACGACGCTTGGTGAGAGCTCTGGGGTGGAGTGGCCGGACAACCGTATAGTGCATTGGTTTGTCAAGAGCTCAAGGATAGAAGACGAAGCAAATTAGGATTCCCCTTCAATCCTGGTCATCGAACTTGTCTTGATAGCTCACTTTGATCATTGTACACGAGATATGGTGATTATACGGTCGCTGGCTCAGCGTATAGCTCTGTATTTGTATGGTTGACCAGTCAAATAGTCCGCATGCGCCTGAAACGGTCACCGTCTCTCCAGAATGTCAATGCCACGTTCACTGGACTTAACTGCAGGTGCAATTGGTGTGTCACTGACATGCGGGCCAGACGCTCGTTGGGCCCACATGTCAGACACCCAAACGCATCTACAGTTAAGTCACTGAAGCAGCAACCGCATTCACGCCCGACGAACCTACTCCGGCGCCAGTTGTCCATCCGTCTGCCGTGGCTCATTGACATTCACCCGCTATATTAACTTTAGCCCCAGCTCCCAGCCATAGCCAAAGACCCACACTTATTCTCCTCCGGTCCCTTCCTTCTGCCGGCACCACTTCAACCATGGCCTCGTGGCGCTTTGAAGCTCTCTTGGACGTACTGTCGCAGGAGCAGACGAGGGACATCGGCGGCTCCGCTCCGGGCGCGCTCCAAAGCTCTCTTCGACGTACTGTCGCAGGAGCAAACGAAGGAGATCGCCGGCACCCCCCGGGCCGCCCTCCGCCGCCACGACCACGAAGCCGGCGCGCGTGCGCGGGTGCAGCCGGCAGCAAGGAAGAGTAGTACACGGTAGGTCGCCGCCGCTCTGGTCCCGGCAAGGCCACCGCTACTCCACTCAGTCGATGCCAAGCTTGGTGGGGTAAACATCGGCGGCCAAATAGCCGCTTGACGGTGATGTGGAGGCGGAAATCTTCATAACCTTGTGCTCCGGCGGAGGAGGAGGCTATCGAGGCAGATGAGGAGGAGGAAAAGGCAATGGTCGGCTTTCTCGGGTTCATGGACGGACATGGTGGTCGGGCGCCGCCGGTCGTTTAGATTAGGTTTACAGTAGGTTTAGTATGGTTTGTGCGAAGTATGTAATGAATTTCGTCCATTTTGTAGGAAAAGTTTCCGAAATGCAATGAATTTCATCCGGTTAATTTGAAATTTGCTTTGTTTGCACGAATTTCGTCCGGTTAGTTCATATAGTTGTCGAAAGGTATGCGGGCAGCATCGGATGGCATCCATCAGTGTCCTCGGACAGATGCCCGTGTAAATTTGTGGGCCAGCACTGGAGATGCCCTAACTATCATGCTATAATCGCTAACGATCCTCCATTATTTGGCAGGGAACAGTTATCCCTCGATCAAAATCAGATCCGCAGTGTTTCGCGCTCCTCCCGCGTACGAGTGTAAACTCTTGCTTACATAAAAATGGAGCAAGTGGACGGCACTGTAGCACGTCATATCACTCGAACTAGCCCGGCTAACGAGCGGGAAAGCACCGCCCTCATCATTTTGTTCTGGATTTCTATCGATCGATCGTGCGAAAATGTTACGCTTCGCAAGTTCTAAAGGAAAAGGCGGCACACTTACGACTCATACGCGTCGCAACCCCGACAGTCCAGCTCGCACACCGCTCACCAGAGGGGACACACGTTGTCTTGCAATTTCACTGACATGTGGGACCGTAATTGAATAAACCATCTATAGCCGAAATCTAATCGCTCGGCGGGCGTCGGCTGAGAAGAGACAAACGGGGGAGGAAGAAGAGATCGCCCGCCCGCCACGCATGGACTCCAAAGAAATATATGGTGATAATGTGAGGTGGGCCATGCTGGAGTCCGGACCGCTTCCGGAGCCCGCTCTCACCGCCCTGGCCCCTCAAGACGCCATCTGCCCGCTACATGCATAGCAAGTAGTCCCCGCTTATGTGGAGGAGAGAGAGGCATTGCCAAAGTCAAGGAGTAACAGTGGAGACAATAGCTTTCATAAAAAATAAACAATGAATACTCGTTGCTCGTCCTCTATATCAGAAAGAATACTTTCATTCGTCGACATGTGGGACGTCGACCATCCTGGTCCACCTGCCATGCACAAAATTATCCTGGTCTACCCCGGTCGTATTGCATGCCCAACCTTTCCCACCGTAAGTTGTTCGGACGAAGGAACCATCATGACTTCGTTGAATTCCGCTTCTTCAAGAAAACTTACTGTACCCGCAATACTGCTACCACGCGCGAAGACTGGACGACATTGTACCACGTCATATCACTGAAACCCACTAGGCCAAACTAGCCTGCCTAGGTCATCTATTTTGGAATGGAGGGAGTACGTCTCTGCACTGCTATGATTTTGTGTTGCATGTTCTCTGTACTTTTGCTACGTACGATTTTCCTACCCTATGAACCAAATGAGGCCTGAATGTATGTCGACTATTGTCTGATCGATTGCTAAGCCTACAATTTTAGGAGCTAGGGCTATTGGCCGATCGACGAGGGATAAGTATAAGTGTACCATGAGCTCATCAGCCCCAACGTTTCTCTTCGGTGAGTGTTTTGCAAGTACTATAGCTCGCACAGTAGCTAGCCTACTAACACCAAGAATCATCAAACAAGCCCTGCTGATATGATAAACAGTTCAAACTTACATCTAAGCATGCCATATATTACATCAAAAGCTAGTGAGGATACATCTGTTTCCATAACTCGGAGAGGGTTCGCATGATTCATCGCATGATTCACTATCAAACAAAAGTAGCAAGATCCGCCCACACAAGACAGTGCACTAGCCCTAAGATGGTTTGATAACACGCATCATTCTGATAATTAAACATATGGCAATGCAAACTACCCTGAAGGATTAGCGTGACCAACTATTTCTTGTCATCGATCTCTCGGGCAATGACCACAGCACGGACAGCGGCATGGGAATCGATTTCTGGGGTGATGTCCACAGGACTGACCGCGACATCGGAATCGATCTCTAGGGCGATGTCCACAGGATGGACAATGGCATCGGAATCGATCTCCGGGGCAATGCCAACAGGACGGGCCACGACATCGGAATCATCAAGGACAACCACCGGCACCTGCACAACACTAACATATTAGCAAGCACATTGCAAATAATCAAAAAGCAAGCACATTGCAAATAATCAAAAACCACAACTATGGTAATATGCCATTATTTTTTACCTTGTGCAGCTCACTGGGGGATCTCATCCCTCCGGGGGCCATCTCCTCGTCCTCAATGGGGGCCATCACCTTGCCAGGGGAATACTACTTCTCAACAGCGACTATCTCCTCAAACTCGGTCTTGAGCCTCACATAGGTGGCAATCAGAGCTCCTGGGGTAGGCACGGTGGGGCCCTTGCTGTTCTTCGAACTTTCTTTGAGGAGTTCATCCGCCAACGTCCTCAACTCTTTGGCCAGTGCTTGTTTCTTGGAGTTCTTCGTCTCCATGGGTTGGCCCGCCAACATGGTCAACTCGTTGGTCGGTGCTCACTTCCTGGATATCGCTGTCTCCAGTGGGTTGTCCGTCGGTAACTCTTTGCCTAGTGCTCCAGGATCCATCAATGAACTGACAAACAAAAAGCAATCGAAAGGAAACCACAATCGCAATGAAAACTGGAAAAGAATAGGATGTGAGAATCGGTCGGTGCTTCGCAAAAACAAGATTATTGGAATGAAAATATAGCAGCATAACTGATTCGCCTACCTTTCCTTCGTCGGTAGAGAAGAAAAATGGCAGAAGCGAGTAGCCTGGAGTGAGGTTTTCCTCAAGAAAGGGAAGAAAGGTCTTGAACGAGCATTCCAATGAAATGATGGTTGCTTCATCCAGTCCATCTTGGAGGCCACCTTACAACTGCTGGTAAAGGTGTGGGTTTTGTGATATGACGGGTCATGTTGGCCACACCGGGGTGATAGGTGAGTCTCGGCTGTAGCACCTCACTGTGATTTGGTGGATGGCACGCGGGCCCGGATGCTTTGAAATGTCATTAACTTGATTTTAGTCTCTTTAGTATTTGGATCCAAGCACGGATGAGGCCAACAAGTTTTAGTCCCACTACTTTTAGTCATGAGACTAAAACGTATCCAAGCACTCTCTCAATATTGTGCACCGCGACCAAGGCGGAGAGGAAAACGAGAGAACTACGTAATTAATGCATGAGTTTAATTAGGGTAGTTTTGTAAAGTACGAGATACATTCCTCCAATCGCAAAATGCCTTGGTTCATGAGATTTGAGATTTGAGCCCTATAAACCGGAAGGGAGGGGGTACTGCACACGGTGTAGTCTAGTCACTTGTTTTTTTTGTTTTTTTTTGAGCCGAAGTCTAGTCACTTGTTGAAATCTCTAGAAAGGCAAATACTCCTTTGCGGTTTACAGGTCTATACTACTCCCTCCGTCTAGGTGTGTAAGTCATCTTATGAAAACCAAATAGTCCCAAAACACTTAGGCGCGGTGCATTAACTTCTACCTTGTTTCTTGTTTCTTGACATACGTATCAACCAATAAGAGATGAGAGGTGTGCATGCTTTTAATGACTTGCAATGGCTAGTTCATTGCATGGAATGCTATTAATTAGCAAATAAACATTGGTGACCCCAGGAGGAAACGGTGCTAAGCGTGTGGACCTATGCAGATTGAGTATCAACCAATGGATAATGGAGTTTAATTGTTAAACAATAGCAATTTTGTCTCATGCAAGAGCCTGGCTAGTACTCCAAGGAACCGCACCACACGAGCGTTCACAACTGCCACGTTCGGTTTACACTTGGCTCTTCGCCTCTTCGAGAAGACAAACAATGATGTTACTCCTACTTCTACAGTATCGAATCCACTGCTGCATGTCCGTCCACCTCGTGCGGGAGGGATAGCGTGTAGCGAAAGCTTCTACTTACTGCTCCTGCCTTTGTGTCCATGACAGGTGGGCCCAACAGGTGGTTGGCCCACCTGTCATGCAGCCAAAGGCAGGTGAGAGAGGCCACCGCCATCTTGTGTGGGAGAGTAGAAGATACCGACCCCAGAAAGCAAGCATTAAGCATCCTGCCTATATTATTATATAGTAGAGTATAGTGAGCGATTTTCCTTTTTCTACATAATGTCGGTGTTCTGGGAACGGAGGTGTCGGTGTCATAACCAGTAGATCTCGGGTAGGGGGTCCCGAACTGTGCGTCTAGGCGGATGGTAACAGGAGACAAGGGACACGATGTTTTTACCCAGGTTCGGGCCCTCTCGATGGAGGTAAAACCCTACTCCTGCTTGATTGATATTGATGATATGGGTAGTACAAGAGTGGATCTACCACGAGATCAAGGAGGCTAAACCCTAGAAGCTAGCCTATGGTATGATTGTTGTAATGGTTGTTCGTCCTATGGACTAAAACCCTCCGGTTTATATAGACACCGGAGAGGGCTAGGGTTACACAGAGTCGGTTACAATGGTAGGAGATCTACATATCCGTATTGCCAAGCTTGCCTTCCACGCCAAGGAAAGTCCCATCCGGACACGGGACGAAGTCTTCAATCTTGTATCTTCATAGTCTTGGAGTCCGGCCGATGATGATAGTCCGACTATCCGGACACCCCCTAGTCCAGGACTCCCTCAGTAGCCCCTGAACCAGGCTTCAATGACGACGAGTTCGGCGCGCATATTGTCTTCGGCGTTGCAAGGCCGGTTCCTCCTCCGAATAATTCATAGAAGATTGTGAACACCAGGATAGTGTCTGGCTCTGCAAAATAAATTCCACATACCACCGTAAAGAGAATAATATTTACACGGATTCAATCTGCTGACGTATTTTGTGGCGTGACGTCACACCACTACCAAGCCTTTACTTGAATCGTTTTTATTATACCACCTCAGCGCGTTTAGCGAAGCGGTTTCCTTGGCACATCTTGTTGAAGCAAAGATCGTGTTCCCCTTATTCCGGGATTCCCATCAATACGGACGTGGGTAACCCAACCGTGCCTGCGGCCACGCCTCCTCCATCGAAGTTGAGTACCAAACGGTCATAGGGAAGGCTCTTGGTATTCCCCCTCTTTATAATGAGACCAAGGCCCGTTTATTTTCTTCAATCCTCAATCGAATCTGCCCCTCGCCCCGAGCTCCAACACCCAGAGCTCCAGATTCGAGCGCCTCGGACCTTCAACAATGTCCGGCTCCGACCTGCAGGGCCGGTGGATGCCCTCCTCCGTCACGGAAGAGGACGTGCTAAAGCTGAGAGAAGCTAGGTACCCGACCTACAAGATTTCGCATAGGCTGCCTGCCAAAGGGCAAGCCATTCCCACTCCCGAGCCCGGCGAGAGCGTCGTGTTCATGTCCCACCTCCGTCGGGGTTTAGGCTTCCCGAAGGATCCTTTTGTGAGAGGGCTCATGTTTTACTATGGGCTGGAATTCCATGATCTGGCTCCGGAGTCCATCCTCCATATCTCATCGTTTTTTGTCGTCTGCGAGGCCTTCCTCCGCACTACCCCTCACTTCGGTTTGTGGCTCAAAACTTTCAACATGGAGCCGAAGATAGTTGAGGGGCGTCAAGTAGAGTGCGGCGGGGCGGTTGTAGGAAAGAGGGTCGATGCTCCATGGCCCAAGGGCTCTTTCCAGGAGGAGCTCGGCTTGTGGCAACAGGAGTGGTTCTATATTACCGCTCCCAGGGGCAGCAGGCAGAAGCCACCGCCCATCTTTCGCTCGGGCCCTCCACAACGGCTGATGTCATGGGTCAACCAAGGGCTCAACTGGGGGCTGTCAAAGGACGTACCCCTATTGCAGGGCCGGATTCGAGACCTCCAAGAGAGGGAGATCAATCTGGTCGTAGTGATGTAGGTTATGCTGATTCGGCGTCTTCTGCCCTGCAAACGTCGCCCCCTCCGTCTGTGGGAATTCGATCCAGAGGGCCCACGAGCTCTCCAACACTTCATGGGCGCGACGCCCGTGGAAATGTACAAATTGTTCTTCGGATCACAAGAAGTGTGTCCGGAATTGACCGAGGATGCCGGCCTAAGATGCAATCGCCCGGATGCTCAGGTAAGTAGCCCTGTGTCCGGACACACCGTTTGTTTGCGTATTCTTGAATTTGCCTTTTAACCAATCGTCCTTTGAATAGGAGTGGATAGTGCAAGCGAAACTGATACGGTTGTCCGGCCACCCTCCCGGAGACCGCGCCGGATCCCCTGCTGGTCAGGATGCTGGAGGTTGCGCCTTCAGAGGAAGGCGAAGGGGAAAACAGAGAAACTACCGCCTCTACAAGGAGGCTTTCGAAAAAGGGGGGATCGAGAATCCCTCCTTCCAAGGGGAGAAGAGGACCGCTTCCGAAAACCCGGAGGCCAAGGCCTCAAAGCGGGGGAAGAGATCTTCACCGGAGGGTCCTGCGCCTGGGGAAGCCCCGGCCACACTATCTCCCCCTAGGAATCAGCCCTCCAGCGAGCCGTAAGTGAAAAAAGGGGAGTTTTGTAGTAAGGGACATCCCTATTTTAGCTTCTGAGGATAACCGAAGTTTTTACCTCGTAGTTCGGATCTCCGTCCTTCTCAGCTGAGCTCGTCTTCGGGGGACCTTCATCCGGAGATGATGGAGAGCGAGACGCCTCCATCTGCCGCACCGTCAGGCGGGGCAGACGACCCTGAGGTGTTGTCACGGAGGGTGTCCCCGAGTCCGGTAGGGCCGGAGAGTTCAGCACGAACTGGTGTACGGCCGGGGGAGCTTAAAGATCTGCTTGAGAAGGCGTCTATCTCAGAAGATCACCGTACATTGATGAGTACGATGATTGAAAGAATTTCATCCGCCGAGGGCGGGTTGCATGATGCCGTCAGAAGTTTGCTAGCGGGGTTTGAGGTACGTAAAAATGACATACCTTTTGACAGTTTTACACATAAAGTGCGCCTTGTATAGATAGTAGCCCCTGAGACTCGCTATGTTGTCGAAAGCGACAGCGTGCCGAGGATCATAATCTCAGGTATTAATTCCCGCCTTTCCTATGCAGGTGGCGGATAGTCCGGTGGTGTAATGCCCCGGATCCGATGCGCCAGGTGTCCGCCAGTTTTTCGCCGTCTTTGCCATGTCATTTGCTTGCCTGTTGCTTTGCCATGTCATCATATGCATTTTATCATGCCATCATGTGCATCTCATTTTGCATACATGTTCGTTTCATGCATCCGAGCATTTTCCCCGTTGTCCGTTTTGCAATCCGGCACTCCTATGTCCTCCGGCGTTCCCTTTTGTCTCCTGTTGTGAGTGGGTGTTAAACTTTCTCGGAATGGCCCGAGGTTTGCCAAGAGGCCTTGGTATAGCACCGGTAGACCGCCTGTCAAGTTTCGTGCCATTTGGAGGTCATTTGATACTCCAACGGTTAACCGGGTAACCGCAAAGCCCTCTTTTGTTGCAGCCCAACACCCCTTCCAAAGTGGCCCAAAACCCACCAAACTCCCCTCCATGCTCTCGGTCGTTCGATCACGATCGCGTGGCCGAAAACCGCTCCTCATTTGGACTCTCCTAGCTCCCTCTACCTATATATATGTCTTCCTCCCCGAAATTCCCGCAGTCCAACCCTAGCCCTCTCCCTCCTCGCGCCGCCGGACGCGTCCGCCCGCGCCGGACACGTCCAGCCTCCACGTCGCTCCGACGAATCGGAGGCCTCCACGTCACCTCCTCCGCGCCCGCAGCCAGTCCCGGGGCGCCACTTGTCCACTCGCGCCCACTTCGCCGCCGGGCCCGTGAAGCCCAGATCGGACCCGCCCCGGGCCGCGCCGGGCCCAAGGGAGCCCGCAACCTCGCCGCCCGAACCCGTCTTGCCCGATCTGCGCCGCCGCCTTCGCGCCGTCGCCGGCGACCAATTCCGGCGACCGGAGCACGCCGCCGCCCGTCCTCTGCCTCGCCATCCGCCGCCTGCACCAGGTCACCGGCCTCCGCGCCCGTCTCCTCCTTCCTTCTCTGGCCCGATCTCTCCCTCACCTCGCTCTCTCTCTTCTCCCCGCAGGATCTGCCGCCGCCACCTCGTGAAGCTCCGCTCGACGCCGGTGGCCCTCACCGATGCCGGGAACGGAGACCCCGCCCCGTTCTCCACCGGATCCGGCCGGTTTTGGCCGTCCCCGCCGCTGTCCTGCTGCCCTCGAGGCTCGCCGGAGCCTCAAGGTGCGCCGCTGCCGCCGTGCCTCGCTCCCGATCCGATCGGGAGGAGGACAACGCCCCCGTCGGCCCGGCCTCGTGGGCCCTCCCCTTCAGCCCAGCGCCCCGGCCCAGCAACCGGCCTGCCCGGCCTCCTCCACCGTCCGGGCCAAGGCCCATGGTGAGGCCACCCCCAGCGCCCCCTCCTTTTTTTTCTCTCCTGTTGTGGCCCAGCCAGTTTCGGCCCATGTCATTTTTTTTCTAGTCCTACGAATTTAGCATTATCCGAGGAATTACAGATTTGCAGAAACCCCCTTGCACTTCATGCATATAATAACTCATAATCTGTGCATCATATGTAAAAACTTTAAATATGAAAAATGCTTAGTTTTTCATCTAGTTTCATAATATCCAACTTTCATCCATGTTTAAATTGTTTAAAGTGCTGTTTGATTAAATTTGCTCAAATGCCATGTTAAAATGATTTATTTCATAACTAAATAACCGTAGCTCGGTTTTAAATAAACTTTATATGTAAATGGGATGGAAAAATGCCTAGATTAACATGTTGCACTTTATTTTCCTGTTTAACAACATTAAAATTGTGTTTAGGGAAGAACAGTACCAAATTCTAAATGTGCACATGGGGATTTTCCGGAATTGTTGTTTATTCTTCCGGCCTCATTTAAACTTGCTTAAATAGTTAGTTTCCTTATGCTTCACCCCTTGCCATGTTAATCAACATTTAATATTGTTGGGTACATAAACGAGATCGAACTAAATAACTCGGTTGTGGTGTTTCGTCAATATGCAACTCGTTGCATATTGAGCTCCACTTAACTTGTAGTATTGTGTGTTGCACTTTGCCATGCCATGCCTCATTAAACCGGACATGCATCATACTTGTTCGTGCATCATGACATGCTTATGCTTGTGTGTTTACTATGTTGTTTGCTTCTTTCTGGTTTGCTTCTCTCGTTAGCTTCGGTTTCGTTCCGGAGTTGTGAGGATTCGTTCGACTACGTCTGTTTGTCTTCTTCATGGACTCGTTCTTCTTCCTAGCGGGATTTCAGGCAAGATGACCGCTACCCTAGATCTCACTACTATCATTGCTATGCTAGTTGCCTCGTTCTTTCGCTATGCTGCGCTACCTATTATCTGTTTGTCCAGCCATCCCATATTGCCATGAACCTCTAACCTTTGACACCATTCCTAGCAAACCGTTGTTTGGCTATGTTACCGGTTTGCTCAGCCCCTCTTATAGCGTTGCTAGTTGCAGGTGAAGTTGAAGATTTCTCCATGGCGGACAGGATTTTGGTTGGGATATCACAATATCTCTTATATATTTAATGCATCTATATACTTGGTAAAGGGTGGAAGGCTCGGCCTTATGCCTGGTGTTTTGTTCCACTCTTGCCGCCCTAGTTTCCGTCATACTGGTGTTATGTTCCCGGATTTTGCGTTCCTTACGCGGTCGGGTGATTTATGGGACCCCCCTGACAGTTCGCTTTGAATAAAACTTGTCCAGCAAGGCCCAACATTGACTTTTACCATTTGCCTCACCACCACCTACTTTTCCCTTGGGAGTAATTAACCCAAGGGTCATCTTTATTATAGCCCCCCCCCGGGCCAGTGCTTGTCTAAGTGTTGGTCCGAACCGAGCAGCCTACGGGGCCACCTCTTGGCAACTCGAGGGCTGGTTTTACCCGTAGCTTGACTTATCCGGTGTTGCCCTGAGAACGATATATGTGCAGCTCCTATCGGGATTGTCGGCGCATCGGGCGGCTTTGCTGGTCTTGTTTTACCATTGTCGAAATGTCTTGATGTACCGGGATACCGAGTCTGATCGGAGTGTCCTGGGTGAAGGTCTATTCCTTCGATGATCGCGAGAGCTTGTCATGGGCTAAGTTGGGACACCCCTGCAGGGTATAAACTTTCGAGAGCCGTGCCCGCGGTTATGTGGCAGATGGGAATTTGTTAATGTCCGGTTGTAGATAACTTGACACCAGATCCGAATTAAAACACATCAACCGAGTGTGTAGCCGTGATGGTCTCTTCTCGGCGGAGTCCCTGAAGTGAACACGGTTTCTGGGTTATGTTTGACGTAAGTAGGTGTTCAGGATCACCTCTTGATCATTGCTAGCTTCACGACCGTTCCGCTTGTTTCTCTTCTCGCTCTCATTTGCGTATGTTAGCCACCATATCATGCTTAGCCGCTTCTGCAACCTCACCACTTTACCCCTTCCTTTCCCATTAAGCTTTGCTAGTCTTGATACCCATGGTAATGGGATTGCTGAGTCCTCGTGGCTCACCAGATACTTCCAAAACCAGTTTGCAGGTGCCTATGTTACCGAGCAGGTGACACAATCAAGCTCAAGGAGGAGCTCGATGAAGATCTTGCCTTTTGTGTTGTTTCGTTCTAGTTGATCAGTAGTGGAGCCCAGTTGGGGTCGATCGGGGACCTTTGTCGCATTTGGGGTTCTTCTTTTATTTTGGTTCCGTAGTCGGACCTTGATTGTATCTGGATGATGTAATGCTTTATTCATGTAATTGTGTGAAGTGGCGATTGTAAGCCAACTATGTATCTTTTTCCCTTATGTATTACATGGGTTGTGTGAAGATTAACTCACTTGCGACATTGCTTTCAATGCGGTTATGCCTCTAAGTCGTGCTTCGACACGTGGGAGATATAGCCGCATCGAGGGCGTTACAAGTTGGTAATCAGAGCCATCCCCGACCTTAGGAGCCCCACTGCTTGATCGTTTTTAGCGGCCGAGTTGTGTCTAGAAAAATGTTTTGAGTCATTTAGGATTATATATATCGGAGAGTTAGGAATTCTTTTTACTCCTCAATCCCTTCGTCGCTCTGGTGAGGTATCCTGACGTAGAGTTTTGACTCTTCTCTTCTCAAATTTCACTAAAAATTTTTTTTAGGATCACGCGGGTATCTTAGAATCGTTCCGATGGTTTTATGATGACAACATTGTCTTGGTGCCTCCCGTCAGCAGGGGTTTTTTTAGTGGAGGTGTCCCGGGGAGTTGAGCTCTGAGGTGTTGTCGTCATAATTTTATTGTTTCAGTTCTGGAATACCTGAGTTTAGTACGCCGACATCGAAAATCTCTTTTATGCAGTTGTTGGTGAGATAACCCCGCTAACTCAGTACTGAGGTGAGTACGGGAGTATCGCCATGACTTGTATAACGGATGCTTTTCGAAGGTTGAGGTACACGATTTCCGAAGGTTTCTTGGTTATGTGTTGACGGATGGATACAGCTTGGATGTAGGTATTGTTAGTTTGGGTGAGATATATTGCTTCCCCTGTATCCCCAACACCAGATTGCATAACCAGAAAGTTTTGGGAGTTTTATAGGTGGGAATTCAAGTAGCTCTTAGGATATCTTTCCGACAAATGCATGATATGGGATTGGGTAAATCTCTATCATATGTATTTGTTCCGGCTTATTCTGCAAGCCAAATCCTTTGTTTTGCGTTATTTGTGGTATTCGAGTTGCTTCGATGTCAAATGTTGAATCCATACCTTTCCTAAACGGTGTTCTCATATTGCTATGTGAATACTAATCCTTTTGATCATTGATTTTGTCATGTCAACTCCTTTCCAACTGGTGTGCTTCTCTTCAAGTGATCCCATCATTCTCCCCATCCGCAAGATAAATTCTAAGTTTTCTCAACGGTGTTTGTTTCGTTCATCCCAAGTTGTCTTTGTTTTTCCCCACCCTCCCACCCTTTTTCTTCAAGGACACAGATTTCTTAATCAAGTATCCATTTATTCATGCGAAGTTTCTCCATTCATTTCCGTCAATGTTCTTATCCGGTGATTTCCCATGAAGATGCTCAACAGCTTCAAGTTCATCATCCTTCATTGTTGTCTCTTCTCTGGTGGATCCTATTCAAGCTTTCGATATTCATCATATTCCTCTCCTCATTTCAATGTCTTCTCATACCGGTGCACCTCATCATCATTCTACTTCTCGCTATTTGTTATTCCAGAGTGCTCAAGCTATCTCAAAGATTCGTGTTTCCACTCTGCATTCGTTCAAGCTCTTTCGAGATTGGTATTTCATTCAAGTCATTTAATTCAACCGGTGCAACATCTCTATTTAAAATCATTTCCAATGGTGTTTTCTTTTGAGTGGGCCCTAACCCACAGGTCTTTTCCCAGGATCTTACCTGACTCTTCTAATGATTCCGGAGTTATTCTCTAATTCTTTTCCAAGTTTGACGTAAGAATGAGTTATCATCAGTCAAATGCTTTTCTCCAAGATCTCGCTTTCAAATTCTTTTCATCTTTGGCTGAACCTTTCCTCTTTTAATTCTCCCGGAGTATCTCATACAATTCTTGGTGGTTCTCATCTTCATTCTGAACGTGTGAAGACCAAAGAAGGATTTCTCTTAAATCTTGCTCCATTCTCTTCAAGATTCATGGTTCTAGCTTGATGCCATCCTCTCATAATTGTTTTTGATTGTGAGAATTCTTTTCTTACCATCCGGAGTATTTCTTGAGTTGTTTCCATTTCTTTCTTCCGAAGGTCATCATGTCATAATTCTTCATTCTCAGCGTGTAGCTATCGTTCTCTAAATCTTACCGGTGCATCATTCAAATATCCTCTAATCAGTTCATGATCTCTTTGTTCTCATGTATCTAAATCCCCTCAAGTATCTTCATTCTTTCCGGCGAATTGTGCCTTTGCTACGTTCATTTTCAATTCTTACGGTGGTTCTTTCAAGATTCTTTTCTTTGATTATCATATTAATTCATTCATTCTTTTCAATCCTACCGGTGGTTCGTTGAAGACCTTCTCAAGTTTTGATATATCTCTTTTAATCCTTTCTACAGGAATAAGTAGTATGCCAAATCCGTTGATTGTCATCAATTTAATTGGTGAGGGATAAGCATAACATAATTCTTATTCTTGTTCATCCAAGTGATTAATTCTTTATTCCGGAGGCCCTTAAAATTCTCGGTTTCATTTGTTTCATCTTCTCTTTTCCCGGAGTTCCAAGCTCTAATTATCATGGAGATCCATCTAAATCATCGCAAGGCTTCACCTTGTGTTTTCAACTTCTCTTTCTTGGTATCATCCTTTTATTACCGGAGTTCTTCATTGAGGCTCTACATGGTGGTTCGCCAAGGATTCCTTTCATTCTTCAATTGTTCTTCAAGATTTCTCTCGAAGTTATGATCCGCCAAGCTATACTCTAAAATAAACATGGTGCTCAACACTTGTTTTGTTTTGAGAAGCTCAAGTATTCTCCGTCTTGCATTCCAAAGGGCAATTCCTTCTACCTTATCTTTTGAGGTGGTGTTATGTCACTCTTGACAATTTCCTTCATGTTTCATGATTCATATGTTGTCAAGAATGAGGTATTTTAAATCCATCATTTTCTCTTCGTTCAAGAGATCTTTTCGACCAATCAACTTCTTCGTTGGAGTTATCTTGTGTCATATTTCACCTAAAGCCTTCCCTAAGGAATGTTGCTATTTATGGTGCTTATAAATGACCCAAGTTCTTCATTTGTCCTCCCGGTGAAATAAGTTTCTCGTCTCCTTGTTGATATCAATCCAATCATTTGTTTCCGTTGGCGGCAGAAGCTCACCTCATAATTTTGAGATGTTTTCATAAGCCCGCCACAAGCTTATTCTTTTTGTTGTTGGTTTTCCAACAACTCCATTATAACCTTCTTGGAAGGGTGCTTTCCGAGCCCATTTGTGGCAGAAGTTGGCATTTTCTTCCCCGTTCTTTTATTCCAACGATCTATCTTCTTTTCGTTCTTCCGGAGACATTGTGATGTTGCTCTTTTCACTCATCATCTCGATTTGTGAGGATCATGTTTTTCGTGCTTATCCGTTTAGCCGGAGTGTTGTGTTCTCATTCAAGTTCTTTCATCTTATCCAGTTTTGCCTCTCTTTTCAACCTTAGTGCTGTCTGAAATCCTTCTTACCCATTGTGCCATTCTTTCAATAGTTCCGGAGACAGTGTGTTGTTGATTTCATCAAGTATCATCCCATCTTCTCAAGTTCATGTTCTATTCCTTCCATGTTTAACCGGAGTGCTGTCCGAATTCTTTCACTCACATCTTGTTTTAACCGGAGTGGTTTCAATATCTATCTTATCAATAAACCTCTTGGTTCTCATCATATTCCTTGTTCCTCTTGTCCAACGAATTGTTTGCAATCTTGGTCATCTCCGTTGTTTTGTTTTCTTTCAATTTGTTCAACCTCTCAAGGTTCGTGGTTTCACTCGTTCGTCAAAGAAGCAACTTAGTTTTACCTCTCCTCTTCCTCTTCCTTTTTCCCTCCGGTGCCATCCTAGATCTCGGGACGAGATCCTCTCGTAGTGGTGGAGTGTTGTAACGCCCCGGATCCGATGCGCCAGGTGTCCGCCAGTTTTTCACCGTCTTTGCCATGTCATTTGCTTGCCTGTTGCTTTGCCATGTCATCATATGCATTTTATCATGCCATCATGTGCATTTCATTTTGCATACATGTTCGTTTCATGCATCCGAGCATTTTCCCCGTTGTCCGTTTTGCAATCCGGCACTCCTATGTCCTCCGGCGTTCCCTTTTGTCTCCTGTTGTGAGTGGGTGTTAAACTTTCTCGGAATGGCCCGAGGTTTGCCAAGCAGCCTTGGTATAGAACCGGTAGACCGCCTGTCAAGTTTCGTGCCATTTGGAGGTCGTTTGATACTCCAACGGTTAACCGGGTAACCGCAAAGCCCTCTTTTGTTGCAGCCCAACACCCCTTCCAAAGTGGCCCAAAACCCACCAAACTCCCCTCCATGCTCTCGGTCGTTCGATCACGATCGCGTGGCCGAAAACCGCTCCTCATTTGGACTCTCCTAGCTCCCTCTACCTATATATATGTCTTCCTCCCCGAAATTCCCGCAGTCCAACCCTAGCCCTCTCCCTCCTCGCGCCGCCGGACGCGTCCGCCCGCGCCGGACACGTCCAGCCTCCACGTCGCTCCAACGAATCGGAGGCCGCCACGTCACCTCCTCCGCGCCCGCAGCCAGTCCCGGGGCGCCACTTGTCCACCCGCGCCCACTTCGCCGCCGGGCCCGTGAAGCCCAGATCGGACCCGCCCCGGGCCGTGCCGGGCCTGAGGGAGCCCGCAACCTCGCCGCCCGAACCCGTCTTGCCCGATCTGCGCCGCTGCCTTCGCGCCGCCGCCTTCGCGCCGTCGCCGGCGACCAACTCCGGCGACCGGAGCACGCCGCCGCCCGTCCTCTGCCTCGCCATCCGCCGCCTGCACCAGGTCACCGGCCTCCGCGCCCGTCTCCTCCTTCCTTCTCTGGCCCGATCTCTCCCTCACCTCGCTCTCTCTCTTCTCCCCGCAGGATCTGCTGCCGCCGCCTCGTGAAGCTCCGCTCGACGCCGGTGGCCCTCACCGATGCCGGGAACGGAGACCCCGCCCCGTTCTCCACCGGTTCCGGCCGGTTTTGGCCGTCCCCTCCGCTGTCCTGCTGCCCTCGAGGCTCGCCGGAGCCTCAAGGTGCGCTGCTGCCGCCGTGCCTCGCTCCCGATCCGATCGGGAGGAGGACAACGCCCCCGTCGGCCCGGCCTCGTGGGCCCTCCCCTTCAGCCCAGCGCCCCGGCCCAGCAACCGGCCTGCCCGGCCTCCTCCACCGTCCGGGCCAAGGCCCATGGTGAGGCCACCCCCAGCACCCCCTCCTTTTTTTTCTCTCCTGTTGTGGCCCAGCCAGTTTCGGCCCATATCATTTTTTTTTCCAGTCCTACGAATTTAGCATTATCCGAGGAATTACAGATTTGCAGAAACCCCCTTGCACTTCATGCATATAATAACTCATAATCTGTGCATCATATGTAAAAACTTTAAATATGAAAAATGCTTAGTTTTTCATCTAGTTTCATAATATCCAACTTTCATCCATGTTTAAATTGTTTAAAGTGCTGTTTGATTAAATTTGCTCAAATGCCATGTTAAAATGATTTATTTTATAACTAAATAACCGTAGCTCGGTTTTAAATAAACTTTATATGTAAATGGGGTGGAAAAATGCCTAGATTAACATGTTGCACTTTATTTTCCTGTTTAACAACATTAAAATTGTGTTTAGGGCAGAACAGTACCAAATTCTAAATGTGCACATGGGGATTTTCCGGAATTGTTGTTTATTCTTCCGGCCTCGTTTAAACTTGCTTAAATAGTTAGTTTCCTTATGCTTCACCCCTTGCCATGTTAATCAACATTTAATATTGTTGGGTACATAAACGAGATCGAACTAAATAACTCGGTTGTGGTGTTTCGTCAATATGCAACTCGTTGCATATTGAGCTCCACTTAACTTGTAGTATTGTGTGTTGCACTTTGCCATGCCATGCCTCATTAAACCGGACATGCATCATACTTGTTCGTGCATCATGACATGCTTATGCTTGTGTGTTTACTATGTTGTTTGCTTCTTTCCAGTTTGCTTCTCTCGTTAGCTTCGGTTTCGTTCCGGAGTTGTGAGGATTCGTTCGACTATGTCCGTTTGTCTTCTTCATGGACTCGTTCTTCTTCCTAGCGGGATTTCAGGCAAGATGACCGCTACCCTGGATCTCACTACTATCATTGCTATGCTAGTTGCCTCGTTCTTTCGCTATGCTGCGCTACCTATTATCTGTTTGTCCAGCCATCCCATATTGCCATGAACCTCTAACCTTTGACACCATTCCTAGCAAACCGTTGTTTGGCTATGTTACCGGTTTGCTCAGCCCCTCTTATAGCGTTGCTAGTTGCAGGTGAAGTTGAAGATTTCTCCATGGCGGACAGGATTTTGGTTGGGATATCACAATATCTCTTATATATTTAATGCATCTATATACTTGGTAAAGTGTGGAAGGCTCGGCCTTATGCCTGGTGTTTTGTTCCACTCTTGCCGCCCTAGTTTCCATCATTCCGGTGTTATGTTCCCGGATTTTGTGTTCCTTACGCGGTCGGGTGATTTATGGGACCCCCCTGACAGTTCGCTTTGAATAAAACTTGTCCAGCAAGGCCCAACATTGACTTTTACCATTTGCCTCACCACCACCTACTTTTCCCTTGGGAGTAATTAACCCAAGGGTCATCTTTATTATAGCCCCCCCCCCCCCGCGGGCCAGTGCTTGTCTAAGTGTTGGTTCGAACTGAGCAGCCTGCGGGGCCACCTCTTGGCAACTCGAGGGCTGGTTTTACCCGTAGCTTGACTTATCCGGTGTTGCCCTGAGAACGAGATATGTGCAGCTCCTATCGGGATTGTCGGCGCATCGGGCGGCTTTGCTGGTCTTGTTTTACCATTGTCGAAATGTCTTGATGTACCGGGATACCGAGTCTGATCGGAGTGTCCTGGGTGAAGGTCTATTCCTTTGATGATCGTGAGAGCTTGTCATGGGCTAAGTTGGGACACCCCTGCAGGGTATAAACTTTCGAGAGCCGTGCCCGCGGTTATGTGGCAGATGGGAATTTGTTAATGTCCGGTTGTAGATAACTTGACACCAGATCCGAATTAAAACACATCAACTGAGTGTGTAGCCGTGATGGTCTCTTCTCGGCGGAGTCCGTGAAGTGAACACGGTTTCTGGGTTATGTTTGACGTAAGTAGGTGTTCAGGATCATCTCTTGATCATTGCTAGCTTCACGACCGTTCCGCTTGTTTCTCTTCTCGCTCTCATTTGCGTATGTTAGCCACCATATCATGCTTAGCCGCTGCTGCAACCTCACCACTTTACCCCTTCCTTTCCCATTAAGCTTTGCTAGTCTTGATACCCATGGTAATGGGATTGCTGAGTCCTCGTGGCTCACCAGATACTTCCAAAACCAGTTTGCAGGTGCCTATGTTACCGAGCAGGTGACGCAATCAAGCTCAAGGAGGAGCTCGATGAAGATCTTGCCTTTTGTGTTGTTTCGTTCTAGTTGATCAGTAGTGGAGCCTAGTTGGGGTCGATCGGGGACCTTTGTCGCATTTGGGGTTCTTCTTTTATTTTGGTTCCATAGTCGGACCTTGATTGTATCTGGATGATGTAATGCTTTATTCATGTAATTGTGTGAAGTGGCGATTGTAAGCCAACTATGTATCTTTTTCCCTTATGTATTACATGGGTTGTGTGAAGATTACCTCACTTGCGACATTGCTTTCAATGCGGTTATGCCTCTAAGTCGTGCTTCGACACGTGGGAGATATAGCCGCATCGAGGGCATTACAGGTGGCCAGCCGGACTGATGGAGTTGCCGAGCTTAAGCGGCAACTCGACATTGCGGATGCGGACATCGCGCTAGTCAAAAAATGACTTGACGAGTCACAAGGTAGGTTGTTTCTCCGTGGTCACCTAGTAAGGGAGCTGATGCCCATTCCTTACAACATGTATGCTTAATGCAGATGGTGCCGCTGCTGTGGAGGACCTTCGGGCAGAGCTTGCTCGAGCCAAGGAGCAGGCCAGAAGGAGTGATGCGGCTGCCTCGAAGGCAGCCGAAGAGCTAGAAGCCGAAAGGGTTGCTCACTGCCGAAGCAGGGAGGAGACGGCCGGAATGGCCGTGAAGCTGAAGGATGTTACCGACCGCTATGAGGTTCTTAAAAAAGAATGCCGAGCGGAGCAAGAAGACCTGAAGAAGGCCACCGCCGAAGCCAAGGATGCCCATTCTGCGATGAGGGCTATAAAGGAGGAGCTGCGTCAGGCCGGAGACATTGCGGCTGGCAAGCCCTTTCTGCTGCGCAGGAAGTTCACAGATCAGAAGTATGCTTAGCTTGGCCAGCTATGGGGTCCGGAGGATCCTTATATGGATTTAGCGGTGAGTGCGGCAGATGCTGTTGTGCACTTCCGAAGTCAAAAGGATCACGAGACGGAAGAGCTTTTTTGGTCTCAATTCCACAGTCCGGAGCGTTCACTTCCGTTGACCGATCGGTTGGCTGAGTGGGCTGAGCTGAATAGATTGTCCGGACTTGCCATGACGGATGTAGTGGCTCATCTGTGGCCGGATAGGCCCAAGCCGAAGAGTTATCTTGGCTTATTGCAGCAATTCCTTGGGGCGGTGCCGCATATCAAGGCGATGAAGCGATCGGCCTGCATAGAGGGTGCACGGATGGCCCTCGCCCGTGTGAAGACATACTGGACGGAGATGGATGCCACCGATGTTGCAACCCGAGGTTCGGACGAGAGCCGGTTACCCGCCGAGCACTATTTTGGGGAAGTTCTGTGGGGTGCTCGTGTGATAGAGTCGCAGTGCTCAAAAAATGTCATGTTCAAATGATCTTTATGATATGTAAAACGATATTCATAATATAAGTGCTTTTTATACTTGTGCGTTCAAGTATTGAAATATCTCCTGTGCGGCCGGTAATGTATACTTGTGTATAACCTGAAAGATGGCAGTCTTCGGCTTCAGCCCCCACGCACATGGTGCGGGGGTGTTTGCAAAATAGCGCATTTTCACACTTAATCCAACGTCTTGGTCCTGTGAAGGAGGTGGTAGCGTAGCAAACGAGGCAACCGGACAATGATTCTTTATCACTTTCACTTAGCCATAGGAGTTCGAAGGTGGGGCTACGATATAGCCCCTAGGGGCACCGCGCTCTCCGAATTCGGGGCGTGTATGTGCCTGACCAGGAAACGGTCCTTCGTCAAAGCGGAGGAATTCTAGACATTCCGGTAGTCGATCGAGTGGTTGACCAGTCTCTCGCTGTATCATGACAGTCAGTTTTCGGCTTTCTCTACTGAGCTGCTCACCCGGCCGAACCGGGGCACAATCGCAGCAGTTCTCCTGGTGCCGCATTAGCCGATGATAAGGAACATAAGGCAGCAAAACACAGGAGCCGGGCAAACCCAACATTTGACCAAAGACATGATTCGGAGATGATGCATATAAGGCCTAACTCGAGACGCCGAACACTCCCTAAGGTATTCGGTCTTTATGATAACGGCCAGAACAATGCCCTAAGCCCCTAGTGTCCAGGTACAAGCAAAAATTTCTGACGCGGCCGATGCCAAAACGCCAGCCTCCTCATCGGTTATGGTAAAAAAACGGGGGATGTGAATCAACAGGAGACAGTAAGAAATGTTTACGCAGGGTCTTAATCTGAAAAGAATCCTTGCCACGGGTCCCTGCTGCACGTCTGCGCATGTGTCTCCGTTGTGCTATATCCTGGACGGGTGTACACGTTGTTCATCTGTAAAAGAGAGGAACTTAGCTTGAAAAGAGATCGTGCAAAAAAATGTATTTAAAACGGAGTATGAATAAATGAATAAAGTCGAGCTTTTATTGGCTCTTATCGTTTATACGCGCAGCCCCTTGTGAAGGGATATGCGGCTAGGAAGCCCCTGGTTTATTTGTGCCGGACTCGCCTAGCCGTGTTCAGGGTCTTGAGCGACCTTGTAAGGAGATGATGCCACGTGGACCGGGCATTTTAAGTGTAAGGGACGCGTAGTGCGGTATTGCGTTAAAGCGGGCGAAAGCTTCACGTCCCAATAGTGCTTGATGGCTACTTTTAAATGGGGCAACATGGAAGACTAGCTTTTCGCGACGGAAGTTGCCGGGTGAACCGAACACAACTTCAAGTAGTAAGGAGCCCGTGCAGCTGGCGTAAGGGCCTGGCGTCACTCCTTTGAAGGAAGTGCGGCTATGACGAATTTTAGTAGGGTCTATCCCCAATCTGCGGATTGTGTCCGGATATAGCAAGTTTAAATCGCTGTCGCCATCCATTAGGACTTGTGTAAATTGTAGTCCGTCGATTATCGGATCCAATATCAGAGCAGTCCATCCTGCGTTTCGAATATTTTTGGAGTAATCCAGGTGGTCGAAAGTAATTGGTTTTGACATCCAATCTCGGGATTCCGCTGGGGTGGACCGTGCGGCATGCGCTTTGGCAGGTGCCGCCCTATTTTTCCTTGTTATCACTTGAAGTGAATTCACTGTTTTGACCTGTTGTGGGAAGTTCTTTTGTTGTCCGGCGCTCTGTTTGTGAGGTTCGTCATCGTCCTCGCTCGGTGTGTCGAACCCCTTGTGTTCGGCGTTGAGTCGGCCGGCCTACTTGAAGACCCAACAATTTCGGTGGGTGTGGTTTGCAGGCTTCCCGGGGGTACTGTGGATTTGACATGTCCGATCCAAAATTTTGTTTAGGTTGGATAGCTCGTCACTGTTGTCTTTAAGAGGCAGTGCTTTGTTGTGCGGCTGCGAGCTTTTGAATCCAGCGTTGACCGTCGTGTTCTTTGAGCCCTTTTCTTTATTTCGGCACTGATCCTTTCTGCGCCGTGATTTTCCATTTCCATCTCTGATCTCGGATGTACTCGGGTCGCTGGTGCTGCAACTTGCTAGCCAGCTATCTTCCCCCGCGCAAAAGCGGGTCATGAGGCTTGTTAGCGCGGCCATTGTTCTTGGCTTTTCCTGGCCGAGGTGTCTGGCGAGCCATTCGTCTCGGACGTTATGTTTAAAAGCTGCTAAGGCTTCGGCGTCCGGACAGTCGACTATTTGGTTCTTTTTGGTGAGGAACCTGTTCCAGAATTTGCACGCTGACTCTTCGGGCTGTTGGGTTATGTGACTTAAATCGTCTGCATCCGGAGGGCGGACATAAGTCCCCTGAAAATTTGCTCTAAACGCGTCCTCGAGCTCTTCCGAACTTCCAATGGTATTTTCTGGGAGGCTTTTGAGCCAATGCCGAGCTGGCCCTTTGAGCTTGAGGGGTAGATATTTTATGGCGTGGAGATCGTCTCCTCTAGCCATATGTATGTGTAGGATGTAATCCTCAATCCAGACTCCGGGGTCTATTGTTCCGTCGTATGCCTCTATGTTTACGGGCTTGAATCCCACTGGAAATTCATGATCCAGCACCTCATCGGTGAAACATAGTGGGTGTGCGGCGCCCCTATATTTAGGTGTGCCGTTATCTTCGAACACTCAGCGTGTTGTGTTGCTTCCTGGGGCCCTCTTCTTTGGCCCATAAATGGACCTGACCGGGCCATCTGTTTTGTGAGGATCTTTATGTGTGTCATGTGCCGGCTTGTGTGCGGCGCCGCTTGCCGCTCTTGGCCTATCATCTGGTCGTCTATCCGGCCAGGCAGCCTCTTTGCTTTTTGATTGTGGGGGCTCTACGGCCTCCTCGTCGAATTCGGGCAGCAGCTTGCGCTTCGGGTAGCTCTTTTCTTGGTGGCTATTGCCATATTTGTCCGCGGTCTTGAGTACTTTGCTCCACCTCATTCTGAGTATGTCTTCCGCTGTTTTGAGCTTCCGTTTCTGCTTCTTCAAACTTCTTGCAGTGGCGACAAGCCTTTTGTGAAGGTTCTTATGCTCCGGTTGTGTGTCCGGCGTGAGATCGTCTGGACTGTTGTTTTCGCCGAGGATGGGTTGATTGTCCGATTCATCCTGTTCGGATGGTTGCTTGGTTGCATGTTCGTCGTCCACTAGTTTGCCCTGCTCTACGGCTGGGTCATTATGGGTGCTGTTGTTATCGAGGCGGGACTTGGGGTGGCGCTTGCGTCGCTGTTTTGGTTGTTTTTCGGGGGAATTATCCTTCGCTGCATCCCGTTGTTCCTCGTTATCGCTCCCTTTTGGGATGTCCACCATATATATATCATGAGTTGAGGTGGCTTTCCAGTGCCCGGTAGGCACTGGTTCTTGGTCGTCTCTGGCATCGTCGTCCATACCGTCGATGTCTTCGGAGTCGTAGTCTAGCATGTCGGTTAAATCGTCGACAGTGGCTACAAAGTGGGTGGTGGGTGGGCTCTGAATTTCTTCGTCGCTCGCATCCCAACCGTCCTGACCGCAGTTCGGCCAGGGCTCTCCTGATAACGAGAGACACTTTAGTGAATTCAGAATATCGCCGAAAGGCGAGTGCTGAAAGATGTCTGCGGCGGCGAACTCCATGATCGGCGCCCAATCGGATTCGATTGGTAAGGGCGTAGGAGGTTCGGAGTCCGGCACCTCTAAGTCACGAGCTTTACAAGGGACAAGGTCAGTATTCGGCTCCATCGCCATAGAAGTTGCAGCCCCCGAGGCGGTGTCTAGCCACCCGTCCTCGATCTACGCGGTCAGCTCCGAATTAAGGATCGGAGCAGACTCATGTGCAGCCTCTAGGGCACTGTCCGGCAGCAGAGCTAAATCATGCCCATTGCGACAGTGCGGCGCGCTCGGCTGTGGCTCGAATCTGTCGAAGATCAAGTCTCCGGGGATGTCTGCCGTGAAGTTTAGGCTTCCAAATCTGACCTGATGGCCAGGGCGTAGCTTTCGATCTGCTCCAGATGGCCAAGCGAATTGGCCCGCAGTGCAAAGCCGCCGAACACGAAGATCTATCCGGGGAGAAAAGTCTCACCCTGGACTGCGTTGTTGTTGATGATTGAAGGAGCCATCAAGCCTATCGGTGACGACACATAGGAACTCTCAATGAAAGCACCAATGTCGGTGTCAAAACCGGCGGATCTCGGGTAGGGGGTCCCGAACTGTGCGTCTAGGCGGATGGTAACAGGAGACAAGGGACACGATGTTTTTACCCAGGTTCGGGCCCTCTTGATGGAGGTAAAACCCTACTCCTGCTTGATTGATATTGATGATATGGGTAGTACAAGAGTGGATCTACCACGAGATCAAGGAGGCTAAACCCTAGAAGCTAGCCTATGGTATGATTGTTGTAATGGTTGTTCGTCCTATGGACTTAAACCCTCCGATTTATATAGACACCGGAGAGGGCTAGGGTTACACAGAGTCGGTTACAATGGTAGGAGATCTACATATCCGTATTGCCAAGCTTGCCTTCCACGCCAAGGAAAGTCCCATCCGGACACGGGACAAAGTCTTCACTCTTGTATCTTCATAGTCTTGGAGTCCGCCGATGATGATAGTCCGGCTATCCGGACACCCCCTAGTCCAGGACTGTTGGAAATATGCCCTAGAGGCAATAATAAAAGTATTATTATATTTCATTGTTCATGATAATTGTCTTTTGTTCATGCTGTAACTGTATTATCCGGAAATCATAATACACGTGTGAACACTTAGACCCCAATATGTCCCTAGTGAGCCTCTAGTTGACTAGCCCGTTGTGATCAACAGATATTCATGGTTTCCTGACTATGGACATTGGATGTCGTTGATAACGTGATCACATCATTAGGAGAATGATGTGATGGACAAGACCCAATCCTAAGCATAGCATAAAAGATCGTATAGTTCGTTTGCTAGAAGCTTTGCCAATGTCAAGTATCTCTTCCTTCGACCATGAGATCGTGTAACTCCCGGTTACCGTAGGAGTGCCTTGGGTGTATCAAACGTCACAACGTAACTGGGTGACTATAAAGGTGCATTACAGGTATCTCCGAAAGTATCTGTTGGGTTGACACGGATCGAGACTGGGATTTGTCACTCCGTATGACGGAGAGGTATCTCTGGGCCCACTCGGTAATGCATCATCATAATGAGCTAAAGGTGACCAAGGTGTTGGCCACGGGATCATGCATTACGGTACGAGTAAAGTGACTTGCCGGTAACGAGACTGAACAAGGTATTGGGATACCGACGATCGAGTCTCGGGCAAGTAACGTACCGATTGACAAAGGGCATTGCATACAGGGTTTGATCGAATCCTCGACATCGTGGTTCAACCGATGAAATCATCGAGGAGCATGTGGGAGCCAACATGGGTATCCAGACCCCGCTATTGGTTATTGCCCGAGAGTCGTCTCGGTCATGTCTGCGTGTCTCCCGAACCCGTAGGGTCTACACACTTAAGGTTCGGTGACGCTAGGGTTATTAGGCAGTCTAGTACGTGACTACTGAATGTTTTTCGGAGTCCCGAATGAGATCCCGGACGTCACGAGGAGTTCCGGAAGGGTCCGGAGTTAAAGATTTATATATGGGAAGTTGTTAAAAGGACACCGGAAAGTTTCGGGGGCATACCGGTATTGTACCGGGGCCACCGGAAGGGTTCCGGGGGTCCACCGGGAGGGGCCACCCCTCCCAGGGGGCCACTTGGGCTGCGTGGGGAGGTGGCCAGCCCCTGGTGGGCTTGGCGCACCCCCTCCCCTGGGCCCTTGCGCCTAGGGTTGAGGGGGGAACCCTAGAGGGGGCGCCCCCCCTTGCTAGGGGGGCAAGTCCCCCCTCCCCTTGGCCGCCGCCCCCCCTCTAGATGGGATCTAGAGGGGCCGCCCCCCTTCTCCCTTCCCCCTATAAATAGAGGGGTGAGGGGAGGGCATCCGCACCCAAGCCAAGGCGCAGCCCTCCCCTCCCCAACACCTCTCCTCCTCCGTTGTGCGCTCGGCGAAGCCCTATCGGAGTACTGCTTCTCCACCATCACCACGCCGTCGTGCTGCCGGTGGAGCTGTCTTCCTCAACCTCTCCTTCCTCCTTGCTGGATCAAGACGGAGGAGACGTCGCTCGTCCCGTACGTGTGTTGAACGCGGAGGTGCTGTCCGTTCAGCACTTGGACATCGGTGATCTGAATCACGTCGAGTACGACTCCATCATCACCTTGCAAGCTTCTGCACGCGATCTACAAGTGGTATGTAGATGCAAACTCTCTCCCAATACTCGTTGCTTAGATGAACTCATAGATGGATCTTGGTGAAGCCGTAGGAAAAATTTTAATTTTCTGCAACGTTCCCCACAGTGGCATCATGAGCTAGGTCTATGCGTAGTTCTCTAATGCACGAGTAGAACACAATTTGTTGTGGGCGTTGATCTTGTCATCTTACTTGCCTCTACTAGTCTTTTCTTGCTCAACGGTATTGTGGGATGAAGCGGCCCGGACCAACCTTACACGTACGCTTACGTGAGACCGGTTCCACCGACTGACATGCACTAGTTGCATAAGGTGGCTGGCGGGTGTCTGTCTCTCCCACTTTAGTTGGAGCGGATTCGATGAACAAGGCCCTTATGAAGGGTAAATATAAGTTGACAAAATCACGTTGTGGTGATTCGTAGGTAAGAAAACGTTCTTGCTAGAACCCAATCGCAGCCACGTAAAAGATGCAACAACAATTAGAGGACGTCTAACTTGTTTTTGCAGCGATTGATCATGTGATGTGATATGGCCAGAAGTTGTGATGAATGATGAATTGTGATGTATGAGATCATGTTCTTGTAATAGGATTCACGACTTGCATGTCGATGAGTATGACAACCGGCAGGAGCCATAGGAGTTGTCTTTATTTTTTGTATGACCTGCGTGTCATTGAAGAACGCCATGTAAACTACTTTACTTCATTGCTAAACGCGTTAGTCATAGAAGTAGAAGTAGTCGTTGGCGTGACAACTTCATGAAGACACGATGATGGAGATCATGGTGTCAAGCCGGTGACAAGATGATCATGGAGCCCCGAAAATGGAGATCAATGGAGCTTTATGATATTGGCCATATCATGTCACAACTATATAATTGCATGTGATGTTTATTATGCTTTTACATCTTGTTTACTTAGGACGACGGTAGTAAATAAGATGATCCCTTACAAAATTTCAAGAAGTGTTCTCCCCTAACTATGCACCGTTGCTACAGTTCGTCGCTTCTAAGCACCACGTGATGATCGGGTGTGATGGATTCTTACGTTCACATACAACGGGTGTAAGACAGTTTTACACAGCGAAAACACTTAGGGTTAACTTGACGAGCCTAGCATGTGCAGACATGGCCTCGGAACACGGAGACCGAAAGGTCGAACACGAGTCGTATGGAAGATACGATCAACATGAAGATGTTCACCGACGATGACTAGTCCGTCTCACGTGATGATCGGACACGGGCTAGTCGACTCAGATCGTGTAACACTTAGATGACTAGAGGGATGTCTAATCTAAGTGGGAGTTCATAATTTGATTAGAACTTTATTATCATGAACTTAGTCTAAAAACCTTTGCAAATATGTCTTGTAGATCAATGGCCAACGCTAATGTCAACATGAACTTCAACGCGTTCCTAGAGAAAACCAAGCTGAAAGATGATGGCAGCAACTATACGGACTGGGTCCGGAACCTGAGGATCATCCTCATAGCTGCCAGGAAGCAATATGTCCTAGAAGGACCGCTAGGTGACGCTCCCGTCCCAGAGAACCAAGACGTTATGAACGCTTGGCAAGCTCGTGCTGATGATTACTCCCTCGTTCAGTGCGGCATGCTTTACAGCTTAGAACCGGGGCTCCAAAAACGTTTTGAGCACCACGGAGCATATGAGATGTTCGAAGAGCTGAAACTAGTTTTCCAAGCTCATGCCCGGGTCGAGAGATATGATGTCTCCGACAAGTTCTACAGTTGTAAGATGGAGGAAAACAGTTCTGTCAGTGAGCACATCTTGAAGATGTCTGGGTTGCACAACCGTATGACCCAGCTGAACATAAACCTCCTAGATGAGGCGGTCATTGACAGAATCCTCCAGTCGCTCCCACCAAGCTACAAGAGCTTTGTGATGAACTACAACATGCAGGGGATGGTAAAGACCATTCCTGAAGTGTTCTCGATGCTAAAGTCAGCAGAGGCTGAAATCAAGAAAGAACATCAAGTGTTGATGGTCAATAAGACCACTAAGTTCAAGAAGGGCAAGGGTAAGAAGAACTTCAAGAAGGACGGCAAAGATGTTGCCGCGCCCGGTAAGCCAGTTGCCGGGAAGAAGTCCAAGAATGGACCCTAGCCTGAGACTGAGTGCTTTTATTGCAAGGGGAAGGGTCACTGGAAGCGGAACTGCCCCAAATACTTAGTGGATAAGAAGGCCGGCAACACCAAAGGTATATTTGATATACATGTAATTGATGTGTACCTTACCAGTACTCGTAGTAACTCCTGGGTATTTGATACTGGTGCCGTTGCTCATATTTGTAACTCACAGCAGGAGCTGCGGAATATACGGAGACTGGCGAAGGACGAGGTGATGATGAACGTCGGGAATGGTTCCAGGGTCGATGTGATCGCCGTCGGCACGCTGCCTCTACATTTACCTACAGGATTAGTTTTGAACCTTAATAATTGTTATTTAGTGCCATGTTTGAGCATGAACATTGTATCTGGATCTCGTTTAATACGAGATGGCTACTCATTTAAGTCTGAGAATAATGGTTGTTCGATTTATATGAGTGATATGTTTTATGGTCATGCTCCGATGGTCAATGGTTTATTCTTAATGAATCTCGAGCGTAATATTACACATGTTCATAGTGTGGATGCCAAAAGATGTAAAGTTGATAACGATAGTCCCACATACTTGTGGCACTGCCGCCTTGGTCACATTGGTGTCAAGCGCATGAAGAAGCTCCATGCTGATGGACTTTTAGAGTCTCTTGATTATGAATCGTTTGACACATGCGAACCATGCCTCTTAGGCAAAATGACCAAGACTCTGTTCTCCGGAACAATGGAGCGAGCATCCCACTTGTTGGAAATCATACATATCAATGTGTGCGGTCCAATGAGCGTTGAGGCTCGCGGAGGATATCGTTATGTTCTCACTCTCACTGATGACTTGAGTAGATATGGGTATGTCTACTTAATGAAACACAAGTCTGAGACCTTTGAAAAGTTCAAGGAATTTCAGAGTGAGGTAGAGAATCAACGTGACCGAAAGATAAAATTCTTACGATCATATCGTGGAGGAGAATACTTAAGTCACGAATTTGGTACACACTTAAGAAAATGTGGAATCGTTTCACAACTCACGCCGCCTGGAACACCTCAGCGAAACGGTGTGTCCGAACGTCGTAATCGCACTCTATTGGATATGGTGCGGTCTATGATGTCTCTTACCGATTTACCGCTATCATTTTGGGGATACGCTCTAGAGACAGCTACATTCACTTTAAATAGGGCACCGTCTAAATCCGTTGAGACGACACCGTATGAATTATGGTTTGGGAAGAAACCTAAGCTGTCGTTTCTAAAAGTTTGGGGATGCGATGCTTATGTCAAGAAACTTCAACCTGAAAAGCTCGAACCCAAGTCGGAAAAATGCGTATTCATAGGATACCCTAAGGAAACTGTCGGGTATACCTTCTACTTAAGATCTGAAGGCAAGATCTTTGTTGCCAAGAACGGATGCTTTCTGGAGAAAGAGTTTCTCTCGAAAGAAGTAAGTGGGAGGAAAGTAGAACTCGATGAAGTACTACCTCTCGAACGGGAAGGTGGTGCAGCGCAGGAAACCGTTCCTGTGATGCCCACAGAGGAGGAAAACAATGATGATGATCAAGGTACTTCGGATCAAGTTACTACTGAACTTCGTAGGTCCACGAGGACACGTTCCGCACCAGAGTGGTACGGCAACCCTGTCCTGGAAATCATGTTGTTAGACAACAATGAACCTTCGAACTATGAAGAAGCGATGGCGGGCCCGGATTCCAACAAATGGCTTGAGGCCATGAAATTCGAGATAGAATCCATGTATGAAAACAAAGTATGGACTTTGACAGACTTGCCCGATGATCGGCGAGCGATAGAAAACAAATGGATTTTTAAGAAGAAGACGGACGCGGATGGAAACGTTACCATATATAAAGCTTGACTTGTCGCTAAGGGTTATCGACAAGTTCAAGGGATTGACTACGACGAGACATTCTCTCCCTTAGCGAAGCTGAAGTCCGTCCGAATCATGTTAGCAATTGCCGCATACTATGATTATGAGATATGGCAGATGGACGTCAAAACGGCATTCCTTAACGGACATCTTAAGGAAGAGCTGTATATGATGCAGCCGGAAGGTTTTGTCGATCCTCAGAACGCTAACAAAGTATGCAAGCTCCAGCGATCCATTTATGGACTGGTGCAAGCATCTCGGAGTTGGAACATTCGCTTTGATGAGATGATCAAAGCGTTTGGTTTTATGCAGACTTATGGAGAAGCCTGCGTTTACAAGAAAGTGAGTGGGAGCTCTGTAGCATTTCTCATATTATATGTAGATGACATACTCTTGATGGGAAATGATACGAAACTTCTGGACAGCATTAAGGCCTACTTGAACAAGTGTTTTTCAATGAAGGACCTTGGAGAAGCTGCTTATATATTAGGCATCAAGATCTATAGAGATAGATCGAGACGCCTCATAGGTCTTTCACAAAGCACATACCTTGATAAGATTTTGAAGAGGTTCAAAATGGATCAGTCCAAGAAGGGGTTCTTGCCTATGTTACAAGGTGTGAGATTGAGCTCGGCTCAGTCACCGACCACGGCAAAAGATAAAGAAGAGATGAGTGTCATCCCCTATGCTTCAGCCATAGGATCTATTATGTATGCCATGCTGTGTACCAGACCCGATGTAAACCTTGCCGTAAGTTTGGTTGCAAGATACCAAAGTAATCCCGGCAAGGAACACTGGACAGCGGTCAAGAATATCCTAAAGTACCTGAAAAGGACAAAGGACATGTTTCTCGTTTATGGAGGAGACGAAGAGCTCGTCGTAAAGGGTTACGTCGACGCTAGCTTCGACTCAGATCTGGATGACTCTAAGTCACAAACCGGATACGTATATATGTTGAATGGTGGAGCAGTAAGCTGGTGCAGCTGCAAGCAAAGCGTCGTGGCGGGATCTACGTGTGAAGCGGAGTACATGGCAGCCTCGGAGGCAGCGCATGAAGCGATTTGGGTGAAGGAGTTCATCACCGACCTAGGAGTCATACCCAATGCGTCGGGGCCGATCAAACTCTTCTGTGACAACACTGGAGCTATTGCCCTTGCCAAGGAGCCCAGGTTTCACAAGAAGACCAGGAACATCAAGCGTCGTTTCAACTCCATCCGTGAAAATGTTCACGATGGAGACATAGAGATTTGCAAAGTGCACACGGATCTGAATGTCGCAGATCCATTGACTAAACCTCTCTCGTGTGCAAAACATGATCAACACCAGAACTCTATGGGTGTTCGATTCATCACAATGTAACTAGATTGGTGACTCTAGTGCAAGTGGGAGACTGTTGGAAATATGCCCTAGAGGCAATAATAAAAGTATTATTATATTTCATTGTTCATGATAATTGTCTTTTGTTCATGCTATAACTGTATTATCCGGAAATCGTAATACACGTGTGAACACTTAGACCCCAATATGTCCCTAGTGAGCCTCTAGTTGACTAGCCCGTTGTGATCAACAGATAGTCATGGTTTCCTGACTATGGACATTGGATGTCGTTGATAACGCGATCACATCATTAGGAGAATGATGTGATCGACAAGACCCAATCCTAAGCATAGCATAAAAGATCGTATAGTTCGTTTGCTAGAAGCTTTGCCAATGTCAAGTATCTCTTCCTTCGACCATGAGATCGTGTAACTCCCGGTTACCGTAGGAGTGCCTTGGGTGTATCAAACGTCACAACGTAACTGGGTGACTATAAAGGTGCATTACAGGTATCTCCGAAAGTATCTGTTGGGTTGACACGGATCGAGACTGGGATTTGTCACTCCGTATGACGGAGAGGTATCCCTGGGCCCACACGGTAATGCATCATCATAATGAGCTCAAGGTGACCAAGGTGTTGGCCACGAGATCATGCATTACGGTACGAGTAAAGTGACTTGCCGGTAACGAGACTGAACAAGGTATTGGGATACCGACGATCGAGTCTCGGGCAAGTAACGTACCGATTGACAAAGGGAATTGCATACAGGGTTTGATCGAATCCTCGACATCGTGGTTCAACCGATGAAATCATCGAGGAGCATGTGGGAGCCAACATGGGTATCCAGACCCCGCTGTTGGTTATTGCCCGAGAGTCGTCTCGGTCATGTCTGCGTGTCTCCCGAACCCGTAGGGTCTACACACTTAAGGTTCGGTGACGCTAGGGTTATTAGGCAGTCTAGTACGTGACTACCGAATGTTGTTCGGAGTCCCGGATGAGATCCCGGACGTCACGAGGAGTTCCGGAAGGGTCCGGAGGTAAAGATTTATATATGGGAAGTTGTTAAAAGGACACCGGAAAGTTTCGGGGGCATACCGGTATTGTACCGGGGCCACCGGAAGGGTTCCGGGGGTCCACCGGGAGGGGCCACCCCTCCCAGGGGGCCACTTGGGCTGCGTGGGGAGGTGGCCAGCCCCTGGTGGGCTTGGCGCACCCCCTCCCCTGGGCCCTTGCGCCAAGGGTTGAGGGGGGAACCCTAGAGGGGGCGCCCCCCTTGCTTGGGGGGAAAGTCCCCCCTCCCCTTGGCCGCCGCCCCCCTCTAGATGGGATCTAGAGGGGCCGGCCCCCTTCTCCCTTCCCCCTATAAATAGAGGGGTGAGGGGAGGGCAGCCGCACCCAAGCCAAGGCGCAGCCCTCCCCTCCCCAACACCTCTCCTCCTCCGTTGTGCGCTCGGCGAAGCCCTGTCGGAGTACTGCTTCTCCACCATCACCACGCCGTCGTGCTGCCGGTGGAGCTGTCTTCCTCAACCTCTCCTTCCTCCTTGCTGGATCAAGACGGAGGAGACGTCGCTCGTCCCATATGTGTGCTGAACGCGGAGGTGCTGTCCGTTCAGCACTTGGACATCGGTGATCTGAATCACGTCGAGTACGACTCCATCATCACCTTGCAAGCTTCCGCACGCGATCTACAAGTGGTATGTAGATGCAAACTCTCTCCCAATACTCGTTGCTTAGATGAACTCATAGATGGATCTTGGTGAAGCCGTAGGAAAAATTTTAATTTTCTGCAACGTTCCCCAACAAGGACTCCCTTAGGGGGTCCCCAGACTTGCCTGCCTGCGGCCTGCGGCGTGGCTCAAGGGGTGGCCCAGTACGGCCCATCTTCATCAACTCAAGCTCAAGACCCTCGCGAGGGGCCAAGCCTCATGGGGCGGACGACGCAAGGCTTCCTCAGGAACGGCCTCACCAGGCAGGCTTGCGAGGAGGTGGAGAGATCAAGGCAGGGGTACCGCGCGAGGTGCCCATGACGCAAGCCATGACAATCGAAACCAGGCGGGCGCCGGCCTTCGCAGTGTCCTTGTTTCCTCTTTGGTGCAAAGGGGGCAAACGCAGGCGCGGAGTATCGAGGCATCAAGAAAAGGTTACCATTTCGGTGCAACGAGACCAAGACCAATAGAGTGGCAGGACGGAGGTCACCATGGAGCCCAAGTCGGCGTCATCGCCAATGCCTTTGGCAGCCGAAGACCAACTTTAGTCAGCATAACTTGTACCAGATGTTCCCCTTCAAAATGGCCGTTGTTGGCTCCCTTCCCGCTCAATATTTGGGAAGAGCACCAGGGCCTCTATATATAGAGATAGCCACCACAGTAGAGGGACATCTAGTTTGGATCTCACCCAGAGCCAACAGAGACGGAGCAATTCCTCTCCAAACACACCACCACAAGAACACCCCTCGCGAGGCTGTTCTTCCTCTGTACTGTTCATCATCAGCCCCAGAGGCAATCCACCACACCACACATTGGATTAGGGTATTACACCACAATAGTGACCCGAACCAGTATAAACCTCGTGTCCCTTGTGTTGTTCATCATTTAGCTTAGATTCACAGCGAGGCATTGGGACGTGGATCGGTAGGGGGAAGATCTTCGCGCGCACCCCAGGGTTCGAACCTTAAGGGTTTTGCGGGAACCCGATATCCGACATTTGGTGCGCCAGGTAGGGGTGTGCCGGAATCTTTCTTCCGCCATCCCGCGTTCCACCGCTCCATCTCCTCTATGTCCGGTGACCCAACGGCCAACACCGACCGCTGGGCGGCATGGCCAGCCCATGTCGCGCCGCCTGCCCAAGGTGACCTCAACCCCGCGCCTTAGGCAGCCCGCGCTCCGCAGAACGCTGCGGGGCGCGGGCGACACGGTCAAGCGCCGCCTGCCCTTACCCCACGGTAGGTGCGATCAGCAGCAAGGGCCTCAAACCATGCCACGCCACACCACCGCACACCCGACGGGAGCAGGCGAACATGAAGGTCCCGCTCACGGTGGCTCGAGAACTGCTACGGTGCAGGCTAGAAGAAAGCGGCCATGACGTGCTGCTGGAGCGCGTCGCTGAGCTCTTGGATGCCGCTGCTTCAGGGGCGCCCCCTTTTTGCATCCAGCTTCCACCCTAGGCCCCGGGCGTCTCACATGGCGGGCCCGTCCGCACCCGTGCTCTCTCAGGCGTACCTCAAGGCTTCGTCAACACCAGCTTGGCCGTCAGCGCCGGGCGACAGGCTGCACTAGCCGCCCTTGGTAAGCGAGGGCATGCACATCGCTGCCTACGGCCCAGGCGGGCCGCCTCCCTACCACCCCCAAGATGGCGCTTCAAGCCATGCCCCATGGAGCGTGGGGCACTACGGCGAGGCCCTTGGTGCGGCGACCCCGGAGGCTTATGTGCCCCACATGGTGGATCGGGAATACGCACTAGAAGAAGACCATGGCTCGTTCCTCGGGCCAGGCTGGGAGGAAGAGATGCCAGAAGCCGAGCCCTTTCAGGAGCCTCAAGGAAGCCTCACCAACCGCGCCAGCGGCAGTAGCTATCGGGTACCGCTAATTCCTCAGGAGCAAGCTTATACTAACCATGGGTCACAGGAAGTCCATGTCACAGCAGCGGAAGCCTGCCCCAGTGCAGCAGCCTCCCTCCCCTGAGGAGGAGGGCACTGGGGGCTGCAGGAGAGGGGCCGGGAACCAGGCCCCTCCCCGCGACGCGCGGAGCAAGGTGTTCCTCGGAGGTAGGCCCTCTGCCAGGGAGGTGCCGCAAGGCCTGCCCCCGGTAGAGGACTCGTGGTCGTCGGGTGAACCACTGGCGTCCCCTTTTCCCCATTGGCGTCGTCCTTGGTTTCCGGTCGCCGTCAATGGTGGTCAAGAGCGGCGCAAGGCGGGGCCCTTGAGGGAGTCCTGGACTAGGGGGTGTCCGGACAGCCGGACTATCATTATCCGCCGGACTCCAAGACTACGAAGATACAAGATTGAAGACTCCAGCTCGTGTCCGGATGGTACTTTCCTTGGCATGAAAGGCAAGCTTGGCAATACGGATATGTAGATCTCCTACCATTGTAACCGACTCTGTGTAACCCTAGCCATCTCCGGTGTCTATATAAACCGGAGGGCTTTAGTCCGTAGGACAACATACATTACAACAATCATACCATAGGCTAGCTTCTAGGGTTTAGCCTCCTTGATCTCGTGGTAGATGTACTCTTGTACTACCCATATCATCAATATTAATCAAGCAGGGCGTAGGGTTTTACCTCCATCGAGAGGGCCCGAACCTGGGTAAAACATCGTGTCCCTTGTCTCCTGTTACCATCCGCCTAGACGCACAGTTTGGGACCCCCTACCCGAGATCCGCCGGTTTTGACACCGACATTGGTGCTTTCATTAAGAGTTCCTCTGTGTCGTCACCGATAGGCTTGATGGCATCTTCAACCAGCAACGCTGTCCAGGGTGAGACTTTTCTCCCCGGACAGATCTTCGTATTCGGCGGCTTCGCCCTGCAGGCCAATTCACTTGGCCATCTGGAGCAGATCGAAAGCTACGCCCCTGGCCGTCAGGTCAGATTTGGAAGCTTAAACTTCACAGCCGATGTCTGCGGAGACTTGATCTTCGACAGACTCGAGCCACAGCCAAGCGCGCCGCACTGTGATGATAGGCATGATCTAGCTCTGCCGCCAAACAGTGCCTTGGTGGCCGCACACGGATCTGTTTCGGCCATTAGCCCGGAGCCGATCGCCCAGATCGAGGGCCGGTGGATGGACGCCGCCCTGGGGGCTTCAACATCCACGGCGATGGAGCCGAACACCAATCTTGTCCCCCGCGAAACTCGTGATTCCGAGGCGCCGGACTCCTTGCCGGACTCCGAACCTCCCGCGCCCCTACCAATCGATCCGGATTGGGCGCCGGTTATGGAATTCACCGCCGCGGACATCTTTCAATGCTCGCCTTTTGGCGATATCCTGAATTCACTAAAGCATCTCTCGTTATCAGGAGAGTCCTGGCTGGACTATGGCCAGGAAGGCTGGGGTACGGACGACGAAGAAATTCAGAGCCCACCCACCACCCACTTTGTAGCCACTGTCGATGATCTAACCGACATGCTAGACTACGACTCCGACGACATCGACGCTATGGACGACGATGCCGGAGACGAACAGGAACCAGCGCCTACAGGGCACTGGAAGACCACCTCGTCATACGACATATATATGGTGGACACCCCAAAAGACGGGGATGGCGAAGAAGCAGCACAGGCAGACTCTTTAAAGAAGCAGCCCAAACGCCAGCGTCAGCGGCGCCGCTCTAAATCCCGCCACAGCAAGAATGGAGATTTCGGCACAGGAGATAATAATACTCCAGAGAGCGCCGAAGACAATCCCCTCCAGCAAGACTCAGCGCAGGAGGACGCAGAAGCAAGCCCCCACGAGAGGGCGGCAGACGAAGGGGTTGAGGATGATAACTATATGCCTCCCTCCGAAGACGAAGCAAGCCTCAACGATGACGAATTCGTCGTACCTGAGGATCCCGTCGAACAAGAGCGCTTCAAGCGCAGGCTTATCGCCACAGCAAACAGCCTAAAGAAAAAGCAGCAGCAGCTTCAAGCTGATCAGGACCTGCTGGCCGATCGATGGACCGAGGTCCTCGCGGCCGAAGAGTATAAACTCGAACGTCCCTCCAAAAGTTACCCAAGACGCAAGCTGCTCCCCCGATTATAGGAGGAAGCATACGTACCTCCATCACCAGCGCACGATATGGCTGACCGACCACCCCGTGGTCGTGACAGAGAGGCATCCAGGCCACCAGCCAAGACCATACCCCCGCATCGCTCCAAAAGTACGAGGCCAAGAGGGAACGCGCCGGACTTACGAGACATATTGGAGGACAAAGCAAGGCAATCCAGATCCATCTACGGATCACGTGGGCGCCCTACGACCCACGACGAATACCGTCGTGCCGGATACAATAACCCCGGCCGGGCCGAACACAGCAGACAGCGCTGCCTCGAGCTGCGTCGCGATATCGCTCAATACAGGGGCGCCGCACACCCGTTATGCTTCACTGACGAAGTAATGGATCATCAGATCCCCGAAGGGTTTAAACCCGTAAACATCGAATCTTACGATGGCACAACAGACCCCGCGGTGTGGATCGAAGACTATCTTCTCCACATCCATATGGCCCACGGCGATGATCTCCATGCCATCAAGTACCTCCCACTCAAGCTTAAAGGACCAGCTCGGCATTGGCTTAACAGCTTGCCCGCAGAGTCAATTGGGTGTTGGGAAGACCTGGAGGCCGCATTCCTTGATAACTTCCAGGGCACATATGTGCGACCACCAGACGCCAATGACCTAAGCCACATCATTTAGCAGCCAGACGAATCGGCCAGACAATTCTGGACACGGTTCTTGACATAGAAAAATCAAATCGTCGACTGTCCAGATGCAGAGGCCCTTGCAGCCTTCAAACATAACATCCGGGACGAATGGCTAGCCCGGCACCTGGGGCAGGAAAAGCCGAAATCCATGGCAGCCCTCACATCGCTAATGACCCGCTTTTGCGTGGGAGAGGACAGCTGGCTAGCCCGCAGCAACAATCTCCGTAAAAACTCTGGCAGTCTGGATACCAAGGACAACAACAGCAGGTCACGACGAAACAAAAACAAGCGCCGCATTAACGGTGACGATAAGGAGGATACGGCAGTCAATGCCAGATTCCGAGGCTCTAAACCCGGTCAGCGGAAGAAGCCATTTAAAAGAACCACTCCGGGTCCGTCCAATCTGGACCGAATACTCGACCGCTTATGCCAGATACATGGCACCTCTGAAAAGCCAGCTAACCACACCAATAGAGATTGCTGGGTGTTCAAGCAGGCCGACAAGTTAATTGCCGAAAACAATGACAAGGGGCTAAACAGTGACGACGAGGAAGAGACCCGGCCGCCGAACAACAGAGGACAGAAGGGTTTTCCCCCGCAAGTGCGGACGGTGAATATGATATACGCGACCCACATACCCAAGAGGGAGAGGAAACGCGCACTAAGGGACGTCTACGCGATGGAGCCAGTCGCCCCAAAGTTCAATCCATGGTCCTCTTGTCCGATCACTTTTGACCGAAGAGACCATCCGACCAGCATACGCCATGGCAGATTCGCCGCATTGGTTTTAGACCCAATCGTCGATGGATTTCACCTCACGAGAGTCCTGATGGACGGCGGCAGTAGCCTGAACCTGCTTTATCAGGATACAGTGCGCAAAATGGGCATAGACCCTTCAAGGATTAAACCTACAAAGACAACCTTTAAAGGTGTCATCCCAGGAGTGGAAGCCAACTGTACAGGCTCAGTCACACTGGAAGTGGTCTTCGGATCCCCGGATAATTTCCAAAGCGAAGAGTTAATCTTCGACATAGTCCCATTTCGCAGCGGCTATCACGCTCTGCTCGGACGAACCGCGTTTGCAAAGTTCAACGCGGTGCCGCATTATGCATACCTAAAGCTCAAGATGCCAGGCCCTCGTGGAGTCATCACGGTCAATGGGAATACGGAACGCTCCCTTCGAACGGAGGAACATACAGCGGCTCTCGCGGTAGAGGTACAGAACAGCCTTCTAAGGCAATTCTCAAGCCCGGCAGTTAAAAAGCCGGATAGAGCAAAGCGCGCCCGGAGCAATACCAACCAAGACCACCTGGCGCGATCAGAGCACGCGTAGCAATGCGGCCCCAACCCTCGCCCACGCATGATCGCAAGAATAACACTCCGCGTACATCATTACGCTTTGGAGATACCATGGGCGCAGGGAAAGGGGCACGATCACAATGGACCCAGAGTGCGGCTCGACCACACCAGGGGCTCACAAGTGCGCCTCCCTTCTTTATTTTATTTTTCTTCTTCTTTTATGTACACATGACTCTGTTAACCAGAAGCCCTGTCCGGTGGCGAACCTGCCGAACTCATGATGCAACAGTCAGGGACTAAAGAAGGCCGCGACGAACATTCATGTGGTCTCAACGAGCATTAAATTCGATTATATACACCAAGTCTGTAGCTCATCCCTGGAGGGGGACATGTTTATTTAGTCCAAATCCCTTGCTTACTGCACTATTTATATCAGTCCGCTCTACTAGCAGACTTTCTTTCATAAATAATGCAGCACCTCTTTATTGCAATTGCATTATCTTGTATATATATGTTCATTACATGACATCTTGCACCCGTATATTTTGGTACGGCCAAATACGCCAGGGGCTTCTGTTCCCCAAATTATGGTGTGATAAAGTCCGAACACTTTCACAAGTGCGGCACCCCGAACTTATAGCATTATATGAATCGGCTCCGAATCATGTCTTGGGTCAATAGTTGGGTTTGCTCGGCTCCCACGTTTTGGTGCCTTATGTTCCATTCTGTCGGCTAAGGTGGCACTGGGAGAACCACTGCGATTGCGCCCCGGTTGAGCCGGGTTAACGCCTCAGTGGAGAAAGCTAAAACTGACTGGCATGATAAGGCGAGAGACTGGTCGCTGTTCGAGAGGTTTTTTCGGGTCCTTAAAGACTCACGCCGCTTCGAGCGAAGTTCCGGATAATGTCCGACGAAGGCGTGGATAGCGCCCCGGATTCGGTCTTCCGAATACCAGGGGCTTCGCTGAAATTTAAAATTATAGAATTCTATGGCTAAGTGAGAGTGTTCAAGCATTATAAGTCCGGTTGCCTTGTTCGTCGTGTTGAGCGCCTCCCAAGATGGACCCAAAAATGGGAACAAGAGTGCTCAAGTCTATCACGAACACCCCAGCACTTGTGGCTTGGGGGCTGAAGCCAACGACTTGCCATCTCTCAGATTTTACAAACGGCCGCACAGAAGGTAATATTTTAAATTAAACAAGCGTTGCTCATGGCGCATATGAACGAAGTTTTCAGCGCACAGGATAAATACACAACGAGTTCACTCAAAAATTACATTTCGGGAGCACTCATCTGCAATATCACAGGCTCCCTTCAGGACAATTTTATAATACTTCTCCGGCGTGCGATACTCCTTGCCCGGCGGCGGTGGGTCCGTGAGAAGCTTCTCCGCATCCAACTTGCCCAATTGCACCTTTATGCGGGCAAGAGCCCGGCGAGCTCCTTCAATACAGGCGGAGCGCTTGAATGCGGGTAAGTGTCAGGTAGTTCACATTAACATGCCTGCTTTGCATGAAAAATGCCTTACCCGCCACTATCTTCTTTATGTCCTCAACCTCCTGAAGGGCCGTACGGGCCTCGGCCTTGGCGGACTTGGCACTTTCGAGAGCCGAGGCAAGCTCGGACTCTCGAGTCTTGGAGTCACGCTCCAAACTCTCATGCTTTTCCATGAGAGCCTGGAGCTCTTGCCGAACTTCCGCCACCCGTGCCTCTTGCTTTTCTGGCTCAGCCCGTTCCGCGGCCGCATTGCGTTCGGCCGCGAACACAGCATCCTTCAGGGCTGCCACCTCGTTAGTGGCCCCTGCAATACACATATTATCCTTGTTAATTTTATTTGCAACCAAAATCCTTTTCTGTAAGGTACTTATTCGAAGAGGTGTTACTCACCTTCTTTTTCCTCGAGCTGCTTCTTTGCATGGCCGAGCTCTTGCTCGGACCGCTCGAGATCCTTCTTCAGCACGTCAACCTCCGCCGTTAGTGCGGCAGAGGTCAGCAGCGCAGCCAGCAAACCCATATTGACATATTTTAGGCAACCCTGCGTATATCTTGTTAGATCCTTAGTCCGACTTTTCTTTCCGAACACCGAACTAAGCATCAGGGGCTACTGTCTATGCGGTATTACATTACATAATTTTAACTTCTTACCTCAAAGCCTGTTAGAAGGCTACTGCAGGCTTCGCTCAGCCCGCTCTTAGCGAGCTGAACCTTCTCAATCACCGCACTCATGATAGTGCGGTGTTCTTCCTTGATTTAAGCGCCTTTAAGCGCCTCCAACAGGTTATCCGGCGCCTCCGGTTGGACGGAGGCCGCCGGCGTCATGGTCCTGCCCTTCTTTCGAAGGGGCCGCTTGCCGGACTCTGGAACCACTGCGGGTTCCAATGTAGAGTCCGGCACGAAGTCCGGGAGGCTGCCTGACGGCGCCTCCGGAGCCTCCTCCTGATGGGTCCCTCTCTGGGATCCCACCTCGGCATCCTCGTCGGCGCGTGGGGTGGAGGCAGTCGGGATGGAATTCACATCCGACGAGGCCAATGACCCGCTCGATGAGTCGGGGAGATCGTCATTGGCCGGACTACGGGCAGAATGCGGCGTTAGAAGGATACTACGCGACATAAAAGAAATTACACATCAAGGATCCGGATACTTACGATCTTGCCGGACGCCTGGCCCTTGGAGGCCACTCATCCTCGCCAACGCTGATGTTGGCGAAACTATCCGGGGGGATAGTTCTCCCCCTCTTGGACCCTTCGGCCTCCTCCTTTTCTTCTCTCCCTCCTCCGAGAGAGAATACTCCTCCTCCTCGTCTTCGGGGGAGGAGTCCTCGTCGTCATCAGACGCCTGATTGCGGGAGCTCTTTCGAGTCCCCGCGGCCACCTTCTTGGCCTTCTTCTCCGGCACCACGTGCGGTGCCGGAACCAACAGCCCTGTTAAGCGGGCGTCCACTGGGTCTTCTGGCATGGGAGCCGGGCTGATAAGCAGCTTTGCCTTCTCCATCCATTCCTGTCAAAGGAAGAGGCAGAATGAAACCTCACTAGAGTCAATCTAATTACCACAAGTGTCCCGTAATGGGGTTGAATCACTTACCTCGTCAGTCGGGGACTGCGAGCTGAATCCGCGGTCTTCGGTCGCGGACGCGGGGGCTTCGGCGCCCTTGAACAGCACCCTCCAGGTGCCTTCGTATGTTGTATCGAAGAGCCCGCTTAGCGCCTGGTGCTGTTCTGGATTGAACTCCCACAAATTAAATGCCCGTTTTTGGCATGGGAGGATCCGCCGGATGAGCATGACTTGGACCACGTCGACGAGCCTGAGCCTATTGCTCACCATCTTCTTGATGCATGCTCGGAGTCCCGTCACCTCCACCGGATTTCCCCACTGCAAGCCCTTCTCTTTCCAGGAGGTGAGCTGCGTGGGAATGCCAGATCTAAACTCGGGGGCCGCCGCCCATGTGGGTTTGCGCGGCTCGGTGATGTAGAACCACCCCGATTGCCACCCCTTGACGGAGTCCACGAAGGTCCCTTCGAGCCAAGGGACGTTGGGCAATTTGCCCAACATGGCGCCTCCGCATTCCGCTTGCGTGCCCTTCACAACCTTCGGCTTGACGTTGAAGGTCTTGAGCCACAGGCCGAAGTGGGGCTGGATGTAGAGGAAGGCCTCACACACGACGATAAACGCCGAGATGTTGAGGATGAAGTTCGGCGCCAGATCGTGGAAATCCAGGCCGTAGTAAAACATGAGCCCCCGTACAAATGGATGGAGTGGAAAGCCCAGTCCGCGGAGGAAGTGGGGGAGGAAGACGATCCTCTCATGAGGCCCAGGGGTAGGGATGAGCTGCCCCTCGTTGGGCAGCCGATGCGCGATATCGCCGGAAAGGTATCCGGCGCTGCGCAGCTTGGTGATATCCCCCTCCTTAGCGGTGGAGGCCAACCATTTACCTCCCGCTCCGGACATATTTGGAGAAGGTCGAGGCGAGATGCGCGAGCTCGGGCGTTGGAGCTTGAGTTTGCGGGGATGGATAAGCAAAGGAGGAAGAAGGCGTAGGTGAGAAGGTGAATCCTTATCCCTTATATATAGGCGGACAAAACTATGCGTCCCCCACCGGCCTGGTAAAACTCGCTTATCTCCCAAGCGCCACCATCAATGGCGCGGTTGGGTTACCCACACACGTATTGATGAGAATCCCGGAATAAGGGGAACACGATCTCTGCTTCGACAAGACGTGCCAAGGAAACCGCTTCGCTAAACGTGCTGAGGTGGTATAGTAAAAAACGATTCAAACAAAGGCTTGGTAGCGGTGTGATGTCACGCCGCATAATGCGTCAGCAGATTGAACTAAGTGTACATTTTATTCTCTCTACGGGGGAATCTGGAAATTATTTTGCAGAGCCGGACACTATCCTGGTGTTCATGATCTCCTCTGGATTATTCAAGGAAGGAACCCGCCTTGCAATGCCGAACATTATGCGCACCGGACTTACCGTCATTGAAGACTGGTTCAGGGGCTACTGAGGGAGTCCTGGACTAGGGGGTGTTCGGACAGCCGGACTATCATTATCCGCCGGACTCCAAGACTACGAAGATACAAGATTGAAGACTCCGGCTCGTGTCTGGATGGTACTTTCCTTGGCGTGAAAGGCAAGCTTGGCAATACGGATATGTAGATCTCCTACCATTGTAACCGACTCTGTGTAACCCTAGCCATCTCCGGTGAATATATAAACCGGAGGGCTTTAGTCCGTAGGACAACATACATTACAACAATCATACCATAGGCTAGCTTCTAGGGTTTAGCCTCCTTGATCTCGTGGTAGATCTACTCTTGTACTACCCATATCATCAATATTAATCAAGCAGGACGTAGGGTTTTACCTCCATCGAGAGGGCCCGAACCTGGGTAAAACATCGTGTCCCTTGTCTCCTGTTACCATCCGCCTAGACGCATAGTTCGGGACCCCCTACCTGAGATCCGCCGGTTTTGACACCGACAGCCCTCATCTAGCGATATGAAGCAAGGCCGGTACCTGTGAAGAAGGCCCAGTGCCTGTGAAGCTCGCCGCCCGTGACACTCTCACGTAATAATGAGTTGGGGTTGTACACGCCCCGGAGTCTCTGGAGAGCCGCCCTCGGGCCTCGGGGGATCCCTCCCACGCCAGTGGCAGCACTTAGCTCCGCGCTGGTGAGAAGACGTCGAAGACTAGACTAGGTGCCGGATGCGGCATTTTGCTTTTGCTTCCTTTTGTGTGGTCAAGCTTTCTCGTTTCGGGTCTATGTAACGCCCCGGACACACCCGCCGGTGGTCGTTACTCCTGGCGGGATCTAGACTGGCCTCACAGATCAATACTAGTCTTTTCTGCGCACTTTGTCCTCACTCGTGCGCACCCAGGAGCAACTTCCCGGTCGGTCACCCATCCTGAAACTACTCCAAGCTGAGCACGCTTAACTTTGGAGTTCTGTCCGAATGGGATCCCGGAAAAGAAGGAATTCCTTATTGATATGAGTAGTCTATCATCCCTAATAAGCCAGGCTATTACATACACCCACACTCAGAGGAACCGACGTCCTCGTCGGGCCACAGGAACGTTCCCTCTTGGCACAACCGTCTGTGCATCCAGTCCGGTACATGTGCCATGCCGTGTGCCATGACGGGTCACAAACGTCATGAACAACATGACCGCGCACCTGTCCGCAACCACCCGTGTAACCGCGAGGGTCGGCTCTGATACCAACTTGTAACGCCCTCGATGCGGCTATATCTCCCACGTGTCGAAGCACGACTTAGAGGCATAACCGCATTGAAAGCAATGTCGCAAGTGAGGTAATCTTCACACAACCCATGTAATACATAAGGGAAAGAGATACATAGTTGGCTTACAATCGCCACTTCACACAATTACATGAATAAAGCATTACATCATCCAGATACAATCAAGGTCCGACTACGGAACCAAAATAAAAGAAGAACCCCAAATGCGACAAAGGTCCCCGATCGACCCCAACTAGGCTCCACTACTGATCAACTAGAACGAAACAACACAAAGGGCAAGATCTTCATCGAGCTCCTCCTTGAGCTTGGTTGCGTCACCTGCTCGGTAACATAGGCACCTGCAAACTGGTTTTGGAAGTATCTGGTGAGCCACGGGGACTCAGCAATCTCGCACCCGCGAGATCAAGACTATTCAAGCTTATGGGTAAGGTAAAAGCATGAGGTGGAGCTGCAGCAAGCGACTAGCATATATGATGGCTAACATACGCAAATGAGAGCGGGAAGAGAAGGCAAAGCACGGTCGATAAAAGTATGATCAAGAAGTGATCCTATAGCAACCTACGTCAAGCATAACTCCAACACCGTGTTCACTTCCCAGACTCCGCCGGAAAGAGACCATCACGGTTACACACATGGTTGATGTATTTTAATTAAGGTCAACTTCGGGTTTTCTACAACCGGACATTAACAAATTCCCATCTTTCCACTAACCTCTCTTTCTTTTCTTTCTTTTCTCTGTTCTGTTTTATTTTTCATTAGAGTGAGGGAGAGACCCAGCTAGGCCTCTGTCAGCCCACCAAGGCCTCAGGCCATTTTTCTCTCCACTGGGCCAGCCTCCCAGGCCCAGCCGCCGGCCTCTAAGGCCCAGCCGGCGCCCCACCGACCGAACCCTAGCCCGACGCCCTCGTCCTCTCGATCTCTCCCATCTCCCTCCCGCAGCGCCTCCATCTCCCCTCGCAGCCCCTTCCCCTCACCCGATTGCCTCTTCCTCGACTCCCTCGAGCGCCCCCGCGACCACCGTGCCCGAGCCGTCCCCGCGCCCTGCCGTGCCCTGCTGCCGCTGCTCCTCCCGTGCCCTTCCTCCTCTCTCCTCCACTCCCTCACACGCGGCCGGCCTCCTTCCTCCCCTTGCTCCCGCGCTCCGCCCTCGCCGGAGAAGAGATCCAGGCCGGAGCCCCGTCGGCCTCCTCGTCGCCTGTCTTCATCGCCACCAACAGGAGCAGGAGCTCCCATGGCTGCCACCACCGTCCTGCCTGTCCCGCAGAAGCTCCCCGCCCTCGGATCGGGTCGCCTCCGCCCGGTTCCTCTCGCGACGTTGCTTCGCGACGCCCTGCCCTCGCCAAGACCTGTCGCCGCCGCGCCGCCAGCTGCCTGGGCCACCGCATCGCCCTTCCCCGCTTCGGCCCAGCGCCCCCTGCCCTGCCTCCTCGTTCGCTTCAAGTCCCCGCCGTCAAGCTCCATGCCACTGCTCCTGTACCCGTGCTGCACTTTGATGCCCGCTATCATCATGCACCTTCACTTGCTGTTGCTGTTGGCGTCAAGACCGTGGGTGCCAAGTTCGTCTTCCGCCATCTCTGGGATTCGCCAAGTACCATGACGCCCCCCCCCCCCCCCGAAGTGTTCGGGTTCGACAAGTCCGATGTCGTGCTTGTACAACTACGCTGCCTAGTACCTCTACCGGTGACTCGAACAACTACCGCAAACATGTACATCTACCGTCGCAAGAACCGAGACCGGCAAGTCCGAAGACCCCAAGTACCACGACTACCCTCGAGGACGTTTTCTCCGTCAAGTTCAACTACAACTCGTGTACGACTACCGTCGCCGTGAACCACTACTTCCACTACCGTCGCGAGAACTACTTCCACTACGGCCCGTGTACCACTACTTCCTCTACGACCGCTACGAGAACGTCTACTCCCTCTACATCGTACCGAACCCGAACCGCTTCGAAACGCACGCTTCAAAGGTATAACCCGAGACGACCGCGATGAGATGCCCTTACATGTATGAGATGTACCATATGTTTGCACCATGTCCGAGTTGCCTTTGCGCGTTCCTCTTTGCCTTGCCATCGAAACGTGGGAACCCGGTAGTCGGGATCACCCCCACCATCTTGCATGACTCGCTCACGTCACGCCTTCTTTTGCACCGGTATCTTCGTGAGCTACCGGAACCGATATGTTGCCGTGGCATCATTTTCGGAATGTTGCCGTGGCACCATTTTTGTTTTGCCGCCGTGGCACCCTTTTTCGTTCTGCCATGGTGACCAAATGCCTCGTATCATGCTCATGTCAACATTTTCTTAAAATTGTATAAACTTGCATATGTCATCCGCATCATGATAACAACATTTAAATGTTTAAAATTGTTGTTGCATTAATTTGCTAAATAACATGGGGATTTTCCGGAAGTGTTGTTTGTTGCTTTCGGCCTCATTTAAACTTACCTAAATAGTTAGTTTAATTTATGCTTCACCTCTTGCCATGTTAACCAACATTTAATATTGTTAAGTAGCTTATAACGAGATCAAACTAAATAATTGATGTGGTGTTTTGTCAATATGCAACTCGTTGCATATTGAGCTCCACTTAACTTGTAGTGTTGTTTGTGCATATTGCCATGCCATGCCTCATTAAACCGGACATGCATCATGCTTGGTTGTGCATCATGACATGTTTATGCTTGTGTGTTTACCATATTGTTTGCTTCTTTCCGGTTTGCTTCTCTCGTTAGCTTCGGTTTCATTCCGGAGTTGTGAGGATTCGTTCGACTACGTCCGTTTGTCTTCTTCATGGAATCGTTCTTCTTCCTTGCGGGATTTCAGGCAAGATGATCATACCCTCGAAATCACTACTATCTTTGCTATGCTAGTTTGCTCGCTCTTTTGCTATGCCAATGCTACGATGCCTACCATTTGCTTGTCAGCCTTCCAAATTGCCATGAACCTCTAACCTTTGACACCATGTCCTAGCAAACCGTTGATTGGCTATGTTACCGCTTTGCTCAGCCCCTCTTATAGCGTTGTTAGTTGCAGGTGAAGATGAAGTTTGTTCCTTGTTGGAACATGGAGATGTTGTTCCTTGTTGGAACATGTTTACTTGTTGGGATATCACAATATCTCTTATATTATTAATGCATCTATATATTTGGTAAAGGGTGGAAGGCTCGGCCTTATGCCTGGTGTTTTGTTCCACTCTTGCCGCCCTAGTTTCCGTCATACCGGTGTTATGTTCCCAGATTTTGCATTCCTTACGCGGTCGGGTGATTTATGGGACCCCCTTGACAGTTCGCTTTGAATAAAACTTGTCCAGCAAGGCCCAACCTTGGTTTTACCATTTGCCTCACCTAGCCCTTTTTCCCTTGGGTTTCCGGAGCCCAAGGGTCATCTTTATTTACCCCCCCCCCCCGGGCCAGTGCTCGTTGTGAGTGTTGGTCCAAACCTGTCAGCCGCCGGTGGCCACCAGGGGCAACTCTGGGCTGGCCTACCGGAAGTTTGGACAATCCGGTGTGCCCTGAGAACGAGATATGTGCAGCTCCTATTAGGATTTGTCGACACATTCGGGCGGCTTTGCTGGTCTTGTTTTACCATTGTCGAAATGTCTTGATGTACCGGGATACCGAGTCTGATCGGTGTGTCTTGGGTGAAGGTCTATTCCTTCGTTGATCGCGAGAGCTTGTCATGGGCTAAGTTGGGACACCCCTGCAGGGTATAAACTTTCGAGAGCCGTTCCCGCGGTTATGTGGCAGATGGGAATTTGTTAATGTCCGGTTGTAGAAAACCCGAAGTTGACCTTAATTAAAATACATCAACCGTGTGTGTAACCGTGATGGTCTCTTTTCGGTGGAGTCCGGGAAGTGAACACGGTGTTGGAGTTATGCTTGACGTAGGTTGCTATAGGATCACTTCTTGATCATACTTTTATCGACCGTGCTTTGCCTTCTCTTCCCGCTCTCATTTGCGTATGTTAGCCATCATATATGCTAGTCGCTTGCTGCAGCTCCACCTCATGCTTTTACCTTACCCATAAGCTTGAATAGTCTTGATCTCGCGGGTGCGAGATTGCTGAGTCCCCGTGGCTCACCAGATACTTCCAAAACCAGTTTGCAGGTGCCTATGTTACCGAGCAGGTGACGCAACCAAGCTCAAGGAGGAGCTCGATGAAGATCTTGCCCTTTGTGTTGTTTCGTTCTAGTTGATCAGTAGTGGAGCCCAGTTGGGGTCGATCGGGGACCTTTGTCGCATTTGGGGTTCTTCTTTTATTTTGGTTCCATAGTCGGACCTTGATTGTATCTGGATGATGTAATGCTTTATTCATGTAATTGTGTGAAGTGGAGATTGTAAGCCAACTATGTATCTCTTTCCCTTATGTATTACATGGGTTGTGTGAAGATTACCTCACTTGCGACATTGCTTTCAATGCGGTTATGCCTCTAAGTCGTGCTTCGACACGTGGGAGATATAGCCGCATCGAGGGCGTTATAGTCTAAGTTGAAGTTGAATTTGTGTTTGCGTATGCGGGGAGGGGTGTTTTGTCTTGTTCGTGTGCTTTCTCGTGTTCCGGTTTCTGCTCAAGTTGGAATTCGCACTAGCTGCCTCCCCCTCGCGAGCCCCTCGCGGGTGGGGCTGGGACCAGCACACGCGCGCATGCCCTCCCGCGGCCGGCGCTCGCTCTTGCAAGGGCGGCGCAAGGCGGGGCCCTCATCTGGCGATATGAAGCAAGGCCGGTACCTGTGAAGAAGGCCCAGTGCCTGTGAAGCTCCCAGGCGACACCTAACCAATCTAGGAGACACCAGTCTCCAAAGGGTAATACATGGTGTGTTGATGATGAACTCCTTGCTCTTGTAGTTTGATAATCTCCAAATGCAGGGAATCATCATAGCAATTTCCAAAGGTGGAAGTGATAAGTATGGAGTGTCGAACCCACAAGGAGCTAAAGGTAAGATCAATATTCTCTCAAGTCCTATCTGCCACTGATACGACTCTACGTACATCGAACGTTTGCTTCCAACTAGATACGATAAATAAAACTACATTGTGGGTATGAAGAGGATAAGTTTGCATGATATCAAAGAGCTAAAATATAAAAGTAGGTGCTGTTATCATGAAGTTAGGATATATTACTAAATATTATAAATAGCGAGTGTGGAATAATGATGGATCGGTGTGCGGAATTATCCTAGGCAATTGTTAACAAGACCGTTAGTCATCATTGCAATTTCATATGAGAGAGAGGCATAAGCTAACATACTTTCTCTTCTTGGATCATATGCACTTATGATTGGAACTCTAGCAAGCATCCGAAACTACTAAAGATCATTAAGGTAAAACCCAACCATAGCATTAAAGCATCAAGTCCCCTTTATCCCATACGCCACAACCCCCTTACTCGGGTTTATGCTTCTGTCACTCAAGCAACTCACTATAAGCGAATCATGAATGTATTGCAACACCCTACAGCGGGAATCCCTCACGCTTACGCGACATGGAGGGCACAATAGGACAGCACTGAAATAAAACATACAACTCATACCAATCTAGATCATCAATCAACCCAAAGACAAAAGATATCTACTCAAAACATCATAGGATGGCCACACATCATTGGATCATAATATGTGGCATAAAGCACCATGTTCAAGTAGGGATTACAGCGGGGTGCGGGAGAGTGGACCGCGTAAAAGAGATGAGGATGGTGATGATGATGGTGATGTTGATGAAGACGACCATTGCGGTGATGATTCCCCTCCCGATGGCACTCTAGCGCCACCGAGAGAGAGGAGGAGAGGTCCCCCCCCCCCTTGTGCTTCCTCCTCCATGGCCTTCGGTGATGATGGCCCCCTCCGGCAGGGTGCCAGAGAGGGCCTAGATTGATTTCTCGTGGCTATAGATTCTTGCGGCGGCGGAGCTTCCGATCTAGGTTATTTTCTGGAGGTTTCTGTATTTATAGGAATTTTTGGTGTCGGTCTCACGTCAGGAGGGTCTCCGAATCGTCCACGAGATAGGGGCCCACGCCCAGGGGGGGTGGGCGCGCCCCCCACCCTCGTGGACAGCCCGAGACTCTTCTGGCCCAACTCTTTTACTTCAAGGGCCTCTTTTGGTCCATAAAAAATCATCAAAAATTGGCACGTCAATTGGACTCCGTTTGGTATTCCTTTTCTGTAAAACTCAAAAACAAGGAAAAAACAGAAACTGGCACTGGGCTCTAGGTTAATAGGTTAGTCCCAAAAATCATATAAAATAGCACATAAATGCGTATAAAACATCTACGATGGATAATATAATAGCATGAATACTTCATAAATTATAGATACGTTGGAGACGTATCATAGTTCAAATGATAGTCCCCCCAACACTCAACTCTCTCTCTCAAAGATTTGGATATGGTGGAAAGATGATTTGAGTGGAAATAAACTTGGGGAAGGCTAGAAATCAAGATTCTTGTGGTAGGATTGGAATATCTTGATCTCAACACATCAGTAGGTGGTTCTCTCTTAAAAAATGTATGGTGGAAGTGTAGGCATGTTCTGATGGCTCTCTCTAATATGGGGAAGGGGTGGAGGGGTATATATAGCCTCCACGCAAAATCCAACCGTTACACACATTTGACCCGTCTCGGTGAGACCGAATAGTTAAACTCGGTGGGACCGATTAGTTCAAAAATGTGAATGTTAGGAATCTTGGTGGGACCAACTAGAAAAAGGTGGGACCGATGTGCAAGGGCTTAGGGAAAACCTCATCTTGGTGGAACCGATTGGATCAACTCGGTGAGACCAAAGTGAAGCAATAGGGCAAAAGAATTGGTAACCCATCTCGGTGAGACCGATTGCAATTTTGGTGTGACTAAAATAAATGCAACTAATGACAGGGAGTTGGCAAGGCCATCTCGGTGAGACCGAGATCCATATCGGTGTAACCTAAGTGTTAGGGTTTCTGGCTGTGGCTTTCTCATATGAACTCAGTGGCGCTGGATAGAAAGAATTGGTGGGGCCGAGTTGGATTTATGGTTTTGACATATTTGGATGGAGAAAGTGAAGTGGTTGAAGGTTTAGGAGCAATATCACTAAGAATTTGAGCAAGCAAGCCATTAAGCAACACCTCATCCCCTTTTAATAGTATTGGCTTTCCTATGGACTCACTGTGATCTTGGATCACTAAAACTAAGATGAAGAGTCTTGCAGTGTTGCAAATATGGGTCCTTAGCATTTTGAGGAGTCCACATCTCTAGTCCATGCCATGCCATTCATTGAACTCCCTGCAATATTCATCTTGAGTGGATATTAGTTCAATGAGATATATGTTGTTATGAATTACAAAAACCACAAGGGGATTAGTTGCACTTTCAGCACTCCTAAGAACTACAGGTCCAAAGAGTTAGCCTTCCACATTGTGCCCTTCGATAGCGGATACCACACCCTATTGGGGTGTGATGCATTCGCAAGGTTTCAGGGCATACCACATTACGGGTATATGAAATTCAAAATGCCAGGGGCCAATGGTGTGATCACAATCGCAAGTGATCCGGATAGAGCCCTTGGAGCCAAAAACAAACAACATTTCTTACCCTCGAAGCATCATCCGAGACTCTCGTAGCTGAGGAATTAACTACACTCCGTGCAATGGTGGATAGGGACGATGTGGTCCTCAGTAAAAGACCCAAATCCACATCCTTCAAACCAGCTGACGAAATAGTCACATTCCAAGTGCATACAACGGATCCCAACAAAACAACATCCATCAGAGCACAGCTAGACCCCTCAGTCGATGAAGCACTGCGCCCATTCTTGCATGAGAACTAGAACATATTCGCCCGGCACCCTTCAGATATGCCATAAATCCCACGAAGACTGGTGGAGCCTATGATCTATACACTTTCTCCCTCTTTGGCAACAAGTTACCAAAAAGTTTGAAAACGTATAGTGCTATACGACACTCTAAGCACGATCTTCAGGAGCTCCTGAAAGGGTCTTCTGGCTTGTTGCTCCTGTGTGCGTAGCTGGTGTTGAGATAAATGCGTCTGAAAATGCTTCAGCTGAAGTCTATTGAGAAGGATGGGTTGACACTGGTCTTGGTACTGTGGCAGTGGCGGCAGGAGCAGAGTGAGTAGGCCTCATGTTTGCAACTGCCTAAGCAGTAGACCTCTGTGCCCTTTGCACTGTCTGGAATCTATCGGTGGTATGTCTACCATCTCTCCTCAGCATCATCTCACAACTTCTCAACAATGGTTTGAATCTCAATGACCTTGACATCAAGAATATACATATTGTCTTCAACAATCCCCTCAGAGTTGCTTCTAGCAGATATGTGAGTTGATCTTGCTTGATCTTGAGATTAACTATGGATGCATCTAGAGCACTTGCTGCCTTTGCTGCTTTGGCAGCCTTTGCCTTCTCAGCCTTCTCCTGGGACTCAACTGATGTTGGATGTGAAGCATCCATCATCACTTCATTGTCCTCAAATTCTGGCCTAAGAGGTAGATGCTCTCTGTCAAGCAGATATGTGCCAGTTCCAACCTTGGAATTGATCAACATTTGAATATGTGGTGCATATCCACATGACCTCTTTTGGTCTACAGCTGTCCTCTTGACTATCTCAACTATCCGACTCATAACCTTGAACTTCTGTGGTATGTCAAAGATGTAGTGGGTTGATGGAATGGCCACAGAACATTCTCTCATCTCTGGAGTTGGGCAACAAGGTATGCCTCAAGATGTAGTTGGTGGTCCACAAACCAGCAAGCAAGTAATAGATAGAACCAAACTTGTGAGTCTCAACTCTCAAGTGCTTTGTCAGAAATGGGCTTGTACATGTAAGCCATCATGTTATGATCCATCCTTTGTTTGACATAGACATCTATATCATTTTCTCCTTCTTCTGGGGCATTGATGAGATCACCCCACTCTGGGATCGATGACTGGTACCTGGTGCCCTCAATCATCCACACAATCTCCCCATCTGGATAGAAATGTGCAGTGGAGTAAAATTGCATCACCATTTCATCATTCCACTTGGTGAGCTCTTGTACAACAAGGTCATCAACTCCAGTCAACCTGAAGCTCTCATGAACATGGGGGAAGTAGTCCTCATTGGCATCTATGTACTTACAATCCACCCACTTCATATCACTCACAATTCGCATCTTATCAAGCAAAACTGTCTCATAGAAGTCTTGTTGTTCTCTGGTGTGGAAAAGATAATCAACATCAGTCCTCCTCCTTGTATCATATGGACCAGTTTCCCTCCATAGACTCAGACAACTGTTCTTCCTCAACTTCATGTTCTCAGCCACTGGATGTCCACCATCATGGTCTGGAATCATGGGCTTCAATTTTCTGAGCACCTGGGGCTTCTCATCTTATTGAACTTCTCGAACTAGGGCCTTGTTCTTCTCTGCAGCAGGAATGTTCCTGGTGGATCTCTTTGGAGCTGTAGTCTTGGGTGCAGCAGGTGGAGCTTTTGGCTTGGGCTTGGAGGGTGCACCAGTCTTAATGGCATCTGCCATTTATTTTTGAGTTTTAGCTGGGGGTGCAGCAGGTTCCTCCTCCTCCTCCTCATACTCATCATCATCCCTAATCATGGATGGTCTGCCCATTACTCTGGCAATGGTTTTCTTGACTCTATCCTTTCTCTTATTCTTACCAACTGTAGCTTCTCCTTCCTCTCTTGGCTCAAGAGTGAATTCCATAGTCTCTTCTGGAACAGTTGACCTTCTGGCTTTAGACATGGGAGCTCTCTTGGCAGGAGGATTCTTTTGAGGACCTGGCTTGGTGGCAGCTGCTGCAACATACTCCTTCATGGGCACTTTCTTCTTTGATGTCACTTCTTCCTCAACAACAAAATCTTCATCCTCACTGTCTGAGGTTCTCTTCCTTCTCTGACTAGTACCAGCTTTAAGCAGATTGCTGGGAGTGCTTCTACTGCCTTCATCATACCTTCCACTTGGGCTTGTGCCCTCACTAAGATTAACTTGCTCCTCTGACTTGTTCCGGCTGTCATTGACTTCAAAAATCTTTGCAGACTGACACTGTGAATAGATGGGTATGGACAGAGTCGATGAGCATCACAAAAAGCAGCTTGTTTTGCAAAACAATTGAGTCAAAATCTTAGTTTTACTTTTCTGCAAAAAGCATTTCAGAGCTACTGATATGAAAATCTTGGTGACACCGAAGCACTTAAGAGAGTCTAAACATACAACATCGGTCAGACCCAGTTGCAGTTCGGTGATTCCGAGATGCTAGGGTTTCACAGAGAATTCACTTTCGGTCCCACCGAGCAGTACGCTTCAGTCATACCGAGTTGTACTTAGTGAAATGGCCAGGGCCAATCGGTGGGACCGAAAACTTCATTTCGGTCAGTCTGAGATGAGCTCGGCGGAAACCTAACCCTAAGATTCTTCATCTAATCTAGTCTAATGGAACTTTTCTCCAGATAGGAAGTTTTCATACGTGGAAAGGAAGCAGGCAAAAACTTTGTGCAATGAATCAAAGGGGAAATTGGCAGAAAGTGGTCGAACCGTACCCTAACTCGGTGACGATTCACTACGGCGGCAATGGCGGTGGAGAAACCCATTGATGGCGGCGGAGACCTGCGGCGGAGGCACACAGGTAGAGACGGCAATGATCCAGAGAGCAAAGGGTGGCAGCAATGGGGCACAGGCTCGAGAGGTTTGGAGAATTTTTCAACCGAACATGCAGCGGAGTATATATGCCCATACGCTCTCGGTGGCACCGAATGGAATGTTTCGGTGGCACCGAGATGCAAAACCGCATGCAGTTACTGCAAATCGGTGAGACCGAGTCGTTCTAATCAGTAGCACCGAGATGAAAACCTAGATCAATCTAGTGGTTTCGGTGGGACCGAATATGAGTGTGGTGGTCTGGCAAAAATTCACAAGAAGGTTTTGGAAGGCAGCCCTTGACGGATCGGTGGCGCCGAGTGCTCCTCACCCGGAGGGTCCAAAAAAGACTTGTTCAAATTTTGTGATGTAGCCTGAGTAGATTTTGAGGATAGAAAAGGCATAGATAGCTAGAGGAGTTTCTTAGGCATTCTTGTACATCCATTTGGCCAATAAAACCGAAACAATCAAAACCACAAATGGATGTCCACGAATGGAGAAATTATGCAACCAACATGCTCACACAATAAGATAGCAAATGAAATATGTGACAAAGCCTGCACAAACACTTCTAGCATCTATCAAGCAATTGGCGATGACTAAGTCATCTATATATGAGTATATTGACGGAGGAGTCAAATGAGAACATTTGATCGTAGGTCATACTCATCGTTTAGGCACAAGTGGGGTTACCACTTTTACATAAAGCATTGATGTGTTCACACCATTAGAGTTTCTTTAGCTCAATTCTTAGAGCAAAGCTCCCCCTAGATGTGATATCCCCCATAAGAGGGATGAACTAACCTTGGGTTTTGTCGATGGTGACTTCATGTAGATGTTGAAGATGTGGATGCTCAATGTTGATGTAGATATTTTGGAGCAATCCATTGGAGTGTTGCACTTTCAATACCTACATGGATTAGTCCCACAAGGAACATACAAGGAGATCCATAGACATCAAGTGAATTACACATATGATGATGTCCATTAAAGCATTAGGTTACATTGTCCCTTGTAGTACCAACAAGAGGGTTTGTGACTCATGAAGTAGTGCAAGATATGAAAGTTGATTGCACAGGTCCATGCCAAAATGAATATGAGTGAAGTATGTTGGCGGAGTCAGCCTCAAGAACACTCTAGTTCCTCTTCTCTCAGATCCACATCAACTTGATGGGAATCCTTGGAGTTGTAGTCATACTTGATGAAGTAGAGCTTATCGTAGTCTTGGGAACCCACTTGACCATGGCCTTAGGAGCTTCTTCAAATGAGTCAATCTCTTCTTGAAGCTTTTTGTTGCCTTCTAGCTTGTGGTCTTTAGGTGGAAGATCGTCTTGAGCTTGTGTCCCCTTGAAATAAGTGGGGTCATACTCCTCTTGTTGAGGAACAAACTTCGTCTTGGGGTATTGATCTTCTTCGCACTCAACTCCATTGGCATTGGAATTTTGTTCAAAACCAACACCTTGATTCTTCCGGTGCCTTCCCTGCTTGCGTACAATTTCCTCAAATTGCTTACTTCCGGCAAGGCTCTTGTAAACAGCTTTCTCTATAATTCCCTTCAATAAGCTATTTTCTTGCTCAAGTGTAACTTGGCTAAGAGAATCATTAGTGGAATCTAGAGAATGACTAGAAGCAACAATATTGGATTCAACATGGTTATTGTTCCTACTAGAGGAAGAATCTTTCTTGCTCTTATTGCTAGATTTTACTTGTGGCATATAAGTAGACAAGAGGAGACATTTGGAAAGATAAGAAGAACTCTTCTTTCAAAGATCATCAGTGATATCTTTTAGGAACTCATGATCTTGCTCTAAATTTACCTTCTCAAAGTGTAGCTTCTCATGAGTCCTTAGGAGCTCTCTATGATCCTCTAGAATTGTTTCATGAGCTAACTTAAGAGGGTTTAGTTCTTTAGTTAGACGCTCAATCTCCTTCTTATCATTGTCATTCGTTTCGTCTTGATTAGCATGATTATTAGAAAGTTCGTCATGGTTTTCATCACCAGTGTTGTCAACAAGTAAATCATCATCACCTAGCAAATCATCATCATCACTATTGAAATCAACATAATCGGGGTGTGATACCATAGGGCCTTTAGCCATGAAGCATCTTCCAATTCCTTCATTTGGTGAGTTAAATATGTCGTAGGAGTTGGACGACACAAGCGCTAGACCAACAACACCTTCATCATGAGTATATTCAGAGTCAGAGTGATAGCTTCTCTCGGAGTAGTTGTAGGAGTCGGAACCGAATACCCATTCACCAACGTGAGCTTGATGTCTTTGTCTTGTGTAGCTCTTTGATGACTTGTCCATCCTTTTCGAATCCTTTCTTCTATGAGAGAGTCTTCGTTCATAATGATCATCTCTACTCCTTCTCTCTCTTGGAGGCAATTCATTAACTTCTACTCCTCCTTTTTGGTGAATCTTCTCTTTTCTTGTAGGGAGCCATACACTCATTGCAGTAGTGTCCGGGTCTTCCACAATTTTAGCAATTACGATCATGACTAGATGATCTTTTGTCATTGTAGGACCTTGACTTGGAGCTTCTCTCTTTGCTTCTATTCTTGTAGAACTTGTTAAAGTTCTCCATCATTAAGCTCAATTCTTCATTGGAGACTTGCTTCTCGCTTGATGTTGTAGGAGCATCACTTGAAGCTTTGTAAGCACCACTTGACTTGTTGTGGAGCTCTTCTTTATCGTTGAGTGACATCTCATGAGCAACAATTCTACCAATGACTTTCGTGGGCTTGAGATCTTTGTAATGGGCATCATTTGGATCAAGGTGCAGACAGTATCATATTTTCCATCCAAGGCTCTTAGGATCTTCTTGATGATGAATTTTTCGGTCATCTCTTCACTTCCTAAGCCGACAATCTCATTTGTGATGAGAGCAAGCCTAGAGTACATTTCGGTGACTCCTTCACCATCCTTAATCATGAACTTGTCAAGTTGACTTTGAAGCACATCAAACTTGGATTCCTTGATGAACTCGGTACCTTCATGCATATCAACCAAAGTATCCCAAATTTCCTTTGCATTCTCAAGACGGCTGATTTTGTTGAATTCTTTGGGGCATAATCCATTGAAGAGAATATCGCAAGCATGAGCATTGTATTGCTACATCGTCATTTCTTTCGTTGTCGCTTCACGATCCAGTTCTTTTCTATCCTAGAAGAAATCACGTTGCAAGCCAATACGCACAATAGCCCAAATGGCGGGGTTATGACCAAGAATATGCATTATCATCTTATGCTTCCAACTAGCAAAATTAGTACCATCAAAGTAAGGACCTCTACAGTGGTAATTTGCTTTGCTAGACGCCATACTCTCCTAGGTTGAGAAACCAAGGCTATGATCACCAAAGCTATGCAAATCAAGGCAAAAGGAGACAATGCTCTGATACCACTTGTAGGATCGAAAGTATGTCTAGGGGGGGGGGGTGATTAGACTACTTGACAAAAAAATCTACCATTTTCCCAATTTTAGTTGTGGGTAGATTTTAGCAATTAGCACAAGTCAAATAATCAACCTACACATGCAATTCTAGGAGTGTAGCAGCGGAAATTAAAACATTGCATATGAAGGTAAATGGAAGGGTTTGGAGAAGACAAACCCAATGGACACATGAAGGTTTTTGGCATGGTTGCGATAGGTGGTGCTATCGTGCATCCACGTTGATGAAGACTTCAACCCATGAAGGGTAACGGTTGCGCGAGTCCCCGTAGGGCTCCATCCACGAAGGGTTCATGAAGAAGCAACCTTGTCTATCCCACCATGGTTATCACCCACGAAGGACTTTCCTCACTCGGGTAGATCTTCACAAAGTAGGCGATCTCTGTGCCCTTACAAACTTCTTGGTTCAACTCCACAACTTGACGGAGGCTCCCAAGCGACACCTAACCAATCTAGGAGACACCAGTCTCCAAAAGGTAATAGGTGGTGTATTGATGATGAACTCCTTGATCTTGTGCCTCAAATGATAGTCCCGCCAACACTCAACTCTCTCTCACAAATTTGGATATGGTGGAAAGATGATTTGAGTGGAAAGCAACTTGGGGAAGACTAGAAATCAAGATTCTTGTGGTACGATTGGAATATATTGATCTCAATGCATGAGTAGGTGGTTCTCTCTCAGAAAATGTATGTTGGAAGTGTACGCACGTTCTGATAGCTATCTCTCATATGGAGAAGGGGGTGTAGGGGTATATATAGCCTCCACACAAAATCCAACCGTTACACACATTTGACCCATCTCGGTGAGACCGAATAGTTAAACTCAGTGGGACCGATTAGTTCAAAAATGTGAACATTAGGAATCTCGGTCGGACCGACTGGAACAACTCAGTGGGACCGATTTGGTAGGGCTTAGGGCAAACCTCATCTCGGTGGCGCCGATTGCATCAACTCAGTGAGACCTAAGTGAAGCAATAGGGCAATAGAGAATATGTCAAGCCATCTCGGTGAGACCGATTGCAATTTCGGTGAGAACAAAATAAATGCAACTGATAATAGGGAGTTGGCAAGGCCAGCTCGGTGAGTCAGAGATCTGTATCGGTGTGACCGAGCTGTTAGGGTTTCTGGCTGTGGCTATGTCATATGAACTCGGTGGCGCTGGATAGAAAGAAGCGATGGGGCCGAGTTGGAGTTTAGGGTTTTGACATATTTGGATGGAGAAAGTGGTTGAGGCTTTAGGAGTAATATCACTAAGCATTTGAGCAAGCAAGCCATTAAGCAACTCCTCATCCCCTTTTAATAGTTTTGGCTTTCCTATGGACTCAATGCGATCTTGGATCACTAAAACAAAGATGAAGAGTCTTGAGCTTTTGCCAATATGTGTCCTTATCATTTTGAGGGGTCCACATCTCTAGTACATGCCATGCCATTCATTGCACTTCCTGGAATATTCATCTTGAGTGGATATTAGTTCAATGAGCTATATGTTGTTATGAATTACCAAAACTACCCGGGGATTAGTTGCCCTTTCAGCACTCCTAAGAACTACAGGTCCAAAGAATTACTCTTTGCATTGTGCCCTTCCATAGAGGATACCACACCCTATTAGGGCATGATGCATTCGCAAGGTTTTCAGGCCATACCGCATTACAGGTATATGAAACTCAAGATGCTAGGGCCCAATGGTGTGATCACAATCGGAAGTGATCCGGATAGAGCACTTCGAGGCAAAAACAAAACACCATTGCTTGCCCTCAAAGCATTATCCGAAACTCTCACAGCTGAGGAATTAACTACACTCCGTACAATGGTGGATAGGGACTATGTGGTCCTCAGTAAAAGGCCCAAATCCACATCCTTCAAACCAGCCAATGAAATAGTTAAATTCCAAGGGCATCCAAGGGATCCCAACAAAACAGCGTCCGTCGAAGCACAACTGGACCCCTCAGTCGACGAAGCATTGCGTGCGTTCTTGCATGAGAACTGGAACATATTCGCGTGGCACCCTTCAGATATGCCATGAATCCCACGAAGACTGGCGGAGCATAGCCTGATAATAATCAAGGGCTTCAAAGCCAGTTAAACTGTCGCTTCACCGATTTTCTGAACCCAAGCATCAAGCTACGGGAGAAGAATTAGCAAAATTACTTGAAGCTGGATTCATCTGAGAAATAAAACACCCCCAGTGGTTGGCAAATCTGGTCATGGTACCCAAGAAGGACAAATCTTGGCAGCTATGCGTCGATTTTAAAGACCTAAATAAAGCATGCCCTAAGGATCCCTTCCCTTTACCTCGCGTAGACCAGATCATCAACGGCACCGCCAGACACGACTCACTGTGCTTCCTTGACGCTTACTCCGGATACCATTAGACCAAAATGAAGGAGTCCGACCAAGCCTCAACAACATTCATCACCCCCCATGGGCCATTCTGCTTCAGCACAATGCCTTCCGTGCTGAAAAATGCAGGCGCCACATACTAGCGTATGCTTCAAACATGTCTGGAAAATCAAATCGGCAAAACAGTCAAAGCGTACATAGACGACGTGGCCATTAAGACCAAACATGTAAGCCATCTGGTAGATGATCTCCGCCAAACCTTCGATAATTTGCAAGCTTATGATATACGGCTCAATCCGAACAAATGTGTCTTTGGAGTCCCTGTCGGTGTCAAAACCGGCAAATCTAGGGTAGGGGGTCCAGAGCTGTGGATCTAGGATCAATGGGAAACAAGGGACAATGAACACGGTGTTTACCCAGGTTCGGGCCCTCTCGAAGAGGTAAAATCCTATGTCCTGCTTGATTCTATTTGTTGTATAGTATGGCTACATAGTAGATCTACCTCGAGATCAGGCGAGCTAAACCCTATGGTGATGAGGTGATGGATGTACCTCTAGCTCTAAAAACCAAAACCCTTCGGTTTATATAGACACTGGTAAGGTTAGGGTTACATACGATCGATTACAAGGAAGGAAAGATCATGCTAATCTTGACTTGGAGGGCAGAGCACGACTCCAAAGATCTCTCGTCCAGTCATGGGTCCGCACTCTAGCTTGGGCCCATAGTGGACCACCAGTCCGGCCCATATGTAATGGGTCGACGGCCCGAGGACCCCTTAGTCCAGGACTCCCTCAGTTTCCCTCGAACTAGCCTCCAACATCGGGGATCGTCATCTGGCGTGCTCCAAATCTTTGGCTTGCAAGGTGAGTTCTTCATCTTCTACCTTGGGGCGGGGATTAACTTTGACCATCACACACCTCTTTAGAAGGCACACGTCCCAATTCTACCTTTTACATGCCCATTTTTTCAGCTTTGAGGTGAAGCGCCTATTTGTAGATCCAAATGTGTGGGGTATGGTCTACCCATCCCCCTCGCCAGAAAACAACACCGAAGAAATCCTTAGGCACCATGGCCGACATTCCCAGTTCATCCTCACGCCCCATGGCCCTCTCCCTGGTGATTGGGCGAGCTATTCAGTCTCATGCCTCCAGCTGGGCAATCTACAGACGCAGGGCTATCTTCCTGCGGCGGATCTCATTCCCGTCCGCTCTGGATTAATCTCGGTCGACGGTCAGGCATTCCCCGAGTGCTCCCCTACTCCAAGCAAGGAAGAGAGGGTATGCTTTGTGCCCTTTCTTCTAAGAGGCCTAGGTTTCCCCATTCATCACTTCCTATGGAGCTTATTAAAGTTCTATGGGAACCAACTCCACAACCTCACCCAAGGGTCCATACTGCATATTTTTGGCTGCGTGGCCTTCTGCAAAATATTCCTGAGCTGTGAACCCCACTTTGATTTGTGGAGGAAATACTTCTGCCTCGTCCCTCGTACCCGCGGGGGGTCAATCTTTGAAGTGCGAGGAGTAGAGGTGTGGCAGATAGCCAGGACGGGTTACCCCATTCAGACCCCAAGGAAGGATCCTGAGGAATGGACCTTAGAATGGTTCTATATTGAAGATGTTCCGCTCTTCGACCCAATCTGAAGGGGTCTGCCTGAATACTCAAGCGTCCTGGAAAGGAAGCGGCTCAACTAGCGAGCCAAGAGCCCTTCCCAGCTAGAGTGAAGAGGTGCACCTTTTGGCCAACAAGATTCGACTACTGACCCACAGTAAACTGAATATGATCAAAGTAATGGTTGTGGCCATAACCCGGTGTGTACAACCCCTTCAATAGAGGGGGCATCCTCTATGTTACAACAACGGGACCAGTGACGCGACCCATTATAAGCGACAAGGGCCGGATGATAAAGCGGCCATAGCCAAGATATTAGCCAACCTCTTTAAAGGGGAGGAGGAAGACTTTGCTCAATTGAGTATCCAGGAGGGTTACTCAGGCTATAATCCAGTAGACTAGGTAAGCTTCCATTCTTTGTCTGTAATTCGGCCATGACGTCCAAACACCTGTTGATTGTACTTTGCTCTTGCACAGAGTTGGAGGCGTCAGGTTGAGTCCATTCACTGCCCATCCCCTCAACTGGAGAATCATTCCCACGATGACGACCCGGGTTATCATGATTATATAGAGACGTCGGTTTATTTTGAAGATGGGGTCTTTTACCAAGAAAGCCTTAACGGCACCAAAGTTGCCGTGACGGCTAATCACGCTGGGGCTCTTCCTTCCTCCACTTTAAGTGAAAAGAGGAGCTCCTCTTGAACGGGGCGATTGCCTCGCACCATCCCGCATACTTCGACTTATACTCCCAAGGGTCGCCGTACTACATGTTGAACAACTATGGGAGGAGCATGGCCTACGCCTGCCTAGGCCCCTAATGGGACATCCAAGAGGAAGGGCTTCACTGGAGCAGAAGCAACCGCTCCCTCGGCTCAAAGGTAACATATTTGGGACCTCGTAAAGGGTCATTTTGAATATCTTTCGTCTGATGTTTGCTTAACTTTGCAGAAGAAGAGTTTTGTCACGCCAGTTCGAGGACTCCTCCTGGGGCGCTGAGGCGTAATTCCAACCTTGGGCCCTCGGCGCAGGCTAGGGACCGTACCGAACACACAGCGACCGGAGCACCTCCCGAGGACCCTGGTGATGTTTCGATGACCAACTCCAAGGTTGAAAGTGTAATGAATCATCTCCGCCGGAGAGAATCCTTGTGCCACATTGCCTTTACCCATGAGGAGTTTAACGCATGTAATTTGGGGGACGCATACCTTGGGGCGGCCTGAACTGGGCTTGAAGGGATCGCCGATCTCTTTTCTTAAAAGATACAGGTGCGAGATAGCTTAAAAGCATCTTATAGGTCCTAACCTAGCAGCCCCAAGCCTTAATTTGGGCGGGACGGCCGACTTAAGGATCCTTGTATTGTCCTGACTTCACAGGCCACGATGGAGCAGATGTAGTGCCCAAGATCCGATTCTATCCCAATCACGTGATGAATTCATGATTGGGGCACAATCGCATTTCAAGCACATAGCAAGGTGGATATCATTACAACATACCATGTAGTGAATGGATGATAATACAAGATAAAGGCTTACACTCGCTACAAGCTAGAACGTGAATACAATAGTACATCAATACATAGCAACCATTATACAGAAGAGCTGGATCCGACTAGGAATGAAATCAAACAAAGAAGAAGAACGACATCCACCCTACTAATCCCAGGCTCCCGACACAAAACCTGTCCCTTGATCAAAGAAGAAGAAGCAGAAGAACTCCAAAACAAGAAAGTATCACTCTCACGTTATATCATCGCATTACCTGTACGTGCAACTGTTGTTGTAGTAATCTATGAGCCACGAGGACTCAACAATCCCATTTCCATGGGCATCAAGACTATCAAAGCTTAATGGGTATGGAATGGATAAGTGGTGAGGTTTCAACAAGCACTAAGCATTGTATGTGATAGAGGCAAAGGTGTCCCATCTTTCGATGAGATGATGGATATCGCTTTGGTGGAAGTCGACTTTGACGATCCGACTACGAACGTGCGAGGACGTCGCGCCTTAGAAGTCGCTAAACCAACTCCGAGAGGTTATTGACCACGCCGAAGCACGATCAACCTGACCACGAGAGTCTATTTCCTGCGAGCAAACGAAGAACAAGCAAGAAACTGATATTACAATCTGGATATTGCGAATATAAGATGAAAGCTTTATTGATCAAGGTGGGGTTCTGTGACGCCTTTGTCTGGTCGTTGAACACAAACGAAGTACGCGAAGTTGCAGCTATGGCGAACTTTTAATCTAAACAAAACCCAAAGTCTAAACGGTGCCCTAAGGGCTGTATATATGGAGGAAGAGGGGGTGAATTTCGTGGCCCTTGGTGGAGGGGTCCGAAACTAAGCCTATCTCTTGTTTCCCCACACATACGGACTCTAAAAATAGCCTATACTTATGTATTTCGAAATTACATGGGCCTGGCCCAATAATAAGGTGATGCAGCACCTAGAATAGCCTCTGGACGAAATTTATGAAGTGGCATCTTGTATATTTCGTCCAAGGCTTCATGCACTCATTATGGTGGCTTCAAAGTCCTGAAATCATCACTTGTAACTCCGTTCTTGTTCCCCATGTGCATGCCATCATCTCCATGCTTGTTCTTGCTCCAATGTTCATCCTTCTCCATGCTAGGCCCTTCATTTGTAAGCAAAACAAATGTATCCAATTTAGGCAGCATCATATTCTCATGAACATTAGAATCATTACCAAGAAACGAAAGTACCTGATAATTTAATTGGCGTGCGCGAGCTCTAGTAATTGGTCCAGTATATGTAGCCGTAGGGGCTGTGGTTGTAACAATGGTATTGATGTCCTCATCATCCTCCCCTTCTTGAAATGAAGTCGTCCTCGACGGAAGCTCAACTTCCTCACCCAAATAAGGCTTCAAATCTGCAATGCTAAAAGTGGGACTAACCCCAAAATCTGCAGGCAGCTCAAGTTTATATGCATTATCATTTATTTTCTCTAACACCTTAAAAGGACCATCAGCACGTGGCATTAGCTTTGATTTGCGCAAATCAGGAAATCTATCCTTACGCAAATGTAACCTAACAAGATCTCTAGGTGCAAACACAACATGTTTTCTACCTTTATCTCCAGCAAGTTTATATTTAGCATTCATACGCTCAATGTTTTCCTTAGTTAACTCATGCATTTTTAAAATCAATTCAGCATGTTGTTTAGCATCAAAATTAAACTTCTCCGAAGATGGAAGAGGCAACAAATCAATAGGTGCACGAGGTAGGAAACCATACACAATTTCAAAAGGGCACATCTTAGTAGTAGAATGCAATGAACGATTATAAGAAAATTCAATATGAGGCAAGCATTCTTCCCACATTTTCTTATTATTCTTCAAAACAGCCCTAAGCATAGTAGACAATGTTCTATTGACTACTTCAGTTTGTCCATCAGTTTGGGGGTGACAAGTAGTACTAAAAAGCAGTTTAGTCCCCAACTTAGCCCATAAACATCTCCAAAAGTGGCTAAGAAATTTAGTATCACGATATGAAACAATAGTATTTGGCACACCATGCAAGCAAATAATTTCACGGAAGAACAAATCAGCAACATTAACAACATCATCGCTTTTATGACATGGTATAAAGTGTGCCATTTTTTGAGAATCTATCCACGACAACAAATATGCTATCCCTCCCCTTCTTTGTTCGAGGTAAACCTAAAACAAAGTCCATAGACATATCCTCCCAAGGAACACTAGGTACAGGCAAAGGCATATACAAACCATGAGGATTGAGTCGTGACTTAGCTTTTTGACATGTAGTGCAGCGAGCAACAAAGCGCTCAACATCCTGTCTCGTCTTTGGCCAAAAGAAATGTGTAGCAAGTACGTCCTTCGTCTTCTTCATGCCAAAGTGCCCCATTAGTCCTCCTCCATGCGCCTCCTGCAACAACAAAAGACGAACGGAGCTAGCTGGAATGCATAGCTTGTTCGCACGGAACACAAATCCATCATTAACAACAAACTTGTTCCATGTTCTTCCTTCTTTGCAATTCTGCAATACATCTTTAAAATCAGCATCATGCACATATTGATCTTTGATGGTCTCCAAACCAAATATTTTGAAGTCAAGTTGTGAAAGCATAGTATAGCGACGAGACAATGCATCGGCAATAACATTTTCTTTACCCTTCTTGTGTTTAATGACATAAGGGAAAGTCTCAATGAATTCAACCCATTTAGCATGTCTACAATTCAGTTTAGCTTGACTTTTAATATGTTTCAAAGATTCATGATCAGAATGTTTAACAAATTCTTTGGGCCATAAATAATGTTGCCATGTTTCTAAAGTCCGAACAAGAGCATATAATTCTTTATCATAAGTAGAATAATTCAGACTAGGCCCACTCAATTTTTTAGAAAAGTATGCAACAGGTTTGCCATCTTGTAATAACACACCTCCTAATCCAATTCCACTAGCATCACATTCAAGCTCAAATGTCTTATTAAAATCAGGAAGTTGGAGTAAAGAAGCATGTGTCAACTTATCTTTCAATACCGTGAAGGCTTCTTCCTGTGTAGTACCCCAAACAAAAGGCACATCCTTCTTTGTAAGCTCATTGAGAGGTGCAGCAATGGTGCTGAAATCTCTCACAAAACTCCTATAGAATCCAGCAAGGCCAAGAAAACTCCTCACTTGTGTGACCTTTTGGGTTGCGGCCAACTCTCAATAGCTTCAATCTTGGCTTTATCAACTTCAATTCCCTGTGGAGTAACAACATAGCCAAGAAAAGACACTCGGTCGATGCAAAAGGTGCACTTCCCAAGGTTACCAAACAAACGTGCATCACGTAGAGCAATAAAAACAGCATGTAAATGTTCTAAATGTTCCTCCACAGTTCGGCTATAAATCAATATGTCATCAAAGTAAACTACCACAAATCGTCCAATGAAAGCACATAAAACTTCGTTCATTAATCTCATGAAAGTACTAGGTGCATTAGTTAACCCAAAAGGCATGACTAACCACTCATATAATCCAAACTTAGTTTTAAATGTTGTTTTCCATTCATCCCCCAATTTTATACGAATTTGATGGTATCCACTACGCAAATCAACTTTGGAGAATATTGTAGAGCCACTCAATTCATCAAGCATATCATCTAGCCTAGGAATAGGATGACGATAACGAATAGTAATTTTATTAAGGCCTCTATAATCAACACACATACGCAATGTACCATCCTTTTTCGGCACTAGAATAATAGGAACAGCACAAGGACTAAGGGATTCGCGTATATAACCTTTGTCGAGAAGCTCTTGTACTTGACACATAATCTCCATCGTCTCCTTTGTATTGGTACGGTATGGCGCACGGTTTGGCAGTGAAGCACCGGGAATTAAGTCAATCTGATGCTCAATCCCTCGAATAGGTGGTAATCCCGGTGGCACGTCTTGTGGAAAGACGTCAGCGAACTCCTACAAAATGTTAGTGACAGCAGGAGGCAAAGAGGAAGGCACGTCTTCGAATGAAAATAATGCCTCTTTGCACACAAAAGCATAGCAAACAGATTTGCTGAAATCTAGCTCATCAATATCAGATTTGGTGGCAAATAAACATGCACTTTTCAATTTAATTTCAGAAGCAACACTAGATGGTTTATTATTAGGCTTCATCTGTTGCTCAATTTCTTTTGCCACAATCTGATTTTCACTCTTATTCTGCTCCTGTTTTGCTTTATTAGCTCTATTAATATCATCTTTCAAAATGGAATCAGGAGTCATAGGAAGCAAAGTAATATTTTTATCCTTATGAACAAGAGTATACTGATTATTTCTACCATGGTGTACATAATTTTTATAAAATTGCCATGGTCTACCAAGTAATAAGGAACATGCTTGCATAGGTACCACATCACAATCAACATAATCAGCATATGTAGAGATACTAAAATGCACACAAACAGTACGTGTTACCTTAACTTTGCCGCTGTTGTTGAACCATTGGATGTAGTAAGGATGTGGATGTGGTCTTGTGGTGAGAGAGAGCTTCTCCACCATCTCCATGCTAGCCAAGTTGTTGCAACTCCCTCCGTCTATGATGACGCGCACAGAACGTTCCTTCACAACTCCCTTTGTATGGAACAAATTATGCCTCTGATTTTGCTCAGCTTGTGTGACCTGCACACTCAAAACACGTTGAGCAACTAAACATTCATACCCGTCAGCGTCTTCAGGATCCATGTATTGCGTCTCATGATCAGAATCATCTCCATCGTGTTCTTCACGTGTAATAAGAGCCAACATCTCCTCATCATAGTCACTAGCGGACTCATACCCACCATCCTCAGTAGCCATCATCACACGCTGAGATTTGCATTCTCTCGCATAATGACCTCTTCCCTTACAACGACGACAAATAATATCACTTGTGTGCCCATTTGATGCCATGGAAGAAGAAGAGCTCTGTGTAGGCCCGGCAAGTGCGCTCTTGGCAGATAGTGGTGGTTGAGCCTACTTTCTTGTATTACGGCTGGAGGTGGCACCTAATGGAGGTGCTGGTGCAGTGGAAGTAGAAGATGCACGCGGTGTCCATGATGAAGATCGACCTGCAAAAAAGTTAGTTCGCACCAATGCTTGTCGATCCTGCACTTCATGTTCAGCTTTACAAGCAAGATGGAATAAACGAGTGATATTAGTATACTCCTTATACTCTAGAATGGTCTGAATCTCTCTATTTAATCCACCCATAAAACGTGCAAGCATAGGTTCATTCTCCTCAACAATACCACATCTAATCATGCCAGTTTGTAATTCCTGATAATATTCTTCTACATAATTTTTTCCTTGTCTCAAACGCTGCAATTTTTGAAGCAATTCACGTTGATAATATGGTGGAACCCAACGAGTATGCATAGCAGTTTTCAAAGCAGCCCAAGTAGCTGGAATAGGATATAATCTACAATGTTCAGACCACCAAACACATGCAAAGCTAGTGAAAGCACAAACAGCAGCAGGAACACGTCTCTCCTCAGGATATTGTAAACATGTAAATCGTTGTTCAGTTTCTAACTCCCAAGTAAGATATATATCAGGAACATATCTACCCTCAAATGGTGGAATATTCAATTTTAGTTTAGGGAGATGGTCATGATCTCGTACCTGAGGGGGAGCCCTAACATTACCATTATTTGCATGTGGACGACCTGGTGGTTGTGGTGCTGGTGGTTGCACGTAGTTCTGATTTTGAGCAACCTCATCCTCGTAATCTCCCGCATAAGCATCCTCCTCCCCATCAGCAGTAGGAGCCACAGAATTATCAACAGCAGCACCAACAGTTTGGCCAGGCTGAAGAGGAACACGGCTCGCTCGGCAGAGGGCTGTTTCGCGATGTGGAGGTAGTCGTCGTTGTTGTTGTTGTTGCAGAGGTGCGGCAGGTGCAGCCGGTGGTGGAAGACGCGCAAGCAGTTCATTAAATCTGTTATCGAGCTTTGTTTCGAACGTCTTCTCAAGACCAGTGATCTTCTCCATGGCCTCTTCAAAATTGTTCAGCACATCTTGCACCTGTTCAGTCATCATTTCCTGAAACTTATCATGAAGCTCCTTGTTCGTTAAGTTCTCCCAGTCAATCTCGTCAGCTTGTGATCCTGGCATGGTTAGCAGCAATAGAAACACACAAGAATATGATCCTATAGACTACTAACAAGTGGTGGTGGTGGATGTCACAAATCCGTCAAGCAAAACTCAAATTCTTACCAGTTCGTACCCAGCAGCAGGCGGTGATCGGCAACCGTCATAGTCAAAACTCTCAAAGCTTGGATAGAGCGATTACCAGGGAGAGTCAAACACACGACGTAGATGTATGTGGAGCTGGGAAGGCCTATAATATGGTAGCAAAAAGGATCAGCAATAATCAATTAAGAGATGCAAAGTTGAATAAACACTCAACGACGGTACTGTGCTGGTCCTAGGCTAGACCATGCTAGAGACGCGAGCCTAGAACACTAACAAAATCACGGCGCTGCACTTAAACAAGGGAAAAGCACACTCTGGAATTTTTTTTCGCACTTTTTTTTTGCGCTGCTCTTTTTTTGTGAAAAATCACTATAATGGCGAGTGTCTCAAAACTCTTCCTAGGTCAAGCTGACAAGATGGGCACGAAATTTTTTGACAATTTTTTTTTCGGAAATCAGGGCAGCGACGACGAAAAAGTGCGACAAAAAATCACTATGATGGCGAATGTCTCAAAACACTCCTGGGGACCTAAAAATAGGATAGGGAAAAAATATTTTCGGTCGCCGAAATTTTGGCCTAAAAACTGCCCGGGGGTCTCTACACTTTTTTTTTCCGAATCCTACTCAGGCAAGGAAACACGAATCGGAAATTAGATGGATCTCGGAAACAAACCTACTACGAAAAGAACTCGGATTTGTGGTGGATATATGGTGGTAGGATATGGCAGCGGTGGTGGTATATGATAGCGATGGTGGTATATGGATATGGATCGGTGGTATATGGTAGCGTTGGTGGAATATGGCAGCGGTGGTGGTATATGGCAGCGGTGGTGGTATAAGGCAGCGTTGGTGGGATATGGCAGCGGTGGTGGTATATGGCAACAACGATGAAGATGGTGCGGCGGCGGCGTGACAAACTGTGACAGAACTCGAAACTCTAAAGGACTAGATGCTAAGACCAGCAACTAGACACGACGATGCAACCGCAAATTCAACAAAGCAAAACCCTAAAAAGATTATGCAAAGGCTCAGATTGGTTCGGATATGATGAACTAACCCTAATTTTTTTTGTGGCTTTTTCGTGGACTGTAGGTATGAAGAACCAACTCGATCTAAACTATGAAAAACTGTAAAATCTCATCGAGCAACCTGGAAATCTGATACCACTTGATAGAGGCAAAGGTGTCCCGTCTTTCGATGAGATGATGGATATCGCTTTGGTGGAAGTCGACTTTGACGATCCGACTACGAACGTGTGAGGACGTCGCACCTTAGCAGTCGCTAAACCAACTCCAAGAGGTTATTGACCACGCCGGAGCACGATCAACCTGACCACGAGAGTCTGTTTCCTGCGAGCAAACGAAGAACAAGCAAGAAACTGAGATTGCAATCTGGATATTGCGAACGTAAGATGAAAGCTTTATTGATCAAGGTGGGGTTCTGTGACGCATTTGTCTGGTCGTTGAACACAAACGAAGTACGCGAAGTTGCAGCTATGGCGAACTTTTAATCTAAACAAAACCCAAAGTCTAAACGGTGCCCTAAGGGCTATATATATGGAGGAAGAGGGGGTGAATTTCGTGGCCCTTGGTGGAGGGGTCCGAAACTAAGCCTATCTCTTGTTTCCCCACACATACGGACTCTAAAAATAGCCTATACTTATGTATTTCGAAATTACATGGGCCTGGCCCAATAATAAGGTGACGCAGCACCTAGAATAGCCTCTAGACAAAATTTATGAAGTGGCATCTTGTATATTTCGTCCAAGGGTTCATGCACTCATTATGGTGGCTTCAAAGTCCTGAAATCATCACTTGTAACTCCGTTCTTGTTCCCCTTGCGCATGCCATCATCTCCATGCTTGTTCTTGCTCCAATGTTCATCCTTCTCCAAGCTAGGCCCTTCATTTGTAAGCAAAACAAATGTATCCAATTTAGGCAGCATCATATTCTCATGAACATTAGAATCATTGCCAAGAAATGAAAGTACCTGATAATTTAATTGGCGTGCGCGAGCTCTAGTAATTGGTCCAGTATATGTAGCCGTAGGGGCTGTGGGTGTAACAATGTTATTGATGTACTCATCAGTATGGTGGCTAACTTACGAGTACAAGAATAAGAAGAGAAACTATGCATCATGATCGCAACTAGTAATGATCAATAAGTGATCATGAACTATTTACGAGTCAAACATAACCCCACCGTGTTCTCTTCTCGAACTCACTCAAAAAGAGACAGTCATGGTTACGCACGCGGTTGGTGTATTTTTGTTCGGGTTTAGTGTCAAGTTCTCCACAACCGGATATTATAAATTTCCATTCTGCCACATAACCACTGGCATAGCTCTTGAAAAGATTAAACCCTGCAGGGATGTCCCAATTAGCCCACCACAAGCTCTCACGATCCACGAAGATAAAACCTCCATTTAGGGACAACCCGAGTGTTCTCGGAATCCCAGTGCACAAGTTCTTCAAAGAAAGGAAAACTATCCCAAGGAGATCTCCCAGTGAGTCAGATCCGTGTCTAGAGCCGTGCACTCTCTATCTACGGACTCATCCATCTGTGCGAAGTGGACGATAGCCAAAATACCATCGAGTTGCCCCGAGGCGGCACCGCCGACTGCTAGGTAGGTGGACCAATACTCATGATGAGCACTGGCCCGGGTTGTTGATTAATTATCATCGGGTACCGGTAAGTCCCTATGCAAGTTTTAGTTGTTATTAGGCAAATGGTAAAACCAAAGTTGGATCTCCTCGGGAAATCTTTACTTTAGGCGAAGAATCAAGGGGGGCCCATAAACGCCGACCGTGTTAGGAACGGAAAATCAAGGAACATAATGTCGGTATGACGGAAACTAAGGCGATAAGATTGGAACAAAACACCAAGCAAAAGGCCAAGCCTTGCACCCTTTACCAAGTATATAGATGCATTAATTAAATAAGAGATATTGTGATATCCCATGATATCCATGTCCCAACATGGAACAACCTGAAACTACACCTGCAAATAGCAACGCTATAAGAGGGGTTGAGCAAAGCGGTAACATAGCCAAACAACGGTTTGCTGGGATGGTGGAAAAAGTTAGAGGCTTATCATGGCAATTTGGGAGGCTTGACAAACAAGTGGTAGGTAGCGCGACATAGTGATAGCAACGGGACAACTAGCAAAGCAAAGATAGTAGTAGTATCAGATAATGATCATCTTGCCTGAAATCCCGCTAGGAAGAAGACCAAATGCATGAAGAAGACGAACAGACGTAGTAGAACGAATCCTCACAATCGCAACGTAATCGGAACTATCATGAAGAAGCATAATCAGAAAGAAGCAAACAACACGGTAAACCAACAAGCATAAACATGGCATGATGCACAACCAAGTATGATGCATGTCCGGTTTAAATATGCATGGCATGGCAAAGTGCAAACACTACAAATTAAGTTGAGCTCAATATGCAACGAGTTGCATATTGAAGAAACACCGCATTCAATTTTTAGTTCATTTTTGTGTATGTACTCCCTCCGTTCGGAATTACTTGTCTCGAAAATGGATTTATCTAGAACTAAAATACATCTAGATACATCCATTTCTACGACAAGTAATTCTGAACGGAGGGAGTATATGACAAGATTAAATGTTGGTTAACATGGAAAGAGGTGAATCATAAGTAAACTAACTATTTAGGCAAGTTTAAATGAGGCCGGAAACATCAAACAATAATTCCTGAAAATCCACACATGCCACTTAGCAATTTTTTTAATGCAAACAACAATTTAAACATTTTAAATGTTGTTATGATGATGTACATCTCAAGTTTTATGCAATTTTAAGAAAATGTTGACATGGGCATGTTATGAAGCATTTGTAACTGTGGTGGAAAGAAAGGGTGCACGGCGACGAATCCGAAAATGATGCCACGACAACATATCGATTACGGTAGCTCATGGAGATGCCGGTGCAAAAAGAAGTGTGACATGAGCATGTCATGCAAAGATGGTGGGGTGATCCCGGTTGCCGGGTTCCCACGTGTCGGTGGCAAGGCATACGAGGGTCATGCACGGTGCAAACACGAGCATCTCATACAACACATGCATTCGTCCATAGGCGTCGTCTCAGTGGTTATACCTTCGAAGCATGCATTTTTAGGGCGGAACGAGTTCAATGCAATGTAGTTGTTCACGGGTCGTAGTCAAAGTAGTGGTACTATCGGTCCTCGGCAACGGTAGTGGAAGTAGTGGTACACGACGACGGTAGAGGAACTTATGTCCACGGGGTCAACGGTAGTGGTAAACACGTTGCCGGGGTACTTGTCGGTCCGGTCTTGGCGGTGTAGATGTACACGTTATCGGGGTACTTGTCGTAGTCCAATTGTGTAGTCGTACTAGGCATCGACACGGTGTACTTGGCGATCCAAAACGAAGCATCACAAGCCTCCAATCTTGTGACTTGGTATGAACCAAGCAAAACGACACAAAGCGGTCTTGCGGTCAACGACGGGATCGGTGGTTGAAGGGTGTGGTCTCCTGCCCACAGGGAACAAAACATGGAGGCGGTCGCGGTGTAGCAGGGCGAGGTAGGCAGAGGAGCGGGTGCGATGAGGGTGACGGGGCACGCGCAACAGAGGCAAGCGATGGCACATGTCCGTGGCCGACGGATAGGTCAAGCAGGACATCGAGGAGGGCAGCACAGGCGATGGGCGGAGCAGATGGGCCAAGGACGTTTGACGAAGGAAGGGACGAAGGGTGATGCAAGTGAGGAGGGATGCGGTGGTGCTGGCATCGGGAAGGTCTGGCGGGGCGCCATGGATGGAGCGCGGAGCTCGGGGAATACGTACGCTAAGCAGGAGCAAGAGGAAGGAGGAGAAGCAGGGCGTGGCGGCTGCGCGGGGCAAGGGCCGAACGACAGGCGGAAGCAGGCGCTGGATTGGGAGGTGTGGGCGCGATGCTTTGCTTGTCTCTGCGTGTGGCGGCGTAGGAGGAGAACGAAGGGGAGATGGGAGAGAACGAGGGGATCGGGAGGAGGCTAGGGTTAAGATGGGGGTGACTGGGCTGTTGGCTGGGCCATGATGCAAATGGGCCGGCCTGGTTCTCTCTTCTCCATTTGAATTTCTCTTTTCTGAAAATAGGGAGAGGTCAAAGAATTAAGAGAAGAGGCCACGTATAGGAATAAAATGGTGGGACATTTTTGTCTGGCTTTATGGAATATTTCCATCCCAACAACAATGGTTCCAAAAAGTTAGGAGAATTTAAATTCAAACTTATTTGACTTGAGCCAAAGGAGTTTGAATGGAGGCTAGGCTATAGGGGTGTGCAAAAATGTTGAGGATTTTGGAGGACCCTCAATAGATGGAGAAAGAACTATTGCCAAGGTTTGGAGGTGAAACTTGAAGCAGGAGAACCATGGAATTTATTTTACAAGTGTGTTATGGTTGATTCCTAAAGAATGGAATTTATCATAGCTCCCTAATAATATTTGGAGGATAAATGCTGTAAAGAGAAATCACTATGTGTGTTTCCCTTGATTTAAATGGATCGAAGATCCATGCAATTTATTTATTTAAGTTTTTAAAATTAAATGACATGATGGCATGATGACATGATGCGAGGCACAAATAAAATAGAGCAAGCAAGTAAAACACACGGCTAAACTCGGAATACATGGAAGGTGAAAGTGCAACTTATCCCCTGGTGGTTTTGGTAATTCATAACAACATATAGCTCATTGAACTAATAGTCATTCAAGTTAAATGTTTCAGAAAGTTCAATGATTGGCATGGCATGGACTAGAGATGTGGACCCCTAAAATTGGCATGGAATGGACTAGAGATGTGGACCCCTAAAAATGCTAAGGACACATATTGGCAAAAGTTCAAGACTCCTCATTTCCATTTTAGTGATCCAATATCACATCGAGTCCATAGGAAAATCCAATACTATTAAAAGGGGATGAGGTGTTGCCTAATGGTCTACTTGCTCAAAATGCTTAGTGATATGCTTCAAAGCCCTCAACCACTTTCTCGTATCCAAATTTGTCCTAAACCTAAAGTCAAACTCGGCCCCACCAGTTTGATTCATCCGGCGCCACCGAGTTCACTTGACGTAGCCATAGCCACAAACCATAATCAGTCCGGTCTCACCGATAGGGATCTCGGTCTCACCGAGATGGGATTGCAAACTGTCTGTTTCCCTTCGTAACGTTTCGGTCATACTGAGATGAGTGATCGGTCCCACCAAGTTTGCAATGCAAACTCTCTGTTTCCTTTTCATAACGTTTCGCACTCACCAAAATTGGCGATCGATCCCACCGAGTTTGCTTGACCAAGTCTCTGTTTGTTATTGCTGAAATCGGTCACACTGAGTTCAGGCGATCGGTCTCACCGAGATGAGGTTTTTCCCTAACCCTAGTGCATTGGTCCCACCGAGTTGATCTCGTCGGTACCACCGAAAATCCTAACATTCACATTTTAAATTAGATCGGTGCCAACGAGTTCCTTTATTCGGTCTCACCGATTCTGGTAAAATGTGTGTAATTGTTAGATTTTGTGTGGAGGCTTTGATTTGATTGTAAAGGAAGTTCTAGGAGACAGAAAATCAACCATCTTGAGAATGCAAAGGAAATTTGGCATACTTTGATTGATATGCACGAAGATACCAAGTCCGTCAAGGAATCCTAATTGGATGTGCTTCAAAGTCAACTTGACAAGTTCAAAATGAAGGATGGTGAAGGTGTCGCTGAAATGTACTCTAGGCTTGTTCTCATCATGAATGAGATTGTCGGCTTAGGAAGTGAAGAGATGACTGACAGATTCATCATCAAGAAGATCCTAAGAGCCTTGGATGGAAAATATGATACCGTGTGCACATTGATCCAAATGATGCCCAATTACAAAGATCTCAAGCCAACGGAAGTCATTGGAAGAATTGTTGCTCATGAGATGTCACTCAAGGATAAGGAAGAGCTTCACGACAAGTCCAATGGTGCTTATAGAGCTTCATGTGATGCTCCTACCACATCAAGTGAAAAACAAGTCTTCAATGAAGAATTGAGCTTAATGGTGAAGAACTTCAACAAATTCTACAAGAGTAGATCTAAAGAGAGAAGCTGCAAGTCAAGGTCCTACAATGACAAAAGATCTTCTAGTCGTGATCGAAATTGCTACAATTGTGGAAGACCCGGACACTACTCAAATGAGTGTACGACTCCCTACAAAAGAAAAGAAGACTCACCTAACACTACTAGGGAAAACCCTAGCAGTAGCGCGTGTTTTGTGCCCACTAGTAGCGCGGGGGGCCGCGCTACTAATAAGGCGCTACAACTATTGCTTAGCAGTAACGCGTGCCAGCACGCGCTACTGCTAGGACAAATAGCTGCATCGTTTGTTCAGTACCACGCTACTGCTAAGGTATCTACTTGCAGCGTGTTTTCTTTCCATCGCTACTAGTATTTTTTTTATTTTTTTTATTTTTAGTGTATTTATGCGCCATCATACAAATATTGGTACAATACCAGCTGTTATGAGGTTTACATCATTATGTCCATAACAGTGTATTAAATGAAGGTGGATTAGGTTCAAGTGGAGGCAATATGTGGTGCATGTCAAAAGTATACTACTAATCCAAACTTGATCTAGTTTGGACTAGTAGTACTTTCGATGTGCACCACATGTTGCCTACACTTGAATCTAATCCGCCAGCACAAGCTATTTAATCAGCATCATAGTCATTACCACCAACAATATTTATTTAATCAACACTAACACTAGCTAATAATAATCATCATAGTCATTACCACCAACACTAGCTATTTTATCATCATAGTAATAGTGTAGCACATCATCATCCTCAAACTCATTTCTAGCTAGCTAATCACTCCTGCTGCTCTCTCTTAGGTAAAATAACATAAAACATGTATAGCTCTCCTCCTCGATCAAACTGGAGCATGCAGATGAACCTGTCTCCTAATCGTGGGTAGCGCATCTGTTTGCTGCCCCCTAGTACTTCTCTGCGCTCCCCCATCACATATTTGGTCCAGTCTTGCACTATTAAGCATCCATCGCTAATCTTGAATGCACTAAAGTAATCTGTAGGATATCTTGGCCGTAAGCTGATAATACTCATGGTACCTTTAGTCTCGATCCAATAAGGCACAACATTCATCGGGAGTCCCTGTTGAAGAACATTGTACGGTAACATACTTAGCAATGAAGTTTAGCTTCAAAAATAATGTATGGAAAAGATGCACCGATGACAAATAGTAAAAATCTTACCATCCTTCCTAAATAGATGTGACCGTAGTTCATTACGAACACTATTGGTCGCACATTTTCAGTACTAACATTTCTAAATGCAGGAAGAAAATTTGTCTTGATAGTATCAAGATCCTCAAGCCATGAAACATAATGACTGAGCTCCTCGCAGTTGAGTTCAGCCCCAGGATAGTATGCGGTCCTGTCTACCAAGCGCTGGACATGTTTGCTTGCACCGAAATAAGCTGACAATACAAATTAGTTGTCAACTATTTTTGAATAAACAATATCAAAGACATAAATATGGTTGAGAAACTTACATAATGGTATAACTGGAGGCATTTGCACATCGACCCAGATGTCAGTATTACCTTCAATATCATCTTCCGGACGAATATCAAAGGTGATAACCATATCAGGCTCAAATGCATAAGTCTTGCATAGTGCTCGCCATGCTTTGCATCCAAAATATGTGTAGTCGTCTGAATTGTATAACTTTGCATGGAAAATATAACCATGCTCGGTCTTCAAGTAAACTTTCTTTTCCTCCATACTATGACTGAAACCTATCTTATCCAATACAAAAACTCTTGCATGGCAGGGGATACGCTAGTAGAATAGTAAAAAAATATACGTTGAAGCAAATGAAGCAGATGTCATGCTTAATTACGAAAAAAGACTTGTCGTTGTGACTTACTATATCCACTTCGAAGTTCTCGTCCAGCTTGATGCTGAAGCGCCTATCATCATCTAGGAAGATTGCGTCACACAGGCCGCGCTCGTCTTCGCATTATTTGCAAATACCAAAATTCTTCTCGTCGTCAGACATTTCCTATGTTCATAGTTAAAACATTAATTGAAAATCGATCGAAGACAACTACCAAGATACTCAACACACAAATCCGGGGCACTCGATATTTCCTACATATTCTGGCACAAGTCATGCCAAAATTCATGGAAAAATCCGGCATGACCTTTGCTAAAATAGGACATATCGAGCGCCTGAAATTTGCCGGAACGGAAATGAATCAACACTCCGGCAAAACATAGGCCACTCGAAGGTGTAACCTGCAAACATGACGGGCCACTTGGATATTGAGCAACACAAGATATACATTTCAAAATATCTTATAGGACTCAAATTAGCATGCATTCAATAAGCAAAAGTAAATCATCTCATGTGTCAGTACATCATCGAATATTATCACTAACATCACGAATAGTGTCATACATATAACATCACTAATACAACTAAAACTCTAGCACACAGGGTATCGGCGCGGGCGGTGGACACCCAGAGAAGGCACCATCACGGGATCATAGCTCCAGTGAGATCCCCGGAGAACCTGCCAGGTATTGGAGAACGGCCTGTGCTCCAACGCAAACAAGTAGCGACGGACGTGCGCGTCCTCCTCACTGACACGGTGACGCACCACCTCCGCGGAGTCCTCGAGCCTCTGGATCGTCACTGGCCCACGCGATCGCCACCGAAGAAGGTTCGGGTCAACGACAGGCTGGCTCCTCACCAACCTGCGCCCCCCGGTAGGTAGCGCCTCCCAGTACCACCCCGACGGAGCCTAATCCCGGACATGGCCGATCTGGTCAAGCAGGTGTCGTCCTCCGCCGACTCGACGACGAGGATGCGGGATAGGCATCGTCCACGTCGAGGCGGGAAAAATTGCTTTAACTAAAAAATTACCTAATTAGTACCTAGTTCTTACTAACTAGTTCTTACTAACTAAATAGAAGAAGGTCAAATTTTACTTGTTTTATTATGCATTACACTAGTGTTTATTCATCATCTAAGAAAACATCACCTAAGAAAAAATCCTAGCCGCATCTGTATCCAATTCATTTCCACCCATAGATGAACCCTAACTATTTGATGCAACTAAAATTTGAAGAACCCTATCTAGGCAGAGGTAGGGGAGGGGGAGGAGCAGGCGTGCTCACCTCGATCGGGTGCCTGCGGCGAGAGAGGGGCAGGCGACGTCGAGGTCGGGCTTGGGGCGGCGTCCGGGGCGGCGTTGAGGTCGGGGGCGGCGTCCGAGGCGACGTTGAGGTCGGGGGCGGGGGCGGCGATGAATCCGGGGTCGGGGCGGCGTAGAGAGTGTGCCGAGAGCGCGCGGCGACCAACGGGCGACGGCGGCGGCGAGAGCGGGGGAGTTTGATTTGGGCGAAGTGGCCGTGGGGAAGGACGAACGCGGTGGTTAAGTGAGAAGTAGCAGTAGCGCGTCCCTGAAAGCGCGCTACTGCTACATTAGCTACAGCGCGTTCTGGGATATGCGCTACTGCTACTACTTTCTCCTTTTTTCCCTTTTTCATTTATTTTTCTTCACATTTTATTTTTTTTTCCTTTCACCTTCTTCTATTTCTTTCATTTTCAATTACCTTTCTATTTGCTTTTCATTTAATTTTATATCCTTTAGTAGTAGCGAGTTTATAGCAAAACGCACTGCTACAAAGAAAGTAGCAGTAGCGCGGTTCCATATAGATCGCTACTACTATGTGTACCATATCGGCTAAGCCGTGAGAATTTTAGTAGTAACGTGTATGCAGCGAGACGCGCTACTGCTACGACGTTATCTGCAGCGCGGTTTCGGCAGGAGCGCTGCTGCTATTTAGCACCAGCGTGCTTCTTTGACCCACGCTACTGCTAAAGTTCTGTGTATAAGGTTTTCCCTAGTAGTGTAAAGTCAGAAGTAGAAGAGATGAATCACCTCCAAGAGAGAGAAGGAGTAGAGACGATCATTAAGAACGAAGACCCTCTCGCAGAAGCAAGGATTAGGAAAGGAAGGACAAGTCATGAAGGTGCTACACGAAAGAAAGACATCAAGCTCATGTTAGTGAATGGGTATCCGGTTCCGACTCCGACAACCACTCCAAGAGAAGTTATCGATCCGACTCCGAATATACTCACGATGAAGGTGTTGCCGGTCTTGCACCTGTGTCAACCAACTCCTACGACATATTTGACTCACCAAATGAAGGAATTGGAAGATGCTTCATGGCTAAAGGCCCCAAGGTATCACACCCCGAGTATATTGATTTCAATAGCGATGAAGATGATTTGCTAGGTGATGATGATTTGCTTGTTGACAATGCTAGTGATGAAAATTATGATGAAATTGCTATTAATCATGCTAATGAAGATGAAACGAATGACAATGATAAGAAGGAGATTGAGCTTCTAACTAAATAACTAAACACTCTTAAGTTAGCTCATGAAACTACTTTAGAGGATCATCGAGAAGTTTTAAAAACTCATGAGAAGCTACGCTTCGAAGAGCTCAACTTAGAGAAAGAGCATGGGTTGTTAAAGGCAATCAATGATGATCTTCGGAAGAAAAGTTCTTCTTACATTTCCAAACATTTAGTCCTGTCTACTTAGATGTCACAAGTAAAATCTAGCAACAAGAGTAAGAAAGATTCTTCTTCTAGTAGTAATAACAATCATGCAAAATCCAATATTGTTGTTTCTAGTATGTCGGATTTCAGGTTCCGCAAACCCTAGAGAGGTGTGCGTGCGGAGATCTCGACCTACCCAGCCTGCCTACTCGTGATCCTCAGAGCCTAGTGCGTCGAGTTCAAAGGGACAGAGAGACACATAAGTTTATCCTGGTTCGGGCCACCTTGCGGTGTAATACCCTACTCCAGCTTTGTGGTGGATTGCCTCGAGGGGTTGAGGATGAAGTAGTACAGTGGATGAACATCCTCAAGAGGTGAGGTGTTCTTGATCTTGAGAGAGCCAGTGAGGTGGTCGAGTGAGAATGGATCCGATCCCCTTCTATGGTTGTGGCTAAGTCCTATTTATAGTGGCCTTGGTCCTCTTCCGAAATGTTGGCAGGAAGGGATCCCACAATGGCCAGACTTGAAGGGGGCAGGAAGTACACCCTATCCTGACTAAAGTGGTCTTCGCCTGCAAAAGCCTCTAGTTGTGACGCTGCAGTGGGCTCGATGATGACCTTCGTCCTGGCGGTCTTGGTCTTGTTGCACCAGAATGGAAATCTTTGTTTGATTCCTCGGGACTCCGCGCCTGTTGCTTGCCTCCCTTGCACCAAAGAGGAAATTAGTACTCTGCGTTTGCTGGCACCCGCCTGGCCTTGGTCGTCATGGCTCACGTCAGCTGAGCCTCGTGAGGTGCACCTTGCATAGATGTCTCCGCTCCTCGGGAGCCAGCCTGAGGAGACCGATCCCATTGGAGGTCTTAGCGTCGCCCGCCTCACGAGGCTTGGCCCCTCACGAGGGTCTTGAGTTGTCGATGCTGAAGCTGGGCCGTACCAGGCCATCGATGGAGCCACGCAGTGGGCCGCAGGCAGGCAAGTCTGGGTACCCCGTATCTAGAACGCCTATAGTAGCCCCCGGGGCCAAGGTGCGCTCGGACTTGGCTTCTAGGCGAAGTCAAAGGGCAAGTGCAGAGTGCCACGGGCCCTAACCGCCTGCGGCCTTGAACGACGTGTGGCGATTGATGTGACGTGGGCGTCTCCACTTCCCCATGCTGCCTTGAAATCTGCCAAGCCTGGTGGTTGCCCGTTGCCAGAGAAGTTCGCCCCTGTAGATTGTCACGCTTGGCCCTCGCTGTTTCTCTTCCCAGGCTCGCAATCCTTTGCTCAGATCTAGTGTAGGCGATGCTTCCCCTTCCTAGCTTCCGCCATGACCCCGTGGCAGAGGAAGAAGAAGGGGAGGTCGTGCGCCCCGGCTGGACCTCCGCCGGCCTTGGAGCCGGCTCTTGAGCAGTCGACAGTGATCAATTGGGAGGGGCTGAACAAGGTCCGCCCCGCTCTCGCAGCCGATTCCAACGAGCAGAAAGCGACGGCTGCCTAGCCCGCGTCTTGGCTTGTGAATGATATGAGCGCCACTGAGATTCCCATCCATCTTCATGCTCTCTTCGCGGGCCTGATTCTCCCTTTCTCTCCTTTCTTCAACGCCATAATCTCGCACTACCAGATCCACCTGCTGCACCTGGATCCCCGCTCCATCATCTTCCTTGCTGTCTTCGCATTCCTTTGCGAGGCCATGGTCGACATTGCTCCTTCTGTGGCCCTGTTTTGCCATTTCTTCTTGCTCCGCCTGGTCGACACCCGCCAGTGCTCGGGGTGCGTGTCCTTCGAAGTTGTTGAGGCGACGACCGGCTCGGGAATCGACTTCGTGCTATCGCCAGACGCAAAGGGGTTTCGGAAGCAGTGGTTGCTTGTTGATGCCGGTACGCGCAACCCCCTGCTTCTGACCCCTCGAGCACCGGCCGTGCCCAGCTCCGGCTGGGGGCACGCAAAGTTCGTCGACGGCCGGCTTGCCTGCGTCTGGAAGCAGCTGGACAGGTAGTAGAAGCTGGGGGTGACAGTGCCAATGGTGGTGAAGAAATTCGTCCAGTGGCACATCGGCTTGCTCCAGCGCCATTCTCGCCCAATGTGGGCCTTCACCGATGTCAAGGACTCCATGAGGCTCCAAGAGCCGGCGCTGCCTTCCAAGACCCTGAACAAGGTGCTTGAGTTTCTGATGGGCAACTCTAGACCCGCCGATCTTCCAGGAAATGGTTGTCTCCTCTACCAATGCTCGAACAAGGTGGCCTTCATGGAGCAGATGCCCCTTTTCAATGTGTGGGGGTTACTCCCGGCTGGCCTTGAGGGGCCTCATGAGAATCCCATCCTCATGGCTCCCTTTCTTCTTGATTCTGTGGCCTGTGCCCCAAATGTGGAAGCAGGGGGGTGCACACAACCAGCCGCTGTCGAGGCGACCTCCGGAGGTCCTGCACCATCAAGTGGTCCAGAGGCTGGGGCTCCTGAGGCCCAGGAAAGGGCCACCACAGGGTCGGCGCGACCCGGTACTCCGGAGGCAAAGGCTCCTAAGGATCAGGGCAATGGCTCCGAGGTGGCTGGTGATGGGGAGGCGCCTCCTGGAGCTCCTGAGGAGACCAACCAGGAAGCCCCACCGAGCACTCCCGCTCCTGGGGACTGTCCCTCGAGGCCCGACCGGCCTCGCCTGAACCTTGAAGCTCTCCGCAAGAGGAAAGGGTCTCCGAGCCGCAATGGTGACGCCCGACGGCCGCTGAAGCTGAGGAAGTACAGAGCTATGGACGAGTAAGTACCTTATTCTAGTGACTTCCTGCGCGCCATGTTTTTTCCTGATCAGGGCCTCGGAGGGTCCCCGTGGTGATGAAACATCAGGAGAGGCGTCCTTCAGATCCTGGCTCGACCCCGATGCATAGCCCCCCACGCCAAGCTCCCACACAAGGCACGGGGCCAACTCCGGCCGCTGGGGCGCCGCCCGGGGGCCTCGGACTCGAGCCTCTTGCTTCTTCCTCCCACAACCTGGTCTAGAAGGTGGGGGTGTGTCGACGGTCTCCCCGCTGATCACCGCTGGCGACCGAGCGCCCTTTGGGCCGTCTTCTTCAAGCCCCCGGAGGCAGGCGAGACGCTTTGCACTCCTCCAGAAGCCCCCGGAGCCGAAGACAGTCTCGGCCGCACGTTGGAGTTCACACGCGGGCGCAGCCTTGTCCGCTTTGAGTTCTTCGGTGAGGCGATGCGCGCGATGATCCGGCTTGGTGGAGAGCTTGCCGATTTCGACACCCGGCTCGAGGCAGAGGACCGCCGGTTGGCACGTGAATGGCACCAGCTGAAGGTCGCCATTAACCTCGGGCAGCTTCAGCATGATCGAGCCAATGCGAGCGCCTCGGCTTCCCTTGCAACATCTCGCGAGGCATGTGCCCACGCTCTGGAGGAGGCTGGTGCCGCCGACCGCCGATGTGAGGAAGCCGAGGAGCGGGAGCGGGAGCTCCTAGCTTCAAACTCTGCCCTTGAGCAGGAGATCAAGGCGAGGCGGGACCTCCTGGCCACGTCGCCGGGCAAAGTGCCTCTCATCGAAGCGAAGCTTCTGAGACGCCAGGAAGACCTGGCTCTGGAGGCTATGGAGCATAGCCTAGCGTCGGAGTGGCTGGAAGTGAGGGAGCACCAGTCGGCTATGGCTGAGGATGCCGTCGCCACCCGAGAGGCCCGGGTCCAGCTGGAGGTTGAGGAGAGGGTGGCGAAGGCACACGCGAACTTGGCTGAAGAGCACCGCCTGAAGCCAGAGTTGCTCGAAGCTGAGCTCGAGGGCAGGACCACCACCCTGAAGGTGAAGTTGGAATCTGCGGAACAGCGCGAGAGGGTCGCCAAGGAGGCCCTGGCCTCTTCTGAGTCTACCTTGAGTTCTGTCCGCGCCGAGTTATCCTCCCTTCAGCAGTAGGTCAAGGATACTGCATCCCTTGCAGAGAGGACTGCGAACGAAGCAAACCGTCGCCTGACGCTACAACGCTAGCACGCTTCAATGCTCCAGGATCTCTGAGTCAGAGCTAACCGCGCCTTGGGTACCATCTGCGATGAGACCGTGCCTCATCTGCCCGAGAACGTCTACGCCAGGCACCTCAACTTCTTCATCGACATTGTGACCCGCCTGGAGGATCGGGCCACGAGGGCTCACAAGCCTGTTGGGGAGAGGAGCCGGGGTCTTCTTGGGCGCGCGTTCTCGCGTGTCTTCAGCAACCTCCTCAGCGGCGATTCCCACTTCGACTTCAATGTTGTGCTAGCCCTTGTGCCCGCGGCTACTCAGGACAGACTGGCCAGGTGGGTGGATGACCATGTGGACGCCCTGGTGGAAGAGTTTACTCCTGAGGATGACACGGTCATGATTGCAGCCGGAGCAGGTGGCGTAGCTGGCAACGATGAAGAGGATGGTAACGACAACACAGGCAGTGCGAGCAGCGTGGATGGAGGTGATGAAGAGGGTACATGCAGCTAGTCCCGCACTTCTTTTGCTTTAACCTGTGTGACCAAAAATTGAACGCCTCCTCGTGAGAGCATTTTGAAGGGGGGGGGGGGGCTTGCAATGTATATGGTTATGAAATGCTTTAGAAGTAGTGCCTGCGGTGCGACCTAGCAGGTCTGCAGCCCTAGGCAAGATAGCCGCTACAACTTACCTTTGGTTCCGCAGGTCTCGGGTGAGCTCTGATGTCGCAGCGACACTTGTTATCTTGAGGTGGGCCTGCTGCAGGCTCGCGAGGATCCGAGTCTCCCGAGGAACCTGCTAGCATGTCCTGGAGTGCGTCGCAAGTGACTAGCTGCCGGACCACGGCAAGGTGCGCGTGTGGTGGCCGCATCCCTGGTCCCCGGGGGGAGCCTTTGCATGCTCGGGGCCGGCCCGATCATGCTTGACGTGCGCGCACCGCACCGTACCGCAACCAGCCCCCACTCGCGAGGCGCTCGGGGGAGGGGTAGCAGGCGCGAGTCCCGCTTGAAACCACGAAACCAGAAAGCGGAAGAACGACACAAGACAAGAAAGCATCCCCCAATTTTCTTTTGGTAAACGCACATGAACCAAGTCCATTCCAAAAAGTCGTCGAATTGGGTAGAAAAAGAGAGGCAAAAGCAAACAGCCGCATCCGACGCCTAGCTAGTCTTCTGGTCTTCTCACAAGCATGGAGCTAAGTGCTTCCACTGGACGTGGGAATAGTCATTGGGGGACCGTGTTGACGGCCAGCGCGGAGCATGGTGCTTACACTAGGACATGGGTGGGAGCCCCAGTGAGGCCCCAGGGCGGTACTCAGGAGACTCCGGGGCGTGTACAGCCCCACTCATTATTACATGAGAGTGTCACGAGCGGAGACCTTCACAGGCCGGAGCCTTGCTTCATGTCACCCGACGGGGACCCTGCCCTGCGCCGGCCATGACCACCATTGGGGCGTCCGGAAACCAGGACGAGACCAAGGGGCAAGGGGGACGCTGGCGGCGCCCTCAGTTATCGTAGGCCCTCTGCCAGGGGGAAGGCTTGCCGGTGCCTTCCTCGGCGGGGGACCTACCTTCGAGCAGCGTGTTGCTCTGCATGGCGCGGGGGAGGCCCTGGACCCAGGCTCCCCCCACACTGCTTCCAAGGCCCTTCGTGCTCCTGCGGCTAGGCCGCCGCCCTGGGAGCCCTGGCAGTGGCTGCGGCCTGGTTCACCTGCGATCCATGGTTAGCGCAAGCATGCTCGTGAGTTGTTAGTTGTACCTAGCGGTTGTTGCTGTCGAAGGCGTCGGTGGAGCCCTGCAGCGGCTCGCAAAGAGCCTCAGCTTCGTGCACCTCCAGCGCCCAGCCTGGCGTGGGGGGTCAGCTGGGGCCTTCTCCCGGCGCGTACCTCAGGTCCATTGCGACGGGCATGTAGGCTTCTGGGCTGGCCGTGCCGGAGTCGCTGCCCGGTTTCCTCGCGCTTCTGCCCCCCGCGGTCGTCATCATGTCCTGATGACCAAGGGCCGTTACCCTGCGCGACCCCATGGGAGGTTGCTCGGGGCTGCCCCGCCTTGAGGTGGCATCGTCGAAGTAGTGCGGGCCGTGCCGTGAGGTAGGCCGACGCCACGAAGCTCTTCAGGGGCCCTGGGAGGGGGCGCGCGGGTGTGGCAAGGGTGAGCGCCCGCCCCCGCCATGGCTTGGGACGTGGGCAGGGTGCAGAATTGTAATGCCCCGAGACCGACGCTCCAGAAGACTTCCAGCTATTCCAAGTTTCGCCGTGCGATGTATTTGTTTGATGCATTCATCATTGCATCATTTGCATTGCATTATGTCATCATGCAACCCTTTTTAAAACTCAACTAAAAAAATTGCATAGATCATTGATCTATTTAAATCGAGGGAATTCACATGGTGATTTCTCTTTATAACATATCCTCTCGATATTTAGGGAGCTATAATAAATATTCCATTAACTTTAGAATTGACCACAACACACTTGCAATTGAAACTCCTTTCGTCTCTAAATTATTTAAATCCTCCATCTTTCTCATGTTGCTGCAAATCTAGTTGTATTATGTCAAAGTAGTCACATGCCATTTCGGTTAACTTTGGGTTTATTTGGCCCTCCAAATAAATTCCTTGGCTCCTCCTTTCTTTTACCTTTTTTTTGAGGGCTTCCTTTCTTTTACCTAAGTATGGAAAAGAAATCCTTTTACCTAAGTATGGAAAAGAAATCCTTTTCTTTCTTTGGGCCAGCCAAGCAGGCCTCCAGGCCTTTTCCTTCTCACCGAAATGGCCCAAGGCCCCGTCGGTCCCCTCCTAACCCTAGCCGCCAGGAGCCCGATCCCCATCTCTCGATCCCTCCTGACCCTAAAAAAAAAAAAATTCTTTCGATCCCTCCTCCTCGTTCCCTTCCGCCACCACCTGCCTCGACTCCCACTCGAACCCATCTCCACCCTCTCGATCTCCCAAGCACAACCATCTCTCTTCCTCCCTTCGCTCCCGATCCCCTATTCAGCGCCACCAGGAGGGCCACCCTGCGCGCGACCAACGCCGTCCCATCCGCGCCTCCTCCTCCCTCCGTTCGGCCACGACGCCCCGCGCCTCTTCGCCTCCGCATCTGGCCGCGTCATCAACCCCGCCGCCCTGCGTCGCCGGACTGCCCGGCCTCCTGCGCCACCCAGGATGGCCAACTCTGCCAGTGCCTCCCCTGCCTCGTCATGTTCTAGGGCGAGGAGGACAACCCGCATCGCCCTGCCCGGCCACGACCCCCCCTCCCGCCGGTGAGTAGCACACCGGAGCCGCTGCCCCGTCGCCGTTCCATTCCCCGTCGTCCCGGCGCTTCGAGGCAAGCTAGGCAAATCGTTTGGACTGGACCGGGTCGAGATCGACTCCGCCGCTTCGGGTCCAGGCGATCCCAGTTCACCGTCGCCGCGCCAAGTTCCCTGCCGCTGTGGACGCGAGCTTCTCTGCCTCCCCCTGCGTTCGTTACACTCTCCAGCGCCGCCACCATCGTCAGAGATGGGCTTCCGCCGCCCAGATCCGCGTCTCGGCCTCGTCCTCGCCAGATCCCCATCGCTGCTGCACCTGTACATCGCGTCGTCGCATTGCTGCTGCCGTAATAGGGGCACTTTGGATCGTGAACACCAAGACCGCCGAGAACGCAAGATGCAGCCCCGAGGCCTCACTTGCTCGCTGCCAAATTCCACCTCGGCACCACTTGCACCCATACATCTGTGGTCCTCGTTGGCACACCAAGACTGAACCCATCAAGTACCCTTTGGATGCGCCAAGTTCCACGGCGTTGCGTCAAGTTCCATCCCGAACGTGTACAACTACCGTCGCCGTGTACCACTACTTCTACTATCGTCGCCCTGAAGACGTTGGATTCGTCAAGTACCTCTCCGAAACGAACGTGTACAACTACTTTCATTACGGCCGTTGCGAGAATGTCTGCTTCCTCTACATTGCTAAACTCGATCTGCCCCAAAAATGCACGCTTCGAAGGTATAATCCTCGAGGTGACGACCGTGGACCCTAAGCGTGTGATGTATGAGATGCTCATGTTTGCACCGTGTACGAGTTGTCTTTGCACGTTCCTCCTCGTTTGCATGTCGTCGTCTCGTGGGAACCCAGTATCCGGGATCACCCCACCATCTTTGCATGTTCCGTCCATCCACACTTGCTCTTTTGCATCGGTATCTCAATGAGTTGTTGGATCATCGGAATGTTGCCATGGTACCATTTCTATTGTAGTTGCCGTGGCATCGCTTTCGTTTCGCCACGGTGACAAATGATTCATAACATGCTCATGTCAACATTTTCATAATTTTGCATAAAACTTGTACATGCCATCGGCATCATGATAACAACATTTAAAATGCTTAAAATTGTTGTTTGCTTTAAATTGCTAAATGACATGGGGACTTTTCGGAATTGTTATTTGTTGTTTCCGATCTCAATTAAACTTGCCTAAATGGTTAGTTTACTTATATTTCACCTCTTACCATGTTTAACAACATTTAATATTGTTGTGTACCTAAACGAGAGCGAACTAAATAACTCGAATGTGGTGTTTTGTCAATATGCAACTCGTTGCATATTGAGCTCCACTTAATTTGTACTATTGTTTGTTGCACTTTGCCATGACATGCCTCATTAAACCGGACATGCATCATACTTGGTTGTGCATCGTGCCATGTTTATGTGATGGTTGTTTACCATGTTGTTTACTTCTTTTCGGTTGTGCTTCTTCTTGATAGTTCCCGTTTTGTTGCGATCGTGAGGATTCGTTCGACTATGTTGGTACGACTATTTCACGGACTTGTTCTTCTTCATTGCGGGATCTCAGGCAAAATGACCATTACCCTCGATATCACTTCTATCTTTACTTGCTAGTTGCTTTGTTATATCGCTATGCTACGCTACCTATCACTTGTTTACCATGCCTCCCATATTGCCATGTCAAGCCTCTAACCCACCTTCCTAGCAAACCGTTGTTTGGCTATGTTACCACTTTTGCTCAGCCCCCTCTTATAGCGTTGTTAGTTGCGGGTGAAGTTGAAGATTGCTCCAGAACATGTTTATGTTGGGATATCACAATATCTCTTATTTTAATTAATGCATCTATATATTTGGTAAAGGGCGGAAGGCTCGGCCTTAGGCCTAGTGTTTTGTTCCACTCTTGCCGCCTTAGTTTCCGTCATACTGGTGTTATGTTCCTTGATTTTGCGTTTCTTACGTGGTTGGGTTTATGGGAACCCCTTGACAGTTCGCTTTGAATAAAACTCCTCCAGCAAGGCCCAACCTTGGTTTTACATTTGCCTAACAACCTATAACTTTCCCTTGGGTTTTTGCGAGCCCGAGGGTCATCTTTATTTTAACCCCCCGGGCCAGTGCTTATCTAAGTGTTGGTCCAAATCGGGCAGCCTGCGGGGGCACCTCGGGGAAACTTGAGGGCTGGTTTTACTCGTAGTTTGACCTATCCAGTGTGCCCTGAGAACGAGATATGTGCAGCTCCTATCGGGATTTGTCGGCACATTCAGGCGGTCTTGCTGGTCTTGTTTTACCATTGTCGAAACGTCTCGTAATCTGGAATCTAAGACTGATCGAGTCTTTCTGGGAGAAGGAATATCCTTCATTGATCGTGAGAGCTTGTGATGGGCTAAGTTGGGACACCCCTGCATGGTATAAACTTTCGAGAGCCATGCTCGCGGTTATGTGGCAGATGGAAATTTGTTAATATCCGGTTGTAGAGAACTTGACACTTGACTTAATTAAAATGCAACAACCGCGTGTGTAGCCGTGATGGTCTCTCTTCGGCGGAGTCCGGGAAGTGAACACTGTTTGGATTATGTTTTAACATAAGTAGTTTCAGGATCACTTCTTGACCGCTCCTCATTTGGACTCTCCTAGCTCCTCCTACCTATAAATATGTGGCCTCCCCCGAAAATCCGTGCAGATCAAACCCTACCCTAACACCTCCCCGCCGCCGGACATGTCCGCCTCCGCAGCCAGACGCGTCCACCGCCACCTCCACGTCGCCCGGACCAATCCGGGGACGCCACTTCAGCGCCGCCGCCTCCCTCCTCCACTCACGCGCCGCCACGTCGCCTCCTCCCTCTACCGCACCCCGCCGCGGCCCGTTCGGTCCAGATCAGGCCCGCCCCGGGCCGATCCGGGCCCGCGCGACCCGCGCCCGCCCGCGACGCCGCCCGTCCCGTGCCGCCGCGCCGGGATCCCGCCGCCGCGCCACTCCGGCAGCTCGCCGCCAGCGTCCGTCTCCCTCCTGGTCCCCGCCGCCTGACCGCGCTCTCCGTCGCCCTCGCCCGCTGGCGTTCGCCTCCGCCGCTGCCCGGCCGGCGCTCGCCCCCGCCGCCGCCCGGCCGGCGCTTGCCTCCGCGCCCCGCCGCCCGCAGCCCGGCCCCGCCTCGGCGCCCTCCGCCGCCTCCGGTCCCCGCGCCGCGGACCGCGCCCGCGCGCGCCTCCCCGCGTCCGGCGACCGGCCGGCGCCGCCCCGGCCCCGCCCGGCGACCTCTGCTCTGGCCACCGCGACCCTCTTCTTCTCCGGCGAGCCCGATCCAGATCCAATTCGGAGGTTGACTCCCCCCCTCCGTTTTTCACTAAGTCCCGAATATTTCAGTATTATCAAGCCTTGTTCATCATGCCGTATCTCTGCATCTGTAGCTCCGTTTCGTGCGTGTAATATGTCAAATTGTTCTTCTCGGCGAGTACATTATTTCGTTCCATTGCATCATTTTCATTTGAGCTCATCTTGATGCCCGAAATGCTGTTGGAAGAGTGCATGTTGCCGTTAATCTGCTGAAACTGTTATAACATGCTCATTTGTCATTTTTGCCATGTTTGATGTGTGCATCCTATGAGGTTGAGCTCTACATGTGTTTTGATCTATGATATGCCATCTTTCCAGGGGTGCCACCCATGTATTTTTGTGAGTTGTGTGCTGAGTGCATCGAGCTTGGTAAGTAGGGTACTTGCTGTTGCTGTTTTGCTAAGCTGATTCTGTTATTTCGTGATGCTATGTTAACATGCTGCTACAAGTCATTTCGTGCATTATTCTGGAGATGTTCACTAAGGATGATTTGTTATACATGTCTTGCTCTATCCATTCATGCCCCTGGTTGCATTTATAGCTTGCTGTAACATGTTGTAAACTTGCTCCAAAGTTGCTAAATAATGTTGCTGTCAGCCTGTTAACATTAAGTTCAATGTTTCCATGATTGTTTGCTAGTGATCCATGCACCCTATGACCTTGTTCTTGCCATGTATAGCTTCACAAACATGTCTTCTTACTGTTGGTTGCCTCGCCATGCCATGTATTACTCTGTGGTGAGTGGTTCAAGCTCACCAACATGCCTACTTATTGTTGTTCCTGCCATGTTTAAAACTGTAATATAACTTGCCATGTTTACATGGGTGCCATCATATTTTCTGATCCTTTTTGGCTCATGGTCAGTAGGGGACTGTTGTTCTATGCATTTAGTAGTATTATGCCATGCCTTTGTTTGCCATGATAAGTTCCTGTAACATGTTGTTTGATAGCTCTAAACATTGCAACCTGATGTTATTTCCTGATAAGTCTGAAACTGTTATTATTTGCAATCTTACCATGTGTGTTTGAGCATGTTCTAGTGATTTCTGGAGATAGCTCAGTGTTCATGTTTTGTTATGCTTTACCTGTACTTCATGCCCATGCCTTTTGTTTTCATATTGTGGTACTGTAGCATGTTGTTTAGCAATATGCCTAGTTGCTGTTATGGACAGATTGTTGTCATATCTTGTATAGAGTGTATGTGTTGAACTGTTGCTCCGTTTTGAGTGTGCTCTATATGTAACTTGCTTGATTTTGCATGTTGTCTCATTATCATGTTGCATCCATGTTTTGAGGTGTTTGCTTGATGTTTGTATGCATTTTGCATCAATGCCATGTTTAACTTGTTTTGCTCATATCTTCTAGGCCGTAGCTCCAAATCTAATGAACTTTATATGTAACTTGACTAGAATTTCGTGTAGATCATCTTGGTGATCTTTAACTTGCTGTTTAACAACTTGAACATAAGTTTTATGCAGATCTGGACCAATTTCGAAATATGCATACGAGGACTTACCGGAATTGTTATATGTTGTTCCCGGCCTCATTTAAACTTGCCTTGATGTGTTGTTCTTGTTTGCATCATCTCTTTCTATAAGTAGCTTCATGTAGTCATGTCTTGCATCATTCTTGTTGTGCATCATGTCTTGTCATGTGTGGTGTGTTTACCATGTTGTGTGCTTCTTTTCTCAATAGTTTCTTGTTTCGTTGCGATCGTGAGGATGCGTTCGTCTACGTGTGGTTCGTCTTCGTGACTTCATCTTCTTCATGGACTCGTTCTTCTTCCTAGCGGGATTTCAGGCAAGATGACCGCTACCCTGGGTCTCACTACTATCATTGCTATGCTAGTTGCTTCGTTCTATCGCTATGCTGCGCTACCTATCATTTGCTCTTCAAGCCTCCCAAACTGCCATGAACCTCTAACCTTTGACACCCTTCCTAGCAAACCGTTGCTTGGCTATGTTACCGCTTTGCTCAGCCCCTCTTATAGCATTGTTAGTTGCAGGTGAAGTTGAAGATTGCTCCATGGTGGACAGGGTTTTGTTGGGATATCACAATATCTCTTATTTTATTAATGCATCTATATACTTGGTAAAGGGTGGAAGGCTCGGCCTTATGCCTGGTGTTTTGTTCCACTCTTGCCGCCCTAGTTTCCGTCATACCGGTGTTATGTTCCCGGATTTTGCGTTCCTAACGCGGTCGGGTGATTTATAGGACCCCCCTGACAGTTCGCTTTGAATAAAACTCCTCCAGCAAGGCCCAACCTTGGTTTTAACATTTGCCTCACCACCACCTACTTTTCCCTTGGGAGTAATTAACCCAAGGGTCATCTTTATTATAGCCCCCCCGGGCCAGTGCTTGTCTAAGTGTTGGTCCGAACTGAGCAGCCTGCGGGGCCACCTCGGGGAAACTCGAAGTCTGGTTTTACTCGTATCTTGACTTATCCGGTGTTGCCCTGAGAACGAGATATGTGTAGCTCCTATCGGGATTGTCGGCGCATCGGGCGGCTTTGCTGGTCTTGTTTTACCATTGTTGAAATGTCTTGTAAACCGGGATTCCGAGACTGATCGGGTCTTCCTGGGAGAAGGAATATCCTTCGTTGATCGCGAGAGCTTATCATGGGCTAAGTTGGGACACCCCTGCAGGGTATAAACTTTCGAGAGCCGTGCCCGCGGTTATGTGGCAGATGGGAATTTGTTAATGTCCGGTTGTAGATAACTTGACACCTGATCCGAATTAAAACGCATCAACCGCGTGTGTAGCCGTGATGGTCTCTTCTCGGCGGAGTCCGGGAAGTGAACACGGTTTCTGTGTTATGATTGACGTAAGTAGGAGTTCAGGATCACCTCTTGATCATTACTAGTTGATGGCCGTTCCTTTGTTTCTCTTCTCGCTCTCATTTGCGTATGTTAGCCACCATATCTTGCTTAGTCGCTGCTGCAACCTCACCACTTTACCCCTTCCTTTCCCATTAAGCTTTGCTAGTCTTGATACCCATGGTAATGGGATTGCTGAGTCCTCGTGGCTCACAGATTACTACAACAACAGTTGCAGGTACAGGTTATGCGATGATCATGACGCGAGAGCGATGTTACTTGTTTTGGAGTTCTTCTTCTGCTTCTTCTTCGATCAGGGGATAGGTTCCATGTCGGCAGCCTGGGCTAGCAGGGTGGATGTCGTTTGAGCTTCAGTTTGTGTTTCATCCGTAGTCGGATGTTGATCTTATGTATGATGATGTTGTATTCGTGTGGCATTGTATGCCTCTTGTATGTATCCCCATCTAATATGTAATGTTGGTGTAATGATATCCACCTTGCAAAAGCGTTTCAATATGCGGGTCTATCCTTGGTGGGACCTTCGAGTTCCTTTTGGATAGGGTCGCATATTGGGCGTGACAAGTTGGTATCAGAGCCTCGACCGACCCTAGGAGCCCCCCTTGATTGATCGTGTAGTTTGGCCGTTGTTGAGTCTAGAAGAAAACTGTTTTCTGAGTCTAGTTATATCGGAGAGTAGGAATTCTTTTTACTCCTCTGCCCCTTCGTCGCTCTGGTGAGGAATCTTGACATAGGTGTTTTGAATTACCCCTCTTCCCCTTCAAATTTTCTTTAGGTTCACGCAGTTGTTTTTCTGATCGTTGTTCCCCAGCTCTTTTATCCGGTGCATTTCCCGTCATGTTGACTCGAGTCTCTTTATCGTTGCCAAGTTCAATCCTCAGCTCTTTTCGATCGATGTTGTTTCCCTGTCCGAAGTTGTCCTTGTTTTTCCCAACCGCCCTCCCTTATTCTTCTCGAATCCATCCTACTCATGCGAAGTCTTTGCTTTTTTTCTTCAATGATTTCAACCGGTGTTTTCTCTTCAAGTTATCCGTCGGTTCCCCCTTCCGAGTTTCTTTTGTTTTACCGCCCTCCCCCCTTTTCTTTCCAGAGTCTGAGCATCTATTCGAGAAGCTATTTCATTCGTACGGAGCCTCTTCAGTCTTCTCTCAATTATTTCAACCGGTGAATTCTCGTCTCGTTCGTCATTCTTCATCCCTTTCTTTTTCCGGTGGATTCGATTCAAGTTTTCTAGGTTGATCACATTCTTTTCCTTTCGTAAAGTGTTCACCTTGCTCGTTCGCCTCTCGCCAGTTAATCCTTCTGGAGTGCTTAAGACATCTCAAGAGATTCATCTGTGTTTGAATTAATTCGAGGTTGTTACCTCATTCAAATATTTCAATTGTTCCGGTGCATCATCTATCTGTTCAACAATCCCTTTCCAACGGTGTTTTCTTTTAGTGGGCCCTAACCCACAGGTCTTTTCCCAGGATCTTACCTGACTCTTCTAATTCCCCCGGAGTTATTCTCAAATTCTTTTCAAGTGTGACGTAAGAATGAATTTCATCAGTCACATGCCTTCTCCAAGATCTCGTTCAACCTCTTTTCATTGTTGGCTCAACCCCTTCGCTTTTCTTTCTCCCGGAGTATCTCAGTAATTTTGGTGGTGTTTCTCGTCATCATTTGAAGACCAAAGAAGAGTTTTTCCTCTAAATCCTATCCGTTCTCTCGAAGTTTCGTGATTCTAGTTTCATGTTATCCTCTTGAATTATTCCGTTTGTCAGATATTCTTTCTTACCCATCCGGAGTATGTCAGGAGTTGTTTTTCCATTTCTTTTTACCGGAGGCCATCATTCCAGTTATCGTTCTCTATTTATCCCGGTGCTTCGTTCAAGTATTCTTCAATCAGTTCGCGATCTCTTCATTCATTTGCATCTAAATACCCTCAAGCATATTTGTTCTTCTAATTCTTCCCGGTGATTCATTCTCTTTCGACAGTCATTTCCGAATTCTAACGATGATTCTTTCAGATTCTTTTTCCTTCGTTATCATATTAATCCATTCGTTTCTTTTCTATCCTACCGGCGGTTCATGAAGACCTTCTCAAGTTTGCGACATGTCACTTCTCAATCCTTTTCAAGAAGAATAAGTAGTATGCAAGAATCCATTGCTTGTCATCAATTTAATTTGATGAAGGATAAGCATACAATAAATCTTATTCTTATTTCTTCCAAGTGAGTAATCCCTTCCTTCGGAGTTTGTTCTTGAGGAATAAATTCTAGTTTCAAGTGTTTTCATCTTTTGTTTTCCGGAGTCCAAATTTCCTCGGCCATTTCGTCGGAACCTCCATCTAAATCATCACAAGGCTCATCTTATTCTTTCATCCTTCATTCTATCTCATCATCCTTTATTTTACCGGAGTTCTTCATGATGGTTCTTCATGATTTAATTCATTCTTCAAGAGTTCATCAAGTACCATTCCATCCTCTAAAGTTCGTTCTAATCCTCCCATTTTCAGCCGAAGTGCTGCCTAAATCTTTTCAATCTTATCCGTTTCTTTTCTCATTCTAACCACTCCGGTTAGAACGAGTGGTTTCATAGTCTATCTGATTCCGTGAGCTTTCCATTCTTGTCTTTCTCGTCGTTAATATCTTCTTCTCGAGTGCTCTCGATTCTTTGCTTCTTCTCTTGAGTTCTTATTTCACCTCAACCCTTTTCCCTTCCGTCTCGGTCCTAAGATCTCGAGACGAGATCTCTTGTTAGTGGAGGAGTGTTGTAACGCCCCGGATTCGATGCGCCACGTGTCTGCCAGTTATTCGCTGCCATTGCCATGTCATTTTCTTGCGTGTTGCATTTTATCATGTCATCATGTGCATTTCATTTTGCATACGTGTTCGTCTCATGCATCCGAGCATTTTCCGCGTTGTCCGTTTCGCGATCCGGCACTCCGATGTCATCTGGCGTCCCCCTTTTGTCTTTCTTTGTGAGTGGGTATTAAACTTTCTCGGAATGGCCCGAGGTTTGCCAAGCGGCCTTGATATAGCACCGGTAGACCGCCTGTCAAGTTTCGTGTCATTTGGAGGTCGTTTGATACTCCAACGGTTAACCGGGTAACCGTAAAGCCCTCTTTTGTTGCAGCCCAACACCCATTCCAAAGTGGCCAAAACCCAGCAAACTCCCCTCCATGCTCTCGGTCGTTCGATCACGATCGCGTGGCCGAAAACCGCTCCTCATTTGGACTCTCCTAACTCCTCCTACCTATAAATATGTGGCCTCCCCCGAAAATCCGCACAGATCAAACCCTAACCTAACACCTCCCCGCCGCCGGACATGTCCGCCTCCGCAGCCGGACGCGTCCACCGCCACCTCCACGTCACCCGGACCAATCCGGGGACGCCACGTCAGCGCCGCCGCCTCCCTCCTCCACTCACGCGCCGCCACGTCGCCTCCTCCCTCTACCGCACCCCGCCGCGGCCCGTTCGGTCCTGAAAGTGCGTTATATCGACTAGAGGGGGGGTGAATAGGCGATTTTTATGAATTCTTCACTGAGGAATTTGCTGGTGAGGAAATTCCTTAGCGAAGAACTACTTGCAGCGGAATAAGTACTCAGAAGTAAACATAACAGGATACAAACATAGTCATCATGATGAAATGAGAACTAGCACAGAGTACAGAAAGCGTAAACACAGGATAACAAGATGAAGACAAACAGACTGAAGAAATTGAACTGAGGAATTTGTGAAAGTCTTCAGTCAAAGTCTTCAAGCATAGATATGAACAACAATCAACACAGTAATGAGGAAATGAAAGAGTTGAGGAAATAGAATCAGTCATTTGGTGAAGACAATGATTTGGTAAACCAGTTCCAACTGCTGTCATAGTTGTACGTCTGGTTGGAGCGGCTGAGTATTTAAACTCGAGGACACACAGTTCCGGACACCCAGTCTCTGAGCCGCAACTCAGGACACCCAGTCCTCACCGTATTCTCCTTGAACTAAGACCACGCAGGCCTCATCCAATCACTCGTGGTAAGTCTTCAGGTGACTTCCAAACCTTCACAGACTTGGTCACTCAGCGATCCACAATTCCTCTTGGATGCTCTAGACCTTGATGCCTAACCGTCTGGAAGAAGCACAGTCTTCAAAGGTAACAAGCGTCGGATCCACGCAGGATCAATTTCTTCAGTGATGCTCAATCACTTGGGTTTGTGGGGGTTTGGTTTTGGATTTTCCTCACTTGATGATTTTCGCTCAAAGTCCTCAGAGGATGGGTTGCTCTCAAATGACAAGTGTCAAGTTCTCTCGGAGCAGCCAACCAACTATTGGTTGTAGGGGGCGGCTATTTTATAGCCTAGGGAGCAGCCCGACATGATAAGACATAAATGCCCTTCAATGATATGACCGTTAGATGGATAAGATATTTTGGACAGCCGGCGCGCAGCACAACAACGGTCGGAAATTTGACTCTCAAATTCCTCAGGGCTATCATGTTCCTCACTGTGTAGGCAATTCGCACTGGCGAATTCCTAACTCCTCAGTCAGAGCAAAGTCCTCAGTGACCAGAAGAACTGCGTCTCTGTCACTGAAGGAATTGACTGAACTGTATGATATTTCCAATGGCTTCACTCGAAGGGATTGGTAGGTGTAGGATTTTGAGTTGAGCATCACATGGAAATTTTTCCTTAGTATTTCCTCGACCCCCTTTAACAGTACGGTGTTTCCTATGACTCAAGAAAGAGAAAATGAAACTACGAAAACAAAAGTCTTCACGCTTCATGTTCCTCAAGTGAATACCAAGTCTTCAAGGTAACACCAATTTCTTCACTTTCAAAGTCTTCAGAAAGTCTTCAGAATATCAAAGTCTTCAGTCGAAGAACTTCATTTTTAGGGGTCGACTTTCTCTGTAAATATCAAACTCCTCATAGACTTATAGACCTGTGTACACTCACAAACGCATCAGTTACTTAACCTATAAGTCTTCAATATACCAAAATCACTAAGGGGCACTAGATGCACTTACAATCTCCCCCTTTTTGGTGATTGATGACAACATAGGTTAAGTTTTCAACGGGGATAAATATATGAAGTGTAAATACTGATATTGAGGAATTTGATTGCAAGATATAGAAGAACTCCCCCTGAACATGTGCATAGTGAGGAATTTGCTTTTGAGGTAATGCACATTTGAAGAATTGAATCATGGAGATCTCCCCCTATATCTTGTAATTCATACACGCATTTGATATATAATATGAAGGATTTGAAATGCATGATGAAATATGGTGCCTGATGAGATTCAGCATGCATGCAATGATATTAATGAGGAATAAGCATGCGGAATAGCACATCAAAAAGTTCAGAGCTCAGTGCATCAAAAGCATCAGAGCACGACCAAAAGTATCAAGGCACCATCGGATTTAAGATTACAACTCGATCCAGTAAAAGTTTCGGAAGAACGAGAGTTGTAACTTAACAAAACGCCCATAGTATGAACCCGCTTGAAGACTAACTCAGATTTCTCCCCCTTTGTCATCAAATGACCAAAAGGATTGAAACTGAGGACTAACGCCCCTGAAGAATTTCAAGTTGATGGAGGAGCGCCAGCGTTGTCGGGGTTGTTTGTTGAAGTAGGGCCTGCCGCAGTGTCGTCCAAATCTTCATGTTCATCAGTTTCACGCGATGAAGAATAGGAACTGGCCACCAGATCAGGAACTTTGACTCTCTTGAATTTCTTCAGAGGTGGTGCAGACCAGTCAAATGCTTCCTGGAGACCCATAGTCTTCAGTTCTTCCGCGGAATATACATGAGTGAGAACAGCCCAGGTGCGGTTGCGGGTTTCATGAAGGTGATACTGATTTTTCTTCACTGCATTATGTGTTGAGGTCATGTTGTGAAGAATTGCAGCAAATTGACGCTTCACCCATTTGTGATTGCGATCAACCTTCTGATGAAGACTGAGGAGTAACTCACGGTCAGTCATCACCCTGGGTGCTGTGGCCATAAGGGCGCTGATGGTGAAGCACTTGGCTTGCGAGCAGGCCTCTTCGGCATTGATTTCCTCGGCTTGGCCGAGGTCTCAGCGGCAGCAGCAGCAGCAGAATCCTCATTGAATTTCCTCACTGCCTCCTTGGCTTGTCTTGCCAGTTTTGCTTGACGCCTAGACCATTCTTCAGGAAAGTCCTCACCACGCTTGATGCTGGTGGGATCAGCAACTTGGCCAGGTGCCAATGGAGCTCTTGGGCATGGAGGGTTTAAGGCGAATTTCTTCATGTACTTGGGAGTAACATAGCGATATTCCCTCCATTCTCGTGCGCATCTTCGTTCTATCCTCTGAATGCGCACTTTGCGCTGATTTTTGTTCTCTTTGCCAAACTTGGCTTCATCAGGTGTGCAATAATCTTTGTATATTTCATCAGGGATCTCGAAGGCAGTCATGACCTCCGGTTTCTTTCCTCCCTTCTGCGGTCTCTTTCCTTCTGCCATTTTCTTCAGATGAGGAATTTGAACAATTGAACACTCTGAAGAAGTATGCAATTTTTCTTCGAGGAACGCTGCAAATGAGTTAAGTTGATGAGAACCTAGTGATTCAGTAGCGGACATGAGTACCTGTGAACAGAGTGTAGGTGCGAGGAATTTGGAGAGGTCATATGCGTTCTCAGAAGGTTTTTCGAAAAGACAAGTTTTGAGGAATTTGACCAGTTGAGCCTTGAGGAATTTCACTAAGCGTTCTTGTCTTAGGTTCCAGAGTTGTACAGATCGAAAATCCGCACAATTGAGGAATCTTGAAGAATTGAGTGCTTAGAGAGATGGATCAAGAGCATACAGTGTGTGAGGTGTTCATATGTGAAGATTTGAAGAATAAAACACCTTTGAAGATTTTCAGAAAAGTTTGAGAATCAAAGCGAGTAATAAAAGTGACTTTTAATTACCCGAACTGAAGAACACGACGAACAGAGATGAACCGTGGTGAAATTCGTCACGTTAGATCTTCCACGCCCTAACTTGGCAGAGGGAGACAGCTACGGCGGCGGCGGAGTGAAGATTTCCGCAGCCGGCGCGAGTACGACGGCGACGAGGTCGAGGCAGTGAAGCTCTTCCTCACCGACAGCAATGGAGTAGCGGCGGCGCTAGGGTTTGAGGAGAGCTCGAGCAAGAGACAGCGACTGAGCGGAGTAAATGAAGTAAGGAAGGGAGAAGGGTATTTATAGCCATGGTAAAAACTGTTCGCCCGAAGATTTTGGGACGAACATGCCCCTGCCCTTTCTTCTTCACGCGACATGTGTCACCCACGTACTGTGCAGATTAGATCGTGTAAGATCGTGGGTGAATAAACTAATGGATCGTGGGATGCGGAACGGTTTGAGCGGTAAAACCGGAAATCTGGATAAGATTTGTTTTAAAGTTTCGTTCGCATTTTCTTCAGCTGACAAGGACATAGTGAAGACTTTGAACGAGTTTCAATCAGAACGCACATGAAGAATTTGTGAATAGATTGGGTTGAGTATAGCATAGATGGGGAAGGGTCCGATCACATTCACTTAGCACAAATCACAACTTGAAGAAATAGCAATAAGTGAATGCTGTAGAGGACATAAACTCACATATATATATAGCCAATGAAGTAAAACGACAGAAACAGTGAAGATTTTGCAAAGTTGAAGAATTTGTAAGACTGAAGAATTTCAAAAATTGAGGAAAAACTCAAATTGAAGATTTTCAACCTTTTGTGGTGGCGTAACCCACCGTATAAGAATGATGATTTCAGATACCGCGTACAATTGTCGTAGGGTTCTGAGAATCAAATTCTTCATTAATTTCTTCACACTTAGAGTGTTATTCTTCATTGATTGAAGAAAAACATTTCTTCATGTGTTGCACATCTAAGTCATCAATTCTGCATAAGGGTTAGGATGTGTGTCCTTTTCAAAGAACATTCGAAGATTCTAAGATATTTAGCTCACACCGCAACTTGCTAAATCTCTTCTCATCCAAGGGCTTAGTGAAGATATCAGCTAGCTGTTCTTCAGTCTTCACATGCTCGATGGAGATGTCGCCCTTCAACACATGATCACGAAGAAAATGATGATGAATCTGGATGTGCTTAGTCTTCGAGTGCTGAACTGGGTTGTGAGCAATCTTGATGGCACTCTCATTGTCGCAGAGGAGAGGCACATTCTTCACGTTGACGCCATAGTCCTTGAGGGTTTGCTTCATCCATAGCAGTTCAGCACAGCAAGAGCCAGCAGCAATGTATTCAGCTTCAGCAGTAGACAGTGATACGCAGTTCTGTTTCTTCGAGGACCAATAGACCAAAGATCGTTCGAGGAAATGACAAGTGCCAGATGTTGACTTGCGGTCCACACGATCACCAGCATAGTCAGAGTCAGAATATCCAATGAGATAAAAAGCAGAGCCCTTGGGGTACCATAATCCTAGTGTTGGTGTGTGAGTTAGATATCGAAAAATATGCTTCACAGCCTTATGGTGTGATTCCTTCGATGCAGCTTGAAATCGGGCACACATGCAAACACTAAGCATTATATCTGGCCTAGATGCACATAAGTACAATAAAGAACCAATCATGGAGCGGTATACCTTGTGATCAAAGTCAATACCATTTTCATTAGTGCATAGATGGCCATTTGTGGGCATAGGAATTTGGACGCCTTTGCAATCTTGCATGCCGAATTTCCTCAGTACATCTTTGAGGTATTTCTCCTGAGATATGAGTATGCCATTCCGCTGCTGACGAATTTGAAGACCTAAGAAGAATTTCAATTCTCCCATCATAGACATTTGATATTCTTCACTCATCATATAGGCAAATTCATCACTATATCGTTGGTTAGTACAGCCAAAGATAGTATCATCAACATATATTTGGCACACAAATAGTTCACCATCATAAGATTTAGTAAAGAGAGTAGGGTCGAGTGAACCGGGTGTGAAGCCATTCTTCATGAAGAATTCCTTCAATGTATCATACCACGCCCAAGGGGCTTGCTTGAGGCCATAGAGGGCCTTATTGAGTCTGAAGACTTTGTAAGGATTCTTGGGATCTTCAAAACCTGTGTGTAGCCTTGAGCTACTAGTCGTGCCTTATTCCTCACCACAAGGCCATTTTCATCTTGCTTGTTGCGGTAGATCCACTTTGTGCCAATGATATTATGCTTGCGAGGATCTGGGCGATTGACCAATTCCCAGACATTGTTCAGCTCGAACTGATGTAATTCTTCTTGCATAGCCTGAATCCAATCCGACTGCAGAAATGCTTCATCTACCTTAGTGGGCTCTGTGATAGAGACAAAAGCATAGTGCCCACAAAAGTTAGATAAATGTGAGGATTTTGAGCGTGTGAGAGGACCTGGTGCGCTAATGTCATCGATGATCTTCTCCACTTGCACTTCTTTTGCAACGCGTGGATGAGTTGGTTGTCGCTGAGGATTTTGATCAGCATTTTCTTCAGCACCATTTTCCTCATCATGTTCTTCAGGTGCATCAGCTCGACGTTCTTCATGAACAGGAATGAATTCTTCAGCAGATTCTTCAGTCGGAATGACATCCTCAGTTTCCTTGAGCTTGATAGCATCCTCAGGTGCTGGTTCATCTAACACAGAAGGTAGGTGCTCTCTTTGCGAGCCATTAGTTTTATCGAACCGCACATCTACAGTGTCAACAATCTTTTGTAGAACAATGTTGAAGACTTTGTAGGTGTGCGAGTCCTTTCCGTAACCAAGCATAAACCCTTCATGTGCTTTCGGTGCAAATTTAGAGTTGTGGTGAGGATCTCTAATCCAACATTTAGCACCGAAGACTTTGAAATAACTCACATTGGGTTTCTTGTCAGTGAGGAGTTCATAGGCAGTCTTCCTGAAGAATTTGTGAAGATATACTCTGTTGATGATGTGGCAAGCAGTATCAATTGCATCAATCCAAAAACGCTGAGGCGTTTTGTATTCATCAAGCATAGTGCGAGCCATCTCAACAAGAGTTCTGTTCTTGCGTTCCACGACGCCATTCTGCTGAGGAGTATAGGGAGCAGATAACTCATGAGTAATACCAAGTTCATCATGATAGGCACCAAGACCAGAATTCTTGAACTCAGTTCCATTGTCACTTCTGATATGCTTGATCTTCACACCAAAGTTGGTTGAAGCCCTCGAGGAAAATCGTTTGAAGACTTCCTGCACTTCATGTTTGTAAGTAACAATGTGTACCCATGTATATCGAGAATAATCATCAACAATGACAAAACCATATAGAGATGCATCATTAGTGACTGCTGAATAATGATTAGGTCCAAAGAGGTCCATGTGAAGCAATTCGAATGGACGGGTAGTGGTCATGATAGTCTTCGCTGGATGCTTGGCCTTGGTCATTTTTCTGGCTTCACATTCTCCGCATAAGTGATCCTTGAGGAATTTGACATTCTCAATGCCAATGACATGCTTCTTCTTCGCAAGCGTGTTCAAATTCCTCATGCCTGCGTGACCAAGTCGTCGATGCCATAGCCAGCCTTCTGAAGCTTTTTGCAAGTAGACACACGGCTGGTTGTGGTCCTGTAGAGAAATCAACAATATACAGATCTCCTCTCCTAAAGCCTTCGAAGACTTTGGAATTGTCAGCTTCCATAATCACAACACAGTGATACTTGCCAAAGACAACAACCATATCAAGATCACAAAGCATTAAGACTGACATGAGATTGTATCCTAAGGACTCAACAAGCATGACTTTGTCCATGTGTTTATCCTTAGAAATTGCAACCTTACCAAGACCCAATACCTGACTTTTGCCTTTGTCAGCAAAGATGATATGCTTCAGAGGTGACGGTGATAAGGGAGCATCCATCAATAGATTCTTGTCACCAGTCATGTGATTTGTACATCCACTATCGAGGACCCATTCAGTGGTTTTTGGTTGATCATCCTGCAGATGAATTAGTGTAGCTTACAATCTCATATGCTTCATTAGTGAAGAATATGATATCAATTTCATCAGATGAATTTCATCAAGCAGTAAACAGATATAGCAGTATGAGGACGTGTGAAATGAAAGTTCATTTCATCATGATTCGCCTGCGTCCTTTCAGGCATTTTTGTCAGGTCCCCAGCAAATTCTTCAGACGTAAGAGCACGTCTGGAGACCTGACCCTGCAGAAGAGATTAGTTCTTTTTCTTCACCACCCACATCTGGAGGGGTGGCAAAGAGTTCATCATCCTCCGAGCACCATGTGAGAAAGGTGGCAAAGATGCCAAACCATTTCGCGTCACATAAGAGGGGTTAGGGTAAGCATATGAATAAGCAGAGTAATTCTTCGAGGACTTATGAACATAATGGTTTGAAGAATAATGCACATATTCATAGCCCTTAGCTCTATCCTGCGAGACAGAGTTGTTAGCACGATGATAATCATATGAGGACTTTGATCTAGTTGAGGAATTTGATCCACGTGAAGAATTTGGTCCATCTGAGGACTTGGATCCATATGAAGAGTTTGGTCCATATGAAGAATTTGATCTGGGGTTCCTGTTCTTCACAAGTGGTGTCATGAGGACATTCACCTGAAGACTTTCAACACAATTTTTGGGAACCCAGATTTTCTTCATAGGGGAACCGTTCCTGCAGTTAGTGCCAACATATCTAGCAAATACTTCACCATTCTGATTTTTGAACAGTTTATAGTTGGGGTCAAATGACTCGTCAGAAGAATGAGGAGATTCACATGTAAAGCCAGATAGGTTAGATGGATCAACTGGAGGTCCCTTTGCAGCAATCCATGAGGTTTTGGGGTACTGCTCAGGCTTCCAATATGTTCCATCAGCATTGAGTTTCCTCTCAAAGGCAATACCCTCTTTCCTAGGGTTTCTGTTGAGGATCTGCTTTTTGAGCACATCACAAAGTGTCTGATGCCCTTTGAGGCTTTTGTACATGCCTGTCATGTACAATTCCTTCAGCCCTGGATTGTCAGTGATACTAGCAATGTCCTCAGATGAGGAATTAGTGATAGCAGAGACAGATGAAGAATTTGTAACATTTGAAGCATTTGAACATTCAGGTGAAGAATTAGCAGATTCACGTTCAATGCACTTTAAGCATGGAGGAACAAATTCTTCCTGAGAAGCGCTGATTTGTTGAGCTAGTAATGAATTGCGCTCCTTCTGAAGATCTTCATAACACACTCTTAGCTTTTCAAGATCTTCCTTTCTTTGAAGAGATTCAAGAGAAAGCTTCTCATGATCAGTCAAGAGGGTATTATGTTGATCTTGAAGGGCGTCAAACTTGGAGTGAATTCTCTGAAGACATTCACCCAATGCTTTTGACTGATCCATTTCTTTGCGCAACATATTATCACTTCTTTCTAGCATATCTTGAGTTTGTTCTAAAACCGTTTGTTGTTTAGTGGCAACGCAAATGAGTTTAGTATAGCAAGATTCAATGTCATCATCAGATTCATCATTGTCAGACTCATCATTATCAGATTCATCATTACAAGACTCGGATGAGGAGCATTCGGTTACCTCAGCACCTTTTCCCATAAGACAAGATGCAGAAGATGATGATTCTGGCTCGAAAGTCATCATTTTGAGAGATTCCTTGAAATCCTCAAACCAGGGATCATGACGAGTTCGATGACCTTCATAGACATCAGAGATTCGGTCCCAGATGAGCTTAGAATTGCCAAGATGCATAATTCACCCGAATTGATCTCTGGATAGGCAGGAGCAGGTGATATCCTTCGCTATGATATCAAGTCGAGTGTACTTGCGAATATCATCATCACTCGCCATCTTGCATAGATCAGTAAGACCAATCTCAGTGACGGTCCACAGCTCGCTGTTCTTTGCCATGAGGCGCTTCCTCATCATGGCCTTCCACTTGTGATAGTCATGACCGTCAAAGATAGGGAATGTCACTTTCTTCATACCTGCGGTCGACATAACTAAAACTCCAGGCGGTTAAACCAAAATCACACAGAACAAGGGAGTACCTTGCTCTGATACCAATTGAAAGTGCGTTATATCGACTAGAGGGGGGGAGGGTGAATAGGCGATTTTTATGAATTCTTCACTGAGGAATTTGCTGGTGAGGAAATTCCTTAGCGAAGAACTACTTGCAGCGGAATAAGTACTCAGAAGTAAACATAACAGGATACAAACATAGTCATCATGATGAAATGAGAACTAGCACAGAGTACAGAAAGCATAAACACAGGATAACAAGATGAAGACAAACAGACTGAAGAAATTGAACTGAGGAATTTGTGAAAGTCTTCAGTCAAAGTGTTCAAGCACAGATATGAACAACATTCAACACAGTAATGAGGAAATGAAAGAGTTGAGGAAATAGAACCAGTCAGTTGGTGAAGACAATGATTTGGTAAACCAGTTCCAACTGCTGTCTCAGTTGTACGTCTGGTTGGAGCGGCTGAGTATTTAAACTCGAGGACACACAGTCCCGGACACCCAGTCTCTTAGCCGCAACTCAGGACACCCAATCCTCACCGTATTCTCCTTGAACTAAGACCACACAGGCCTCGTCCAATCACTCGTGGTAAGTCTTCAGGTGACTTCCAAACCTTCACAAACTTGGTCACTCGGCGATCCACAATTCCTCTTGGATGCTCTAGACCTTGACGCCTAACCGTCTGGAAGAAGCACAGTCTTCAAAGGTAACAAGCGTCGGATCCACGCAGGATCAATTTCTTCAGTGATGCTCAATCACTTGGGTTTGTGGGGGTTTGGTTTTGGATTTTCCTCACTTGATGATTTTCGCTCAAAGTCCTCAGAGGATGGGTTGCTCTCAAATGACAAGTGTCAAGTTCTCTCGGAGCAGCCAACCAACTATTGGTTGTAGGGGGCGGCTATTTTATAGCCTAGGGAGCAGCCCGACATGATAAGACATAAATGCCCTTCAATGATATGACCGTTAGATGGATAAGATATTTTGGACAGCCGGCGCGCAGCACAGCAACGGTCGGAAATTTGACTCTCAAATTCCTCAGGGCTATCATGTTCCTCACTGTGTAGGCAATTCGCACTGGCGAATTCCTAACTCCTCAGTCAGAGCAAAGTCCTCAGTGACCAGAAGAACTGCGTCTCTGTCACTGAAGGAATTGACTGAACTGTATGAGATTTCCAATGGCTTCACTCGAAGGGATTGGTATGTGTAGGATTTTGAGTTGAGCATCACATGGAAATTTTTCCTTAGTATTTCCTCGACCCCCTTTAACAATACGGTGTTTCCTATGACTCAAGAAAGAGAAAATGAAACTACGAAAACAAAAGTCTTCACGCTTCATGTTCCTCAAGTGAATACCAAGTCTTCAAGGTCACACCAATTTCTTCACTTTCAAAGTCTTCAGAAAGTCTTCAGAATATCAAAGTCTTCAGTCGAAGAACTTCATTTTTAGGGGTCGACTTTCTCTGTAAATATCAAACTCCTCATAGACTTATAGACCTGTGTACATGTTGGAAATATGCCCTAGAGGCAATAATAAAAGGATTATTATATTTCAATGTTCATGATAATTGTCTTTTGTTCATGCTATAACTGTATTATCCGGAAATCGTAATACACGTGTGAACACTTAGACCCAATGAGTCCCTAGTGAGCCTCTAGTTGACTAGCTCGTTATGATCAATAGATAGTCATGGTTTCCTGACTATGGACATAGGATGTCGTTGATAACGGGATCACATCATTAGGAGAATGATGTGATGGACAAGACCCAATCATAAGCATAGCATAAAAGATCGTATAGTTCGTTTGCTAGAAGCTTTGCCAATGTCAAGTATCTATTCCTTCGACCATGAGATCGTGTAACTCCCGGTTACCGTAGGAGTGCCTTGGGTGTATCAAACGTCACAACGTAACTGGGTGACTATAAAGGTGCATTACAGGTATCTCCGAAAGTATCTGTTGGGTTGACGCGGATCGAGACTGGGATTTGTCACTCCGTATAACGGAGAGGTATCTCTGGGCCCACTCGGTAATGCATCATCATAATGAGCTCAATGTGACCAAGGTGTTGGCCACGGGATCATGCATTACGGTACGAGTAAAGTGACTTGCCGGGTAACGAGACTGAACAAGGTATTGGGATACCGACGATCGAGTCTCGGGCAAGTAACGTACCGATTGACAAAGGGAATTGTATACAGGGTTTGATCGAATCCTCGACATCGTGGTTCAACCGATGAAATCATCGAGGAGCATGTGGGAGCCAACATGGATATCCAGACCCCGCTGTTGGTTATTGCCCGAGAGTCGTCTCGGTCATGTCTGCGTGTCTCCCGAACCCGTAGGGTCTACACACTTAAGGTTCGGTGACGCTAGGGTTAGTAGGAAGTCAAGTATGTGACTACCGAATGTTGTTCGGAGTCCCGGATGAGATCCCGGACGTCACGAGGAGTTCCGGAATGGTCCGGAGGTAAAGATTTATATATGGGAAGTCCTGTTTCGGGCATCGGGACAAGTTTCGGGGTTATCGGTATTGTACCGGGACCACCGGAGGGGTCCCGGGGGCCCACCGGGTGGGGCCACCTGCCCCGGGGGGCCACATGGGCTGTAGGGGGTGCGCCTTGGCCTGCATGGGCCAAGGGCACCAGCCCCACATAGGCCCATGCGCCTAGGGTTCAAGGGGGAAGAGTCCTAGGAGGGGAAGGCACCTCCTAGGTGCCTTGGGGGGGGAGGGAAACCCCCCTTGGCCGCCGCCCCCCTAGGAGATTGGATCTCCTAGGGCCGGCCACCCCCCCTTGGCCCTCCTATATATAGTGGGGGAGAGGAGGGACTTCATACCTTGAGTCCTTGGCCTTTGGTTGCCTCCTTCTCCCTCCCCAACACCTCTCCTCCTCCGTTGTGTGCTCAGCGAAGCCCTGTCAGAGTACTGCTTCTCCACCATCACCACGCCGTCGTGCTGCCGGTGGAGCTGTCTTCCTCAACCTCCCCTTCCTCCTTGCTGGATCAAGACGGAGGGGACGTCACCCGTGCCGTACGTGTGTTGAACGCGGAGGTGCTGTCCGTTCAGCACTTGGCATCGGTGATCTGAATCACGTTCGAGTACGACTCCATCATCACCTTGCAAGCTTCCGCACGCGATCTACAAGTGGTATGTAGATGCAAACTCTCTCCCATGACTCGTTGCTTAGATGAACTCATAGATGGATCTTGGTGAAGCTGTAGGAAAAATTTTAATTTTCTGCAACGTTCCCCAACAGTGGCATCATGAGCTAGGTCTATGCGTAGTTCTCTAATGCACGAGTAGAACACAATTTGTTGTGGGCGTTGATCTTGTCATCTTACTTGCCTCTACTAGTCTTTTCTTGCTCAACGGTATTGTGGGATGAAGCGGCCCGGACCAACCTTACACGTACGCTTACGTGAGACCGGTTCCACCGACTGACATGCACTAGTTGCATAAGGTGGCTGGCGGGTGTCTGTCTCTCCCACTTTAGTTGGAGCGGAATCGATGAACAGGGCCCTTATGAAGGGTAAATAGAAGTTGACAAAAAATCACGTTGTGGTGATTCGTAGGTAAGAAAACGTTCTTGCTAGAACCCAATCGCAGCCACGTAAAAGATGCAACAACAACTAGAGAACGTCTAACTTGTTTTTGCAGCGATTGATCATGTGATGTGATATGGCCAGAAGTTGTGATGAATGTTGAATTGTGATGTATGAGATCATGTTCTTGTAATAGGATTCACGACTTGCATGTCGATGAGTATGACAACCGGCAGGAGCCATAGGAGTTGTCTTTATTTTTTTGTATGACCTGCGTGTCATTGAAGAACGCCATGTAAACTACTTTACTTCATTACTAAACGCGTTAGTCATAGAAGTAGAAGTAGTCGTTGGCGTGACAACTTCATGAAGACACGATGATGGAGATCATGATGATGGAGATCATGGTGTCAAGCCGGTGACAAGATGATCATGGAGCCCCGAAGATGGAGATCAATGGAGCTTGATGATATTGGCCATATCATGTCACAACCATATAATTGCATGTGATGTTTATTATGTTTATGCATCTTGTTTACTTAGGACGACGGTAGTAAATAAGATGATCCCTTACAAAATTTCAAGAAGTGTTCTCCCCTAACTGTGCACCGTTGCTACAGTTCGTCGTTTCTAAGCACCACGTGATGATCGGGTGTGATGGATCCTTACGTTCACATACAACGGGTGTAAGACAGTTTTACACAGCGAAAACACTTAGGGTTAACTTGACGAGCCTAGCATGTGCAGACATGGCCTCGGAACACGGAGACCGAAAGGTCGAACACGAGTCGTATGGAAGATACGATCAACATAAAGATGTTCACCGACGATGACTAGTCCGTCTCACGTGATGATCGGACACGGGCTAGTCGACTCGGATCGTGTAACACTTAGATGACTAGAGGGATGTCTAATCTAAGTGGGAGTTCATAATTTTGATTAAGAACTTTATTATCATGAACTTAGTCCAAAAACCTTTGCAAATATGTCTTGTAGATCAATGGCCAACGCTAATGTCAACATGAACTTCAAGGCGTTCCTAGAGAAAACCAAGCTGAAAGATGATGGCAGCAACTATACGGACTGGGTCCGGAACCTGAGGATCATCCTCATAGCTGCCAGGAAGCAATATGTCCTAGAAGGACCGCTAGGTGCCGCTCCCGTCCCAGAGAACCAAGACGTTATGAACGCTTGGCAAACTCGTGCTGATGATTACTCCCTCGTTCAGTGCGGCATGCTTTACAGCTTAGAACCGGGGCTCCAAAAGCGTTTTGAGCATCACGGAGCATATGAGATGTTCGAAGAGCTGAAACTAGTTTTCCAAGCTCATGCCCGGGTCGAGAGATATGATGTCTCCGACAAGTTCTACAGTTGTAAGATGGAGGAGAACAGTTCTGTCAGTGAACACATCCTGAAGATGTCTGGGTTGCACGCACGTATGACCCAGTTGAACATTAACCTCCCAGATGAGGCGGTCATTGACAGAATCCTACAGTCGCTCCCACCAAGCTACAAGAGCTTTGTGATGAACTACAACATGCAGGGGATGGTAAAGACCATTCCTGAAGTGTTCTCGATGCTGAAGTCAGCAGAGGCTGAAATCAAGAAAGAACATCAAGTGTTGATGGTCAATAAGACCACTAAGTTCAAGAAGGGCAAGGATAAGAAGAACTTCAAGAAGGACGGCAAAGATGTTACCGCGCCCGGTAAGCCTGTTGCCGGGAAGAAGTCAAAGAATGGACCCAAGCCTGAGACTGAGTGCTTTTATTGCAAGGGGAAGGGGCACTGGAAGCGGAACTGCCCCAAATACTTAGCGGATAAGAAGGCCGGCAACACTAAAGGTATATTTGATATACATGTAATTGATGTGTACCTTACCAGTACTCGAAGTAACTCCTGGGTATTTGATACCGGTGCCGTTGCTCACATATGTAACTCACAGCAGGAGCTGCGGAATAAACGGAGACTGGCGAAGGACGAGGTGACGATGCGCGTCGGGAATGGTTCCAGGGTCGATGTGATCGCCGTCGGCACGCTACCTCTACATTTACCTACGGGATTAGTTTTAAACCTCAATAATTGTTATTTAGTGCCAAGTTTGAGCATGAACATTGTATCTGGATCTCGTTTAATACGAGATGGCTACTCATTTAAGTCTGAGAATAATGGTTGTTCGATTTATATGAGAGATATGTTTTATGGTCATGCTCCGATGGTCAATGGTTTATTCTTGAAGAATCTCGAGCGTAATATTACACATGTTCATAGTGTGGATGCCAAAAGATGTAAAGTTGATAACGATAGTCCCACATACTTGTGGCACTGCCGCCTTGATCACATTGGTGTCAAGCGCATGAAGAAGCTCCATGCTGATGGACTTTTAGAGTCTCTTGATTATGAATCATTTGACACATGCGAACCTTGCCTCTTAGGCAAAATGACCAAGACTTCGTTCTCCGGAACAATGGAGCGAGCAACCAACTTGTTGGAAATCATACATACCGATGTGTGCGGTCCAATGAGCGTTGAGGCTCGCGGAGGATATTGTTATGTTCTCACTCTCACTGACGACTTGAGTAGATATGGGTATGTCTACTTAATGAAACACAAGTCTGAGACCTTTGAAAAGTTCAAGGAATTTCAGAGTGAGGTAGAGAATCAACGTGACCGTAAGATAAAGTTCCTACGATCAGATCGTGGGGGCGAATACTTAAGTCACGAATTTGGTACACACTTAAGAAAATGTGGAATCGTTTCACAACTCACGCCGCCTGGAACACCTCAGCGAAACGGTGTGTCCGAACGTCGTAATCGCACTCTATTGGATATGGTGCGGTCTATGATGTCTCTTACCGATTTACCGCTATCATTTTGGGGATACGCTCTAGAGACAGCTACATTCACTTTAAATAGGGCACCGTCTAAATCCGTTGAGACGACACCGTATGAATTCTGGTTTGGGAAGAAACCTAAGCTGTCGTTTCTAAAAGTTTGGGGATGCGATGCTTATGTCAAGAAACTTCAACCTGAAAAGCTCAAACCCAAGTCGGAAAAATGCGTATTCGTAGGATACCCTAAGGAAACTGTCGGGTATACCTTCTACTTAAGATCCGAAGGCAAGATCTTTGTTGCCAAGAACGGATGCTTTCTGGAGAAAGAGTTTCTCTCGAAAGAAGTAAGTGGGAGGAAAGTAGAACTCGATGAAGTACTACCTCTCGAACGGGAAAGTGGTGCAGCGCAGGAAACCATTCCTGTAATGCCCACACCAACTGAAGAGGAAAATGTTGATGATGATCAAGGTACTTCAGATCTAGTTGCTACTGAACTTCGAAGGTCCACAAGGACACGTTCCGCACCAGAGTGGTACGGCAACCCTGTCATGGAAATCATGTTGCTAGACAACAATGAACCTTCGAACTATGAAGAAGCAATGGCGGGCCCGGATTCCAACAAATGGCTTGAGGCCATGAAATCCGAGATAGAATCCATGTATGAAAACAAAGTATGGACTTTGACAGACTTGCCCGATGATCGGCGAGCGATAGAAAATAAATGGATTTTTAAGAAGAAGACGGACGCGGATGGTAATGTTACCATCTATAAAGCTCGACTTGTCGCTAAGGGTTATCGACAAGTTCAAGGGATTGACTACGACGAGACATTCTCTCCCGTGGCGAAGCTTAAGTCCATCCGAATCATGTTAGCAATTGCCGCATACTATGATTATGAGATATGGCAGATGGACGTCAAAACGGCATTCCTTAATGGACATCTTAAGGAAGAGTTGTATATGATGCAGCCGGAAGGTTTTGTCGTTCCTCAGAACGCTAACAAAGTATGAAAGCTCCAGCGATCCATTTATGGACTGGTGCAAGCATCTCGGAGTTGGAACATTCGCTTTGATGAGATGATCAAAGCGTTTGGGTTTACGCAGACTTATGGAGAAGCCTGCGTTTACAAGAAAGTGAGTGGGAGCTCTGTAGCATTTCTCTTATTATATGTAGATGACATACTCTTGATGGGAAATGATACGAAACTCCTGGACAGCATTAAGGCCTACTTGAACAAGTGTTTTTCGATGAAGGACCTTGGAGAAGCTGCTTATATATTAGGCATCAAGATCTATAGAGATAGATCGAGACGCCTCATAGGTCTTTCACAAAGCACATACCTTGATAAGATTTTGAAGAGGTTCAAAATGGATCAGTCCAAGAAGGGGTTCTTGCCTATGTTACAAGGTGTGAGATTGAGCTCGGCTCAGTCACCGACCACGGCAAAAGATAAAGAAGAGATGAGTGTCATCCCCTATGCTTCAGCCACAGGATCTATTATGTATGCCATGCTGTGTACCAGACCCGATGTAAACCTTGCCGTAAGTTTGGTTGCAAGATACCAAAGTAACCCCGGCAAGGAACACTGGACAGCGGTCAAGAATATCCTGAAGTACCTGAAAAGGACAAAGGACATGTTTCTCGTTTATGGAGGAGATGAAGAGCTCGTCGTAAAGGGTTACGTCGACGCTAGCTTCGACTCAGATCTGGATGACTCTAAGTCACAAACCGGATACGTGTATATGTTGAATGGTGGAGCAGTAAGCTGGTGCAGCTGCAAGCAGAGCGTCGTGGCAGGATCTACATGTGAAGCGGAGTACATGGCAGCCTCGGAGGCAGCGCATGAAGCGATTTGGATGAAGGAGTTCATCACCGACCTAGGAGTCATACCCAATGCGTCGGGGCCGATCAAACTCTTCTGTGACAACACTGGAGCTATTGCCCTTGCCAAGGAGCCCAGGTTTCACAAGAAGACCAGGCACATCAAGCGTCGTTTCAACTCCATCCGTGAAAATGTTCAAGATGGAGACATAGAGATTTGCAAAGTGCACACGGATCTGAATGTCGCAGATCCGTTGACTAAACCTCTCTCGCGTGCAAAACATGATCAACACCAGAACTCTATGGGTGTTCGATTCATCACAATGTAACTAGATTGGTGACTCTAGTGCAAGTGGGAGACTGTTGGAAATATGCCCTAGAGGCAATAATAAAAGGATTATTATATTTCAATGTTCATGATAATTGTCTTTTGTTCATGCTATAACTGTATTATCCGGAAATCGTAATACACGTGTGAACACTTAGACCCAATGAGTCCCTAGTGAGCCTCTAGTTGACTAGCTCATTATGATCAATAGATAGTCATGGTTTCCTGACTATGGACATAGGATGTCATTGATAACGGGATCACATCATTAGGAGAATGATGTGATGGACAAGACCCAATCATAAGCATAGCATAAAAGATCGTATAGTTCGTTTGCTAGAAGCTTTGCCAATGTCAAGTATCTATTCCTTCGACCATGAGATCGTGTAACTCCCGGTTACCGTAGGAGTGCCTTGGGTGTATCAAACGTCACAACGTAACTGGGTGACTATAAAGGTGCATTACAGGTATCTCCGAAAGTATCTGTTGGGTTGACGCGGATCGAGACTGGGATTTGTCACTCCGTATAACGGAGAGGTATCTCTAGGCCCACTCGGTAATGCATCATCATAATGAGCTCAATGTGACCAAGGTGTTGGCCACGGGATCATGCATTACGGTACGAGTAAAGTGACTTGCCGGGTAACGAGACTGAACAAGGTATTGGGATACCGACGATCGAGTCTCGGGCAAGTAACGTACCGATTGACAAAGGGAATTGTATACAGGGTTTGATCGAATCCTCGACATCGTGGTTCAACCGATGAAATCATCGAGGAGCATGTGGGAGCCAACATGGATATCCAGACCCCGCTGTTGGTTATTGCCCGAGAGTCGTCTCGGTCATGTCTGCGTGTCTCCCGAACCCGTAGGGTCTACACACTTAAGGTTCGGTGACGCTAGGGTTAGTAGGAAGTCAAGTATGTGACTACCGAATGTTGTTCGGAGTCCCGGATGAGATCCCGGACGTCACGAGGAGTTCCGGAATGGTCCGGAGGTAAAGATTTATATATGGGAAGTCCTGTTTCGGGCATCGGGACAAGTTTCGGGGTTATCGGTATTGTACCGGGACCACCGGAGGGGTCCCGGGGGCCCACCGGGTGGGGCCACCTGCCCCGGGGGGCCACATGGGCTGTAGGGGGTGCGCCTTGGCCTGCATGGGCCAAGGGCACCAGCCCCACATAGGCCCATGCGCCTAGGGTTCAAGGGGGAAGAGTCCTAGGAGGGGAAGGCACCTCCTAGGTGCCTTGGGGGGGAGGGAAACCCCCCTTGGCCGCCGCCCCCCTAGGAGATTGGATCTCCTAGGGCCGGCCACCCCCCCTTGGCCCTCCTATATATAGTGGGGGAGAGGAGGGACTTCATACCTTGAGTCCTTGGCCTTTGGTTGCCTCCTTCTCCCTCCCCAACACCTCTCCTCCTCCGTTGTGTGCTCAGCGAAGCCCTGTCAGAGTACTGCTTCTCCACCATCACCACGCCGTCGTGCTGCCGGTGGAGCTGTCTTCCTCAACCTCCCCTTCCTCCTTGCTGGATCAAGATGGAGGGGACGTCACCCGTGCCGTACGTGTGTTGAACGCGGAGGTGCTGTCCGTTCAGCACTTGGCATCGGTGATCTGAATCACGTTCGAGTACGACTCCATCATCACCTTGCAAGCTTCCGCACGCGATCTACAAGTGGTATGTAGATGCAAACTCTCTCCCATGACTCGTTGCTTAGATGAACTCATAGATGGATCTTGGTGAAGCCGTAGGAAAAATTTTAATTTTCTGCAACGTTCCCCAACAGTACACTCACAAACGAATCAGTTACTTAACCTATAAGTCTTCAATACACCAAAATCACTAAGGGGCACTAGATGCACTTACAGGTCCAGATCGGGCCCGCCCCGGGCCGATCCGGGCCCGCGCCGCCCGCGCCCGCCCGCGACGCCGCCCGCGCCCGCGCCGGGATCCCGCCGCCAGCGTCCGTCTCCCTCCCGGTCCCCGCTGCCCGACCTCGCTCTCCGCCGCCCTCGCCCCCTGGCGTTCGCCTCCGCCGCTGCCCGGCCGACGCTCGCCCCCGCCGCCGCCCGGGCGGCGCTTGCCTCCGCGCCGCGCCACCCGCAGCCCGGCCCCGCCCCGGTGCCCTCCGCCGCCTCCGGTCCCCGCGCCGCGGACCGCGCCCGCGCGCACCTCCCCGCGTCCGGCGACCGGTCGGCGCCGCCCCGGCCCCGCCCGGCGACCTCTGCTCTGGCCACCGTGACCCTCTTCTTCTCCAGCGAGCCCGATCCAGATCCATTTCGGAGGTTGACTTCCCCCCCTCCGTTTTCACTAAGTCCTGAATATTTCAGTGTTATCAAGCCTTGTTCATCATGCCGTATCTCTGCATCTGTAGCTCCGTTTCGGGCGTGTAATATGTAAAATTGTTCGTCTCGGCGAGTACTTCATTTCGTACAATTGCATCATTTTTATTTGAGCTCATCTTGATGCCCGAAATGCTGTTGGAAGAGTGCATGTTGCTGTTAATCTGCTGAAACTGTTATAACATGCTCATTTCTCATTTTTGCCATGTTTGATGTGTGCATCCTATGAGGTTGAGCTCTACATGTGTTTTGATCTATGATGTGCCATCTTTCCAGGGGTGCCACCCATGTATTTTTGTGAGTTGTGTGCTGAGTGCATCGAGCTTGTTAAGTAGGGTACTTGCTGTTGCTGTTTTGCTAGGCTGATTCTGTTATTTCGTGATGCTATGTTAACATGCTGCTACAAGTCATTTCGTGCATTATTCTGGAGATGTTCACTAAGGATGTTTTGTTATACATGTCTTGCTCTATCCATTCATGCCCCTGGTTGCATTTATAGCTTGCTGTAACATGTTGTAAACTTGCTCCAAAGTTGCTAAATAATGTTGCTGTCAGCCTGTTAACATTAAGTTCAATGTTTCCATGATTGTTTGCTAGTGATCCATGCACCCTATGACCTTGCTCTTGCCATGTATAGCTTCGCCAACATGTCTTCTTACTGTTGGTTGCCTTGCCATGCCATGTATTACTCTGTGGTGAGTGGTTCAAGCTCACCAACATGCCTACTTATTGTTGTTCCTGCCATCTTTAAAACTGTAATATAACTTGCCATGTTTACATGGGTGCCATCATATTTTCTGATCCTTTTTGGCTCATGGTCAGTAGGGGACTGTTGTTCTATGCATTTAGTAGTATCATGCCAAGCCTTTGTTTGCCATGATAAGTTCTTGTAACATGTTGTTTGATAGCACTAAACATTGCAACCTGATGTTATTTCCTCATAAGTCTGAAACTGTTATTATTTGCAATCTTACCATGTGTGTTTGAGCATGTTCTAGTGATTTCTGGAGATAGCTCAGTGTTCATGTTTTGTTATGATTTACCTGTACTTCATGCCCATGCCTTTTGTTTTCATATTGTGTATTGTAGCATGTTGTTTTGATGCTTGCAATATACCTAGTTGCTGTTATGGACAGATTGTTGTCATATCTTGTATAGAGTGTATGTGTTGAACTGTTGCTCCGTTTTGAGTGTGCTCTATATGTAACTTGCTTGATTTTGCATGTTGTCTCATATTATCATGTTGCATCCATGTTTTGAGGTGTTTGCTTGATGTTTGTATGCATTTTGCATCAATGCCATGTTTAACTTGTTTTGCTCATATCTTCTAGGCCGTAGCTCCAAATCTAATGAACTTTATATGTAACTTGACTATAATTTCGTGTAGATCATCTTGGTGATTTTTAACTTGCTGTTTAACAACTTGAACATAAGGTTTATTCAGATCTGGACCAATTTCGAAATATGCATACGAGGACTTACCGGAATTGTTATATGTTGTTCCCGGCCTCATTTAAACTTGCCTTGATGTGTTGTTCTTGTTTGCATCATCTCTTGCCATAAGTAGCTTCATGTAGTCATGTCTTGCATCATGCTTGTTGTGCATCATGTCTTGTCATGTGTGGTGTGTTTACCAAGTTGTGTGCTTCTTTTCTCAATAGTTCCCGTTTCGTTGCGATCGTGAGGATGCGTTCGTCTACGTGTGGTTCGTCTTCGTGGCTTCATCTTCTTCATGGACTCGTTCTTCTTCCTAGCGGGATTTCAGGCAAGATGACCGCTACCCTGGGTCTCACTACTATCATTGCTATTCTAGTTGCTTCGTTCTATCGCTATGCTGCGCTACCTATCATTTGCTCTTCAAGCCTCCCAAACTGCCATGAACCTCTAACCTTTGACACCCTTCCTAGCAAACCGTTTCTTGGCTATGTTACGCTTTGCTCAGCCCCTCTTATAGCATTGTTAGTTGCAGGTGAAGTTGAAGATTGCTCCATGGTGGACAGGGTTTTGTTGGGATATCACAATATCTCTTATTTTATTAATGCATCTATATACTTGGTAAAGGGTGGAAGGCTCGGCCTTATGCCTGGTGTTTTGTTCCACTCTTGCCGCCCTAGCTTCCGTCATACCGGTGTTATGTTCCCGGATTTTGCGTTCCTAACACGGGCGGGTGATTTATAGGACCCCTCTGACAGTTCGCTTTGAATAAAACTCCTCCAGCAAGGCCCAACCTTGGTTTTAACATTTGCCTCACCACTACCTACTTTTCCCTTGGGAGTAATTAACCCAAGGGTCATCTTTATTATAGCCCCCCCGGGCCAGTGCTTGTCTAAGTGTTGGTCCGAACTGAGCAGCCTGCGGGGCCACCTCGGGGAAACTCGAAGTCTGGTTTTACTCGTAGCTTGACTTATCCGGTGTTGCCCTAAGAACGAGATATGTGCAGCTCCTATCGGGATTGTCGGCGCATCGGGCGGCTTTGCTGGTCTTGTTTTACCATTGTCAAAATGTCTTGTAAACCGGGATTCCGAGACTGATCGGGTCTTCCTGGGAGAAGGAATATCCTTCGTTGATCGTGAGAGCTTATCATGGGCTAAGTTGGGACATCCCTGCAGGGTATAAACTTTCGAGAGCCATGCTCGCGGTTATGTGGCAGATGGGAATTTGTTAATGTCCGGTTGTAGATAACTTGACACCGGATCCGAATTAAAACGCATCAACCGTGTGTGTAGCCGTGATGGTCTCTTCTCGGCGGAGTCCGGGAAGTGAACACGGTTTCTGTGTTATGATTGACGTAAGTAGGAGTTCAGGATCACCTCTTGATCATTACTAGTTGATGGCCGTTCCTTTGTTTCTCTTCTCGCTCTCATTTGCGTATGTTAGCCACCATATCTTGCTTAGTCGCTGCTGCAACCTCACCACTTTACCCCTTCCTTTCCCATTAAGCTTTGCTAGTCTTGATACCCATGGTAATTGGATTGCTGAGTCCTTGTGGCTCACAGATTACTACAACAACAGTTGCAGGTACAGGTTATGCGATGATCATGACGCGAGAGCGATGTTACTTGTTTCAGAGTTCTTCTTCTGCTTCTTCTTCGATCAGGGGATAGGTTCCAGGTCGGCAGCCTGGGCTAGCAGGGTGGATGTCGTTTGAGCTTCTGTTTGTGTTTCATCCGTAGTCGGATGTTGATCTTATGCATGATGATGTTGTATTCGTGTGGCATTGTATGCCTCTTGTATGTATCCCCATCTAATATGTAATGTTGATGTAATGATATCCACCTTGCAAAAGCGTTTCAATATGCGGGTCTATCCTTGGTGGGACCTTTGAGTTCCTTTTGGATAGGGTCGCATATTGGGCGTGACATTATGTTCCCGGATTTTTGCGTTCCTTACGCGGTTGGGTGATTTATGGGACCCCCTTGATAGTTCACTTTGAATAAAACTCCTCCAGCAAGGCCCAACCTTGGTTTTACCATTTGCCTCACCACCACCTACATTTCTCTTGGGAGTAATTAACCCGAGGGTCATCTTTATTTTAGCCCCCCCGGGCCAATGCTTGTCTAAGTGTTGGTCCGAACCGAGTAGACTGCGGGGCCCCCTCGGGGAAACTCGAGGTCTGGTTTTACTCGTACGATGTCTCATCCGGTGTTGTCCTGAGAACGAGATATGTGCAGCTCCTATCGGGATTGTCGGCGCATCGGGCGGCTTTGCTGGTCTTGTTTTACCATTGTTGAAATGTCTTGTAAACCGGGATTCCGAGACTGATCGGGTCTTCCTGGGAGAAGGTATATCGTTCGTTGATCCCAAGAGCTTATCATGGGCTAAGTTGGGACACCCCTGCAGGGTATTATCTTTCGAAAGCCGTGCCCACAGTTATGTGGTAGATGGGAATTTGTTAATGTCCGGTTGTAGATAACTTGACACCAGATCCGAACTAAAACGCATCAACCGCATGTGTAGCCGTGATGGTCTCTTCTCGGCGGAGTCCGGGAAGTGAACACGGTCTTTGGTTTATGTTTGACGTAAGTAGGAGTTCAGGATCACCTCTTGATCATTGCTAGCTTTACGACCGTTCCTTTGCTTCTCTTCTCGCTCTTATTTGCGTATTTTAGCCACCATATATGCTTAGTCGCTGCTGCAACCTCACCACTTTACCCTTTCCTTTCCCATTATGCTTTGCTAGTCTTGATACCCATGGTAATGGGATTGCTGAGTCCTCGTGGCTCACAGATTACTACAACAACAGTTGCAGGTACAGGTTATGCGATGATCATGACGCGAGAGTGATGTTTGCTTGTTTTGGAGTTCTTCTTCTGCTTCTTCTTCGATTAGGGGGTAGGTTCCAGGTCGGCAGCTTGGGCTAGCAGGGTGGATGTTGTTTGAGTTTATGTTTGTGTTTCATCCGTAGTCGGATGGTGCTCTTATGTAAGATGATGTTGCATTCGGGTGACATTGTATGTCTTATGTATGTATCCCCATCTATTATGTAATGTTGATGTAATGATATCCACCTTGCAAAAGCGTTTCAATATGCCGGTCTATCCTTGGTGGGACCTTCGAGTTCCTTTTGGATAGGGTCACATATTGGGTGTGACAAGTTGGTATCAGAGCCTCGACCGACCCTAGGAACCCCCCTTGATTGATCGTGTAGTTTGGCCATTGTCGAGCCAGAAGAAAACTATTTTCTGAGTCTAGTTATATCGGAGAGTAGGAATTCTTTTTACTCCTCAGCCCCTTCGTCGCTCTGGTAAGGAATCTTGACGTAGGTGTTTTGAATTACTCCTCTTCCCCTTCAAATTTTATTTAGGATCACGCAGTTGGTTTTTCCGATCGTTGGTTCTCGTCTCTTTTCATCCGGTGCTTTTCTCGTCAAGTTGACTCGAACCTCTTTGTCTTTTGCGAGATCAATCCTTAGTTGTTTTCTTTTCCCACCCGCCCACCCTTCTTCTTCTCGAAACCGGAGTCTGTAATCGAGTATCCATCCTACTCGTGCAAAGTCTTTGCTTTCTTTCCTCAATTATTTCAACCGGTGTTTTCTCTTCAAGTTTTTAGTCGGTTCCCCTTTCCAAGTTGCCTTTGTTTTCCCGACCTCCCAACCTCTTCTTCCCGGAACCCGAGTCTCTTTCGAGCATCAACTTCATCCGTGTGGAGCCTCTTCAGTCTTTCGTCAATTGTTTCAACCGGTGAATTCTCGTCCCGTTTGACATTCTTCATCTCTTTGTCTTCTTCGGTGGACTCAATTCAAGTTTTTCGGGTTGATCATATCCCTTTCCTCGAAGTGCTTTCTTTGCTCATTCGCCTCTTGCCATTCAATCCTTCTGGAGTTTGAAAGACTTCTCAGGAGATTCGTCTATGTTCCAATTAATTCGAGGTTGTCACCTCATTCAAATATTTCATTTGTTCCGGTGCATCATCTATCTATTCAACATCCCTTTCCAACGGTGTTTTTTCTCTTTAGTGGGCCATAACCCACAGGTCTTTTCCCAGGATCTTACCTGACTCTTCTAATTATTCCGGAGCCATTCCTATTTCTTTTCAAGTCTGACGTAAGTATGATTTCAACATTCAGATGCCTTTCCTAGATCGATTTCAAATCATTTTCATTGTTGGCTCAACCTCTTCGCTTGTCATTCTCCCGGAGTATCTCAGTAATTTTGGTGGTGTTTCTCGTCGTCTTTTGAAGACCGAAGAAGAGTTTTGCTCTAAATCTTGTCTGTTCTCTCGAAGATTCGCGATTCTAGCTTCTTGTTATCCTCTCAAATTATTCCGTTTGTCAGATATTCCTTTTCTTACCCATCCGGAGTATGTCAGTAGTTGTTTTTCCATTTCTTTTCACCGGAGGCCATCGTTCCAGAAGAATTCTTTGTCCTCACATTTCAGCTACCGTTATCCAGTTATCCCGGTGCTTCTTTCAAGTGTTATTTAATCAGCTCATGATCTCTTTGTTCTTTTGCATCTAATCCCCCTCAAGCATATTGTTCTTCTAATTCTTCCCGGGGATTTATTATCTTTCTTCATTCATTTTCAAATTCTTACGGTCTTCATTCATGATTCCTTTTACTTTTTTTATCATATTAATTCATTCGTTCTTTCCAATCCTACCGGTGGTTCATGAAGACTCTCTCAAGTTTTGTGCTATATTCCCCCTTAATCCTTTTCAAGAAGAATAAGTTGTCATCAATTTAATTTGATGAAGGATACAATAAATCTTATTCTTATTTCATCCAAGTGAGTAATCCCTTCCTTCGGAGTTTGTTCTTGATGAATAAATTCTAGTTTCAAGTATTTTCACCTTTTCTTTTCCGAAATTCAAATTTCCTCGGCCATGTCGTTGAAACCCCCATCTAAGTCACCGCAAGCTTTAATCCTATTCTTTCATCCTTCATTCTATCTCATCATCCTTTTTTTACTGGAGTTCTTCATGGTGGTTCTTCATGATTTAATTCATTCTTCAAGAGTTCATCAAGATTCTTGTTGGAGGAGTTCAAGTATCTTTCCTTCTTGCCTTCGAAGTGCAATTAATTCTCCTATTCTTCGAAAGTGGAGTTTTGCATTTCTTCGTTCTTCTCAGCCATCCAATCATTTCCGTTTGTGGCCGGTTAATACCTTATGATCTTGAGATGTTACCTATAAGACCACAACAAGCTTATTCTTTTCGTTGTTGATTTTCCCAACAACTCCATTTAATCCTTCCTTCTAAAGATGCTTTCAATTTCATTCGTGGCACAAGTTGTCATTTTCTTCTCCTTCTTTTCATTCCACTATTTCAATTCTTCCGGAGGCATTGTGTCGTTCCTCTCGGCAAGTATTATTCCATCTTCTCAAGTTCATGTTCTATTCTTTCCATGTTCAGCTGGAGTGCTACCTAAATTCTTTCATTCTTATTCCTTTCCTATCTTGCTCTAACCGGAGTGGTTTCAGAGTCTATCTTATTTCGTGATCTTTCGATTCTCGTCATTCTCGTCGTTCCTCTCTTCTTATCGAGTGCTCTCGATTCTTTTCTTCTTCTCTTGAGTTCTTGTTTCACCTCATCCCTTTTCCCTTCCATCTCGGTCCTAAGATCTCGGGACGAGTTCTCTTGTTAGTGGAAGAGTGTTGTAACACCCCGGATTCGATGCGCCAGGTGTATGCCAGTTATTCGCCTTTGTTCCCATGTCATTTGCTTGCGTGTTGCATTTTATCATGTCATCATGTGCATCTCATTTTGCATACGTGTTTGTCTCATGCATCCGAGCATTTTCCCCGTTGTCCGTTTTGTAATCCGGCACTCCTATGTCATCCGACGTCCCCTTCTTGTCTCTTTTCGTGTGCGGGTGTTAAACATTCTCGGAATGGACCGAGGTTTGCCAAGCGGCCTTGGTACACCACCAGTAGACCGCCTGTCAAGTTTTGTGCCATTTGGAGTCCGTTTGATACTCCAACGGTTAACCGGGTAACCGCAAAAGCCTCTTTTGTGTGCAGCCCAACACCCCTTCCAAAGTGGCCCAAAACCCATCCTAACCCTCTTCATGCTCTCCACCGTTCGATCACGATCGCGTGGCCGAAAACCGCTCTTCATTTGGACTCTCCTAGCTCCCTCTACCTATAAATAGGTGCTCCCCCCCCCCCCCGAAAATTTCGCAGATCAAACCCTAGCCTCGCTCCCTCTCCGCAGCCGGACACGTCCGGACGGAGCCGGACGCATCCGCCCGCCGCCACCGACGAACCACGCGCCACAACGTGGCGCCGCAGCCACCCTCCGCCGCCGGCCCGCCGAGGCCCGGGTCGGGCCCCCCCCGAGCCCATCTCCGCCGCCCGCGAGTCCCGCCGCCTGCCCGCGCAGTCGCCGGCCTCCGCCGCCGCCGCCGCCCGGGAGCCGTCGTCGTCCCCGCCGCCGTCCAGCCGTCGCCGGCCGCCGCCGCCGCGGAACCCTGCCGCGCCGCGCGGGCCCGGTCGCCGCCGCCGCGGAACCCTGCCGCGCCGCGCCGCCCCGGTCGCCGCGCCGACCTCCGCCGCCGCGTCCGCGCTCCGGCCGCCACGCGCCGTCTCCTCGCCGCGCCCCCGGCCGGATCCAGGCGCCCCGGTCGCCCCCGGCCTCTTCTCCGGCTGCCTTCCCGACCTGCAGCTCCAGCGAGCCTCCGGCCACCTCGATCCGCGCGCCCGATCCGATCCAGATCTGGAACCCTAGAGGTTGACTTCGTTTTTTCGCTAAGTCTGCATAATTTTATTGCCCTGTTCATCGCATCATAACTCCATGCATACTGCTCCGTTTTGTGCGTTTAATATGTCAAAATATTCGCCATGAGATGCTCTACATTCCATTCCATTCATCTTGATGCCTGAATCGTCGTTGCAAGAGTGCTATATGATGTTAATCTGCTGAAACTGTTATAACTTGATGAATTGTTATTTTTGTTGCATTTTGTGTGTGCGTCCTATGAGCTTGATGTCTACATGTGTTTTGAAGTATGCCATGCCATCTTTACAGTGGTGCCATCCATGTATTTTTATGAGTCTTGTACTGAGTGCATCGAGCTCGTGAAGTAGGGTACTTGCTGTTCCTGTTTTGCTAGGCTGATTCTGTTATATTTTGTTGCTATGTAAACCTGCTGCTACAAGTCATTCTATGCATAATCTGGAGATGTTCACTAAGAATGATTTATTATACATGTCATGCTCTATCCATCCATGCCCCTGATTGCATTTATAGCCTACTGTAGCTTGTTTTAATCTTGCTCTCAAAGTTGCTAAATAATGTTGCTATCAGCCTGTTAACATCAAGTTCAATGTTGCCATGTTTGTTGTTAGTGATCCATGCACCCTATGAACTTGCTCTTGCCATCCTTAGCTGCATAAACATGTATTCTTACTGTTGGTTGCCTTGACATGCCATGTATTGCTCTGTGGTGAGTGGTTCAAGCTCACCAACATGCCTACTTATTGCTGTTCCTGCCATGTATGAATCTGTCATATAACTTGCTATGTTTACATGGGTGCCATCATATCTTCTGATCCTTTTTGGCTCATGGTCAGTAAAGGACTTTTGTTATATGCAATTAGAAGATTCATGCCATGCCTTTGTTTGCCATGATAAGTTCCTGTAACATGTTGTTTGGTAGCTCTAAACATTGCAACCTGATGTTATTTCTGCAAAGTCTGAAACTGTTAATATATGCAGTCTTGCCATGTGTGTTTGAGCATGTTCTAGTTGTTTCTGGAGATAGCTCAGTGTTCATGTTTTGTCATGCTTTACCTGTACTTCATGCCCATGCCTTTTTTTTTACGTTGGGATGTTGTAGCCTATTGTTTTGATGCTCGTGATATGCCTAGTTGCTGTTTTGGACAGCTTGTCCTTTAAACTTTTATAGAGTGTATGTGTTGAACCGTTGCTCCGTTTTGAGTGTGCTCTATATGAAACTTGCTTGCATGTAGTTTCATATTATCATGTTGCATCCTTGTTTTGGTGTGTTTGCTTGATGTTTGTTTGCATTTTTCATCAATGCCATGTTTAACTTGTTTTGGTCATATCTTCTAGGCCGTAGCTCCGAATTAAATGAACTTTATATGTAACTTGTTTTGGTCATTTGCTCTTCAAGCCTCCCAATTTGCCATGTCAGCCTCTAACCTTTTGCACCCTTCCTAGCAAACCATTGCTTGGCTATGTTACCGCTTTGCTCAGCCCCTCTTATAACGTTGCTAGTTGTAGGTGAAGTTGAAGATTGCTCCATGGTGGACAGGGTTATGTTCGGATATCACAATATCTCTTATATTATTAATGCATCTATATATTATGTAAAGGGTGGAAGGCTCGGCCTTATGCCTGGTGTTTTGTTCCACTCTTGCCGCCCTAGTTTCCGTCGTACCGGTGTTATGTTCCCGGATTTTTGTGTTCCTTACGCGCTCGGGTGATTTATGGGACCCCCTTGATAGTTCACTTTGAATAAAACTCCTCCAGCAAGGCCCAACCTTGGTTTTACCATTTGCCTCACCACCACCTACATTTCCCTTGGGAGTAATTAACCCGAGGGTCATTTTTATTTTAGCCCCCCCCGGGCCAATGCTTGTCTAAGTGTTGGTCCGAACCGAGTAGACTGCGGGGCCCCCTCAGGGAAACTCGAGGTCTGGTTTTACTCGTAGGATGTCTCATCCGATGTTGTCCTGAGAACGAGATATGTGCAGCTCCTATCGGGATTGTCAGCGCATCGGGCGGCTTTGCTGGTCTTGTTTTACCATTGTCGAAATGTCTTGTAAACCATTGCCAATTTGCTTCTCCAGGCATGTTTGAATCATGCCTTGATAGGTTGCGCCGGCATTTTTAAGCCCGAAAGGCATAGTGTTGAAGCAGAAGGGACCATATGGCGTTATGAAGGCCGTTGCGGCTTGGTCGAACTCTGTCATCTTTATTTGATGGTATCTGGAGTATGCGTCGAGGAAACATAGTGAGTCGTGTCCTGCGGTAGCGTCGATGATTTGGTCGATGCGAGGGAGGGGGAAGGGATCCTTGGGGCAAGCCTTGTTGAGGTCTTTGAAATCGACGCATAGGCGCCAGGATTTATCCTTCTTTGGTACCATTACTAGATTTGTCAGCCAATCCGGGTGCTTTATATCTCTAATGAATCCGGCCTCAAGTAGCTTGGCTAGCTCTTCTCCCATGGCTTGCTGTTTAGGCTCTGAGAAGCGCCTAAGAGCCTGTTTGACTAGCTTGTATCCTTTCAGTATATTGAGGCTGTCTTCGGCCAGCCTGCGTGGGATGCCCGACATGTCTGAAGGATGCCAGGAGAAAATGTCCCAATTCTCCCATAGGAAGTCTCGTAGTGCAGCGTCCATTGTGGGGCTCAACTATGTCCTGATGGAAGCTGTCTTTGTGGGGTCCGTTGGATGGACCTGGAATTTGACTATCTCGTCTGCGGGCTTGAATGAGGTAGACTTGGGTCGTTTGTCGAGTATCACGTCGTCCCTGTCCACTGTGGCGTGCAGCGTTGTTAGTTCTTCGGCCGCTAGGGCTTCGGATAATACTTCCAGGGCTTGTGCTGCAGTTTTATTTTCGGCGCGGAGTGCGACGTTCGGATCACTAGCTAGAGTGATGATTCCATTGGGTCCGAGCATTTTAAGCTTCATGTACCAATAATGGGGTATAGCTTGAAAGCTTGTGAATGCGTCCCGCCCTAAAAGGGCGTGGTATCCGCTGCTGAAAGGAGCCACTTGGAATGTGATTTCTTCGGACCTATAATTCTCCGGGGTGCCGAATACCACATCGAGTGTGATTTTTCCCGCACACCGTGCCTCCCGACTAGGGATGATTTCCCTGAAGGTCATGCTGCTTTGCTCAATGCGGATTTTATCAATTTCCATCTTGTTGAGTGTTTCTTCATAGATCAAGTTTAATCCGCTTCCGCCGTCCATGAGTACTTTAGTGAGCCGAAAGCCCTCCACGATTGGGCTAAGGACCAAAGCGGCTGGTGCCCGGACTTTCTGGAATTGAGGTTCATCACTGGCACTGAAGGTTATAGCAGTGTCGTTCCACGGATTTATTTTTGCCACGTGGCAGATTTCAGCAAAATTTCGATGAGCTCGCTTGCGCCTATTATTAGGCGAAAGTCTCGAAGACTGTCACTACCGCATTGTTGTCTTGGGAGGGATGTTGCTCTGCTTTATGGTTTACAAGAAGATCCTCACCGCTTTTTGCTACCTGTCGGAGTATCCAACATGCTCTAAGGCTATGCGTTGGCGTAGTATCCGGCGTGCTATGAATTTTGCATGGCCCATTGAGCCATTCTTCCAATACAGTTCCACGCCCTGGAGTGGGCTCTGGTTTTTTGGGAATTGGATTGGGTAACTTACGAGAGTTTGCCCTTTTAGCTCGGACGAAGGCTTTAGTGAGAGCCGGATTATCCCGAAAGTCTGTTTGGGTTTTCCAGGCGCTTTCCATTGCACAGTACTTCTGTACTATGGCTGCTAAGTCGGCAAAGTGTACTATGTCACGGTGACTTATAGTATTAAGGATCCCTTTATTCGTGCAATTTTTGCAGAAAAGTGAGATTGCGTGTTCCTCGCGACAGTCCTTGACCTTGTTTATCACAAGGAGGAATCTGGCCCAGTAGCGATGTACTGTCTCTTGGGGCTCTTGTCTGATATGGGAGAGACGGCTTAAGTATGGGTGGGTGGGTGTAGTTAAATATGGATTCTGATCCAATCTAACACCCAGGGGCAGAGGAGCTTCCGGGCTTGGCAGCTCGGGCTCCGGGATGTTGCCCGATTTTTCCGGCCCATTGCCCGATTCTAAGTTCGGGGTCTGGGTCATGTCCTCCCGCGAACGGGTATCCGGCTCAGAGAGCTCGGTAATCCGGACATAGTTCGTCCTCAAAGTAGAGGGATAATCCATGTGTGGCTCTTCCACTACCGCTATCTCGTGGGTGACCGGTGGGGACTTAATATCCCTTTGGTCGGGTTTAAGCCCAATCCGATCATAGTCTGTAGCGACTCCCAAAGCGGCGATGCGATCCAGGAGCTCATTAAGGGAGGAGAGATCCATTGGATCCATCTGTTCGGCGAGTTCCGAATTGACGTGGAGGCTGTTTTTGATGACCCAAGAGGTCATCATCGGCGCGGCAGCCGATCGGGCAGCCATGACGAAGCCACCTAGTCGGAGAGTTTGGCCTACCACCAGTGCTCCCCCAGAGGTGATGTTGTCCTTGACAACGAGACGAGCCATCGAGCCTTGCAGCGACGACACAGAGGAACTCCCAATGAAAGCACCAATGTCGGTGTCAAAACCAGCGGATCTCGGGTAAGGGGTCCCAATCTGTGCGTCCAAGGCTAATGGTAACAGGAGGCAGGGGACACGATGTTTTACCCAGGTTCGGGCCCTCTCAATGGAGGTAAAACCCTACTTCCTGCTTGATTGATCTGGATGATATGAGTATTACAAGAGTTGATCTACCACGAGATCGTAGAGGCTAAACCATAGAAGCTAGCCTATGATGATTATGATTGATCCTCTACGGACTAAACCCTCCGGTTTATATAGACACCGGAGGAGGCTAGGGTTACACAGGGTCGGTTACAAAGAAGGAGATCTAATATCCGGATCGCCAAGCTTGTCTTCCACGCAAAGGAGAGTCCCATCCAGACATGGGACGAAGTCTTGAGTCTTGTATCTTCACGGTCCATCAATCCGGCCAAAGTATATAGTCTGGCTGTCCGGATACCCCCTAATCCAGGACTCCCTCAGTAGCCCCTGAACCAGGCTTCAATGACGATGAGTCCGGCGCATAGATTGTCTTCGGCATTGCAAGGCGGGTTCCATCTCTGAATACTCCAAAGAAGATTAAGGATTGCGTCCAGCTCTGTGAGATAATTTCCGCACACCACCTTAGAGAGCATGACACTTCACAAATCTGATCCGCTGACAATTTTTTTACAGTGTGCCCTTACGTGTTGGCCTGGCTCAATACGAACCGGTTTTCTCGGCCTGCCTCGACACGCGTTGCGACGTAGTTTTATTGGCATGCCTTGCCAAAGCAGAGATCGTGTTCCCCTTATCGTGGGATCCTCCATCAATACGTGCGCGTGCAACCCCACAACACATGTTGGTATGACTCCGTGTTTTTAGGTAACTCCCAAGCGGTTACGCTGAGGACACTTGATATTCACCCCCTTTATAGAGGGACTGAGGCCTATCCCTCTTTTCTAGCACGCGTGCGCCTTTCCGCATCTTGAGTTCCAATACCCGAAGCCCAAGCTTAAGCACTTCGGACCTTCAATCATGTCCGGATCCAACCTTCAAGGCCGGTGGATGGCCTCCTCTGTCATAGAGGAGGACATTGCGAAGCTTAGGGAGGTCAGATATCTGACCGCCGACATCAAGCACAGGCTTCCTGCTCCAGGGCAGATCATCCCTACTCTCGAGCCCAACGAGAGTGTCATATTTGTTTCTCACTTCCTCCGCGGCTTAGGCTTCACCCTTGATCCCTTTGTGAGAGGGCTCATGTTCTATTACGGGCTAGATTTTCATGATCTAGCTCCAGACGCCATCCTTCACATCTTGTCTTTCATCGTTGTGTGTGAAGCCTTCCTCCACATCACCCCGCACTTCGGCTTATGGCTCAAGACCTTCAATGTGAAGCCGAAGATGATTGAGGGGCGACACGCGGAGTGCGGAGGTGCTGCAATAAGCAGGAACGCCGACGCCCCATGGCCAGAGGGCTTCTTCCCGGAGGTGTCCGATCTATGGCAGCGGAGGTGGTTTTACGTCACGGCTCCCAGAGGCACAAAGTGGGTGGCTGCGCCCGACTTCCGTTCTGGCCCTCCGCCTCCACTGGCGTCATGGGCCAATGTGGGACTGGATTGGGGGCCTACTAATGATGTACCAACATTGCAGAGCCGCATCCGTGAGCTTCTTGAGAGGGACATTAGCCTTGTCAGTGTAATTCAGGTAATGCTAGTCCGACGGATCTTGTTGTGCAAACGCCGACCTCTCCGGATGTGGGAGTTCAATCCAGAAGGTCCGCGGACTATTCTGCACTTCTTCGGCATGACGCTCGAAGGGATGTGTAAGTTATTCTTCGGACCACAAGTAAAGTGTCCGGACACCACCAAGGATGCGGGCCCGAGCTGCAACCGCCCAGATACCCGAGTAAGTAACCCAGAAACCAAACACTTCGTTTATATTTATCATAACATTATTCTGAAAACCATCCGCGGCCAGGAATGCCTCAGCAAGGCGGAGAGAATCAGGTGTCCGGTGCCACTTCCCGAAGGCTCGCCTAGTCCTGCCATAGCCAGGATGCTTAGTCATGTGCTAAGTCAAGTGCCCTCGGGGAAAGACGAAGGGAAGAACAGAGAAGCAGAACTTCACAGATTGCACATCCTAACCGGGGGAATTACTACCTCCACGAAGGAGGATAGTCGGGGAGGGGAATCTAAGGTCTCCTCCCCCCGCAGGAAGAAGAGGGCCGCCTCTGAAGACTTGGAGACGGAGGTGCCCAGACAAGGGAAGAAAACTTCACCAGGGGGCCCTGCCCCGAAGGGCGTCCTCACCGCGCCATGCCCGCAAACGGGCCAGCCCTCAGCCGAGTTGTAAGTTAATCGTAAATACAAAGCTTCTACTTCCTCCTCCGAAAACAATAACTAGGATCCATTCTTTGCAGTCCGGCTAGCAGTTCTTCTCGACAGGGTTCGTCTTCAGGGGATCTCCTTCCGGAGATGATGGAGAGTGAAACCCCACCAGCCTCTCTGCCTCATGGGGTGGGCGACCCCGAGGTGTCGTCACGGAGGAGTCCCGATTTGCCGAGGCCAGAAGCTAGTACTTCGGCCGCCCTGAGCCCGGAGCGTTCGGCTCCCACGGGGGGCGATAAGAAGGGTCCGACACAGTACGACGACTGGCCGGACACGCTGACGGGCCTTCTGGAGCAAGCTACTCTCTTGGAGGATCACCGTTCATTAATGAGCACGGTGCTTGAGAAGATTTCATCCGCCACAAGCGGGTTGAATGAAGCTTTTACAAGCCTGCTCAAAGGCTTTGAGGTATGTAGTGAAATACGCAATTTTTTGTTGTGGCGCACACTCTAGGTGTGCTCCGTATAGATAGTAGCCCCTGAGACACTGGTTGCCAGCCCTAGGCGGCAAATGAAGGATCACATTGTTAAGTAATGATCGCACTGAATTCATGCGCAGGTGGCTAAGGGTCCGGCGGCCGACCGGACCGTTGAAGTCGCCGAACTGAGGCGACAGATTGATGTTGTAGATGCCGACATCACGCTTGTGAATGAGCAGCTTAACGAGTCACAGAGTATGTGCTCTGTTTTCCTTGTTTTTATAGGAAATATTAAGAGGAGCATAATGTTAATATGATATGCTTTGACTGCAGGCGGAGCTGCTGCCGTGGAGGCCCTGAGGGCGGAGCTTGCCCTAGCCAAGGAACAAGCCCGGGCTAGCAATGCGGCTGCCCTAGAGGTGTCCGAAGAGTTGAGAGCCGAACAGGCTGCTCATCACCGAAGCGAAGATAAAATAGCCGAGATGGCTGTGGAGCTGAAAAACGCCGCCAACTGGCATGAGCTCCTTGATAAAGAGAATCAGGCGAAGTCAGCTGACCTGAAGAAGGCCCTTGATGCGGCCAAGGAGATGCGTTCCGAAATTAGGGATGCGCGGGAGGAGCTTCAACATGCCAGAGAAATCGCGGCTGGAAACCCCTATTTGTTGCAGATGAAGTTCTTAGATCCAAAGTACGCTCCTCTGGATCAACGCTGGAGCCCTGTAGACGCGTATGCGGATCTGGCGAAGAGTACGGCTGATGCGGCCAAGTTTTTCGAGGATCAAAAAGATAATGAAGTGGAAAGGCTGTTCTAGTCGCAATTCAGTGCTCCAACGCGCCCGTTGCCATTAAGTGAAAGGATGGTTGCTGTGGCCGAGCTCCATAGGTTGTCCGGTCTTGCGATGAGATCTGTAATAGACCATCTATGGCAAAAGGGGCCGAAGCCGGACAGTTATTTTGGTTTAGTGCAACAATTCCTTGGTGCCGTATCACGAATCGATGCCATCAAGAGGTCGGCGTGCATAGAGGGTGCGCGAATGGCTCTTGCCCGTGTTAAAACATACTGGACAGATATGGAGGCCACCATCATTGCAACCCAGAATCCGGCGGGAAGCCAGGATCCAGCCAAGCACTACTTGGAGTAGGTAACAGAAGGTGCTCATTTAGTAGAGGCTCAGTGCTCGAAGAATGTCATGTTCGGGTGACAAATCTTTCCGTTGTAAAAACAATTGTATTTTAATTATGGAGGCTATGTTTATACTTTCGCGCGAAAGTGTTATTGTGCCTCCTGTGCGGCCGTTTGATGTATATATAACTTGAAAGTTAGCAGTCGCTGGCTTCATCCCCACGCATACAATGCGGGGGTGTTTGCAAAAAGATGCGTAATCACACTTGATCCAATGTCTTGTTCCGTTAAGGAGGTGATCGCATGTCGAACTAGGCAACCGGACTATATAGCTTTAACACTTTCACTTAGCCATAGGAGTTTGACGGTGGGGCGACTATGTAGCCCCTGGTACCTTCGCGTGAATCCGGATACGGGCATGTGTGTACATGACCGGGGAACGGCCCTTCGTTAATGCGGAGGAACCCTAAAGATTCTGATGAGTCCTCGAGTGGTTAACCAGTCTCTCGCTATATCATGACAGTCAGTTTTCGGCTTTCTCTACTGAGGTGCTCGTCCGGAATAACCAGGGCACAATCGCAGTAGTTCTCCTTTGGCCGCCTTAGCCGATAAAAACAGAATGTAAGGCAGCAAACCCAGGAGCCGGGCAAACCCAACATTTGACCAAAGACATGATTCGGAGCTGATGCATATAAGGCCAAACTCGCGACGCCGAACACTCCCGAGGGTATTCGGACTTTATAACATATACTGGGCTGAGTAACACCCTTTATTATGAACCCTATATTTCTAGGTACGTGCATTATTCTATCGTGGCAAAATGCTAATAATGCCAGTATCCCCTGTGGGTATATTGAGTACCCATGGGATGTTAAGCAACAAGAGACAATAAAGAAGGTTTACACAGGGGCTTAATCTAAAGAGAAACCTTTGAGCGGGGCCCTGCTGCACGTCTGCGCCTTTGTCTCTGTTGTGCCGTGTCCTGGGAGGGTATCGCATGAATGGTGTCTGTAAAAAGGAAAACTCACGTAAAAGAGTATGACGTAAGCATGCGAAGAGTTGGCTATTATCAATGGATAGTAGAATGTAAGACATTGGCCTGTTAATAAGGTCAAGCCAAAAGGTGGGCTTTATTGAATATTTGTAGCCCCTGGTGTCCTCTATGGGATTACATGTATAGCACCCAGCTCAGGTTTATCAGGGCTGTTACCGACGGTTGTGTGCCGGACTCGTCTAACCGTGTCCGTGGTCTTAACGACCGATCATGCATTCTGATATTAGAAGCCGCTTAGTGTCCGGCTGCTAGAGTCGCCGCATACTCTTCCGCACGTAAGGAACGCTCTGTATTTCCGTTAATGGTGATGATGCCACGTGGACCGGGCATCTTGAGTTTAAGGTAGGCGTAGTGCGGTACTGCGTTGAAGCGGGCGAAGGCCGTTCTCCCGAGCAATGCATGATAACCACTTTGGAGGGGAGCGATGGTGAAGAGTAGTTCTTCGCTTCTGAAGTTGTCTGGAGAACCGAATGTCACCTCTAATACAAGGGAGCCCCTGCAGCGGGCTTCAACGCCTGGTATCACCCCTTCAAAGGTGGTGTTACTTTGGCTGATTCTGGATGGGTCTATCCCCATCCTACGGACAGTGTCCAGGTATATTAGATTGAGACTACTGCCGCCGTCCATGAGGACATTGGTGAGATGGTATCCGTCGATTATTGGGTCAAGCACCAAGGCAGCCGATCCTCCATGCCGCATGCTAGTCGGGTAGTCCCTGTGATCAAAGGTGATCGGGCAGGCCGACCAGGGGTTGAGTTTGAGGGCGACGAGCTCTACAGCGAATGCGTCTCTGAGCGCGCGTTTGCGCCTTCTCTTGGGTATGTGAGTCGCGTAGATCATGTTTACTATTTTTACCTCTGGTGGGAATTTTTTCTGTCCCCCAATGTTCAACTGGCAAGGCTCATCCTCGTCTTCACTTGGTGTTTACCGTCCCTTGTGTTCGGCATTTAGCTTGCTGGCCTGCTTAAAGACCCAACATTCTCTGTGAGTGTGGTTCGCAGGATTTTCGGGGGTGCCATGAATTTGGCACAGTCTGTCCAGGACTTTGTTCATGTCGGACGACCCCTCTTTGCTGCCTTTGAATGGCTTCTTTTGTTGGCCGGGTCGAGAGCCCCTGAATTTGACGTTGACCGCTGTGTTGTCCGGACTTTCTTCTTTGTTTTGACGCTTGTTTTATTGCGCCGTGGCTTCCCGTTGCCATACCTGATTTCGGATGTGCCTGGGTCGCTGGTGCCTCTACGGGCCAACCAGCTGTCTTCACCCGCACAAAAGCGGGTCATAAGGCTTGTTAAGGCTGCCAGTCCTCGTCTTTTCTTGGCCGAGGTGTCTGGCGAGCCACTCATCCCGGATACTGTGTTTGAAGGCCGCTAGGGCTTCGGCGTCCAGACAATCGACGATTTGATTCTTCTTAGTGAGGAATCTATTCCAAAGCTTGGGGGCGGACTCTCCGGGCTGTTGAATTATGTGACTTAAATCGTCAGTGTCGGGAGGTCGGACATAGGTTCCTTGAAAATTGGCCCTGAAAGCATCCTCAAGTTTGTCCCAACTTCCGATTGAATTTTCGGGGAGGCTTTTCAACCAATGCCGAGCTGGTCCCTTCAACTTGAGGGGAAGGTATTTGATGGCGTGGAGGTCGTCCCCATGAGCCATGTCGATGTGAAGGATAAAATCCTCAATCCAGACCCCGGGGTCTGTCGTTCCGTCATATGCCTCTATGTTCACGGGTTTGAAACCCTGTGGAAATTCGTGGTCCAGTACGTCTTCGGTGAAGCACAGAGGGTGAGCAGCCCCTCTATATCTGGACATGTTGTGGCATGCTGTCGACTGTTGTTGTGTCCGGTGCTGATTCCGAACCGGTATTCGATCAGTCTGATTGTTTTGGTGACCATAATCCTGCACCTGAGCGTGTCCTCTAGATCCATAGATGGACCTCGTCGCGCCGGCCTTTTTGTCCGGGAGCTCGCGTAAATCTTGTGCGGCGTCAGTAGCTGCTCTGTTGCGGTCATGAAGTGGTTGGTCCGGCCTGTCGACCGTATTGTTCTTCAGCAGAATGGCCTCTTCGTCGAATTCTGGCAGCAGCTTGCGCTTCGGGTAGCTCTTTGTGTGGCGATCGTCGCCGTATTTTTCTTTAGTGTCTAGCACTTTATTCCATCTGCGATTGAGAGTTTCCTACGCGGCCTTAAGCCTTTGCTTCTGCTTCTTTAGACTTCTTGCTGTGGCCATAAGCCTTTTGTGGAGGTTATCTCGTTCTAAACGATTTTCCGGGATGATGAATGCATCGTCGTCCGGACTGTGCTCCTCTCCCGGGGCAGGTTGATGAGTTCGTCCCTCGGGATCACTGTGATAGGGTGTCTGCTCCGGGCTGTGTTCGGCGTGACCTGGCTCATCCTGCTCCATCGCTGGGTCCATATGGTCGCCGTTGCCATTGGAGTTGACTGGTGTGTTGATCTTTCGAGCGCTGTTATCGCTGTTCTTACTGTGGCTGGACTTAGAGCGGCGTCTGCACCATCGTTTTGGCTTTTGTCCGGGGGTTTTATCCTCCGTTTTGTCGCCATCGTCCTCCTTAGGCGTGTCCACCATGTATATGTCATATGATGAGGTGGCAGTCCAACACCCCGTGGGCGGTGGTTCTGAATCATCCCCTGCACCGACATCCATACCATCGGTGTCATCGAGTCGAAGTCAAGCATGTCTCTTACGTCATCAACAGTGGCTATGAAGTGGGTGGTGGGTGGGCAACGAATTTCTTCATCGCCTTCTTCCCCCTCGAGCCGGAGATAGTTCGGCCAAGAGTCTCCTGACAAAGAGAGAGACCTTAATGAATTCAGCATGTCGCCGAAGGGTGAGTGCTGGAAGATATCCTCAACGGTGAATTCCATTGCCGGAGCCCAACCAGAATCGGCAGGCTCGGGGGCGCGCGGTCTGGGACCTATAGCCGGACACAAGTCCGGTGGTCCGGAGACACAGACTTCCTTGGGGGTGAAGTCTGTGTCCGTCCACCCGTCCTCGGACGACGCGATCTGCCCCGGACTTAGGTCCGGAGCTATCGCGGGTGCGATATCTGAAAGTGCAACTATCCCTAGGTGGTTTTGGTAATTCATAACAACATATAGCTCCTTGAGCTAATGCTATTCCAAGACTATTATTTCAGGAAAGCTCAATGAATGGCATGGCATGGATGATGAAAGTGGATCCCTCAAAATACTAAGGACAAAGGATTGGCTCAAGCTCAAAATCTCAAGACTCTTCATTTCACATTTTAGTGATCCAAGATCACATTGAGTCTATAGGAAAAGCCAATACTATCAAGGATGGATGAGGTGTTGCTTAATGAGCCTCTTGCTTCATGTGCTTTGTGATATGCTCCAAAACCCTCAACTACTTTCCCACATCCACAAATGACCTAAACCCAAAGCTAAAATCGGTCACACCGATTCTTCCTATCCGGCACCACCGATTTCAAAAGTCATAGCCACTGCCACAAACCCTAAGCAAATCGGTCCTACCGATAGGGATCTCGGTCTCACCGAGATGGGGTTGTAATCTCTCTGTTTCCCTTCATAACATTTCGGTCCAACCGAAGTGAGTGATCGGTCCCACCGAGATTGCAATGTAAACTCTCTGTTTCCTTTTTGTAACATTTCGGTCTCACCGAAAAGAGCAAATCGGTCCCACCGAGTTTACTTGACCAACTCTCTGGAAAGCTTATTACCAAACTGGTCTCACCGAGTTTGTGTAATAGGTCTTACCGAGATTACGTTATGCCCTAACCCTAACCGAATTGGTCTCACCGAGATGCATGCCAGTCCCATCGAAAATCACTAACGGTCACTAGGTTTACTAAATCGGTCCGACCGAGTTTAACGATTCGGTCCCACCGAGTTTGGTAAATTGTGTGTAACGGTTAGATTTTGTGTGGAGGCTATATATACCCCTCCACCTCCTCTTCATTCGTGGAGAGAGCCATTAGAATGAACCTACACTTCCAACTTACCATTTCTGAGAGAGAACCACCTACTCATGTGTTGAGACCAAGATATTCCATTCCTACCATATGAATCTTGATCTCTAGCCTTCCCCAAGTTGCTTTCCACTCAAATCTTCTTTCCACCAGATCCAAAACCTATGAGAGAGAGTTGAGTGTTGGGGAGACTATCATTTGAAGCACAAGAGCAAGGAGTTCATTATCAACGCACCATTTGTTACTTTTTGGAGAGTGGTGTCTCCTAGATTGGCTAGGTGTCACTTGGGAGCCTCCGACAAGATTGTGGAGTTGAACCAAGGAGTTTGTAAGGGCAAGGAGATCGCCTACTTCGTTAAGATCTACCGCTAGTGAGGCAAGTCCTTCGTGGGCGACGGCCATGGTGGAATAGACAAGGTTGCTACTTCGTGGACCCTTCGTGGGTGGAGCCCTTCGTGGACTCGCGCAGCCGTTACCCTTCGTGGGTTGAAGTCTCCATCAACGTGGATGTACGATAGCACCACCTATCGGAACCACGCCAAAACATCCGTGTCTCCAATTGCGTTTGAATCCTCCAAACCCTTCCCTTTACTTTCTTGCAAGTTGCATGCTTTAATTTCCGTTGCCTATATACTCTTTGCATGCTTGCTTGAATTGTGTGATGATTGCTTGACTTGTCCTAAAGTAGCTAAAATCTGCCAAACTCTAAAATTGGGAAAAGGTTAAGTTATTATTGGTCAAGCAGTCTAATCACCCCCCTCTAGACATACTTCAAGGTCCTACAATATCCCACGTATTGTCTGACAGCAGGTCTAAGCCATGCCCTTCGGGACTGTTCGGTGCTCCTGGCATAGGCCCAAATCCATCAAAGATCAAGTCTCCGCAGATATCGGCCGTGTAGTTCCAGTTTCTGAACCTGACCTGATGGCCAGGGGCGTAGCTATCGATCTGCTCTAGATGACCAAGCGAATTGGCCCGCAGTGCGAAGCCACCGAACACGAAGATCTGTCCAGGGAGAAAAGTCTCACCCTGGACCGCGTTGTTGATGATTGAAGGAGCCATCGAGCCTTGCAACGACGACACAGAGGAACTCTCAATGAAAGCACCAATGACGGTGTCAAAACCGGCGGATCTCGGGTAGGGGGTCTCGATCTGTGCATCTAAGGCAAATGGTAACAGGAGGCAGGGGACACGATGTTTTCCCCAGGTTCGGGCCCTCTCGATGGAGGTAAAACCCTACTTCCTGCTTGATTGATCTTGATGATATGAGTATTACAAGAGTTGATCTACCACGAGATCGTAGAGGCTAAACCCTAGAAGCTAGCATATGATGATTATGATTGATCCTCTACGGACTAAACCCTCCAGTTTATATAGACACCGGAGGAGGCTAGGGTTACACAGGGTCGGTTACAAAGAAGGAGATCTAATATCCGGATCGCCAAGCTTGTCTTCCATGCAAAGGAGAGTCCCATCTGGACACGGGACGAAGTCTTGAGTCTTTTATCTTCACGGTCCATCAGTCCGGCCGAAGTATATAGTCCGGCTGTCCGGATACCCCCTAATCCAGGACTCCCTCACCAGGTTTCCCAACACCATCAACCACATTGGAACCAAGGCTCGGGAGGCGCCTCCGTGATGGCTTGCATATCTTCGTAAAGGTCATAAGCATGCAAGATCAGACGAGGACAAGAAGACGGCGATCCTCGGCGAGATCCTCACCGAGGAAACCCACGAGACCTCCGGCAAGATCCTTGCCGGGGATGACCGTGATGCCACGGCAAGACCCTTGCCGAGGCCCCGACAAGACTCTTGCCGAGGACATCAGCGGGGCCGCGGCCAGGCCCGCACCCGCCAAGACTCCATCGCCGTTCCCATGCAGCTGCCAGCCTAGCCAGCGAGGCAAGCTCCTGCGTGGCGACGTGTGTCCTCCAGACCAACTCAGCAAGCACCTGTGTGGTGGCATGCAAATCTTCGTGAAGACGCAGCCACCGCACCAGCTCAGCAGCCTGCCTGCCTACATGGCGCCACACGCCTTGCTGGCCAGAACGCGTGTTGAAGTAGGGCGAAGCAGCAACGGACGGGTCGGGCTTTGCTACCATCCCCCGATAAAGCGAGGGGACACCTAAGGGGCGCATTTAATGCGCCTTGTCCCGTAATGACAGGCGATAAGCATAGCTAGTGTACCCTTTCCACCTCCTGTGTGCCACTGTGGTGCCCCCCCTTTTCCTATAAAAGGAGGCATAAGGCGTACTGGAGGGGGATTCGGCTTTTTGGACTACGCACGCGCCATAGCAAGTTCAAGAACACAAGAACATTCGGATATACACCAAAGCAGGACTAGGGTATTATGTGATCCTCGCAGCCCAAACCTGGGTAAACGACCCTTGTGCTGGCTCTTAGACCCGCTCTTTCCACAACCTCGCCCCCGCCGACCATAGTAGGGATTCTCGTGATCCCATAGGTGTCGTTCCCACCAACAGTAGTTCTCTTGATTCCACTAATGATTCTCTTAGCCAAGTTACACTTGAACAAGAAAATAGCTTATTGAAGGGAATTACAGAGAAAGGTGTTTACAAGAGCCTTGCCAGAAGTAAGCAATTTGAGGAAATTGTACGCACGCAAGGAATGCACCGGAAGAATCAAGGTGTTGGTTTTGAACAAAAGTTCAATGCCAATGGAGTTGAGTGGGAAGAAGATCAATACCCCAAGACAAAGTTTGTTCCTCAACAAGAGAAGTATGATCCCACTTCCTTCAGGGGAATACCAACTCAAGATGATCTTCCACCACAAGACAACAAACTAAAAGGCAAGGACAAGCTTCAAGAGGAGATTTATGCATTTGAAGAAGCTCCAAAGGCCTTGGTCAAGTGGGTTCCCAAGACTACTCCAAGTTCTACTTCATCAAGTATGACTACAACCCCAAGGATTCCCATCAAGTTTATGTGGATCCCAAAGAAGAAGAACTAGAGAGTCCTGAAGGGTGACTCGGCCAACATACTTCACTCATATTCATATTGGCAAGGACAAGTGCAATCAACTTCCACATCTTGCACTAGTTCAAGGAGTCACAAACCCTCTTGCTAGTAAGTCAAGGGACAAGGTAACCAAATGCTTTCATGGACATTATCATATGTGTACTTCACTCCATGTCTATGGATATCCTTGTTTGTTCCTTGTGGGACTAACCCACATAGGTATTGAAAGTGCAACTCACTCCAATGGAATGGATTGCTCCAAATGATTTGCATCAATATTGAGCATCCACATCTTCAACATCTACATGAAGTCATCATCGACAAAACTCAAGGTTAGTTCATCCCTCTAAAAGGGGATATCACATCAAGGGGGAGCTTTACTCTAAGAATTGAGCTATAGCAACTCTAATGGTGTGAGCACAACAATGCTTTATGTAAAAGTGGTAACCCCACTTGTGCTTAAATGATGAGTATGACCTATGATCAAATGTTCTCATTTGAATCCTAAGTCAATATACTCATATATAGATGACCTAGTCATCGCCAATTGCTTGATAGATGCTAGAGTGTTTGTAGCGACCTGACCCGAATGGATCGAAGTCTCTATGCTTAAGTGTCATCCCTAGATCGGTATGCTGACACACACAGTACTCGAGATTTATAACAGAGGTAAATCACATGTATAAAGTAACATAAATACTATTACCTCAATCTATATAGCGGAAGTAACATCAAGGTTGTGGAGTACCAACAAAACCAACGGTAAAGTTGAGTATAGACATCGTAACCCTAACGTATCACCTACTCGCCGTAAGATTCCTGCAACATGAGACGTTGCAGCCATGTAGGTCAGTACATTGAATGTACTGGCAAATTCACACCATAGGATAATGATGAATAAAATCTATCACTACATGCATAATTGGCTGGTGGAGACTCTAGGTTTAATTTTGCATAAAGCTGAATTTTTTCTACAACAAAGGAATATATTTTATTTACTACAAAGTTTATACCAATATTGAGAAGGTTCTCCCAACTCAATTCCAAAGTAATAATTATAACCCAACAATTTCATTAAATAGAGTGATGAGATCAAATCAATAATTCAAGTACCAGATACTCAAGATGTCCATAACTGGGGACACGACTAATCATGATTAGTTTGTACACTCTGCAGAGGTTTGCGCAATTTTCCCCACAAGACTCGACCGCCTCCCTTGAAGTCCTTGCACTGCCTGGTGTTTGAGAACGGGATGACCGAGACACAGTCTTTCAGAAGCATTTATTCTCTACTCCGGGCGGACCGGTACACCTACAATCTCCCTAAATCTGCTAGTCCACCTCTTCAAGAGCTCACACAACTTACTCAACTATGCCAGAGCCCATAATGGCTTGTGGCTGCACACGGAAGTTTCTAGTTATGAAATATCATATGATCCCTTTGAGCCTGGGTGGCATTCCATAGGGTGATCACACGGGTACTCCGGGATCCCCTTGGGCAAGTATTGGGTTCTCCAGGTGCCCGGGCAAACCACTGGGTGCTCCAGGGTGCCCCAATCAATCCACCCAGATGTGTATTAAAGTAGCCACCTTAAGTTTCCCTTAGTTAACAATATCTCTCACACCTTTCATGAATTCTCTTCAACCAAACCACGTCTACGAGCATAGCATAGTAGTATAGGCATAACGTAGTAACACCCAAGGGTTTGAATATAAGACAATAGGTTCCTACCTCATCAACTACTTCCTAGTACCCACATGTTATCAAACCTACTCATGCAATGTTTGAGAGTTGAAACTAATGCATAAAAACTTGGTATGAAAAATATGATCAAAGTGTGAACTTGCCTGTACTGTTGTTGAAGATCCTTGGCACTCATAACTCCAGATAGTTCTACTCTTCACTCTCCGTTCAATCTGTCGTAAGCAATCAATAGTAACCACACATAAGCAATCATGCAAAAGAACCAAAGAAAAGATCTCGAAAAACTTTGAAAACAAGCAATTAACTCTTGCAACAGAAAAAAATTTCTAACAATACTGAAATTGAGTGAATTTGGCCTTATCAGAAAGTTTAGCTCAAGAGCTTTGATTTGCAAAAAGAATCAATTAAATTGGAGTTATAAAGCTCGAGTTATGAACAAAAGAAGTTTGAATTAAAATCTGTTTGAAAACAAATTTTAAAATTTCAAAAATATGTTTAAGTTGTTTATGTGGATAGATGAGATCATAACGAAGAAGTGGGCGTTGGTTCCGTTGGATTTGGATAAACGAGCAAAAATTTGTGGTCATTTGAAAACCAGGGGCTAATTTGTAAATAAAATACTCACGAATAGGTCCCTGATGTAAATAAACAAAAAAAAAGAAAAGCCTATCGAGGGAACGCTCGCTAATAGAAACTAAAATAACGAATTCGTTCGCTATGAAGACATAACCAGTGAACGGTCACTAGATAGATCTAACTAAAAAGATAACCGATCTAAGAAGAAAAACCGAAGAAAACCGAGTCGGGTTTTGCGGATTTTTTTACCGGTTCAGTGAAGAAGAACCCATGGCGGCGGATCGGACCGGCTCTGGCAGATCGGGCACGGGCTCCTGTGAGGCGGGGCAGCAGCGGTGATGGCGCTCGAGCGGCGGCGGCTTGCGGTGCTGCAGGGCGTAGTGCGGCAGCGGTGCGGGTGGCTACGCGGTGGCAGCGGCGAAGTCGGCGGTGCGGTGGCGAGATGCGGCACGATAGTGGGGCGAAGTCGGCGGCGGCGATGCGATGTGAGGAGGAGAGGGGGCGGGGTCCCGGTACTTAAGGAGGGAGGGGCGGGGAGGCAACTTGGAGGAGGGGGCAAGGCGAGGCGGCGTTCGAGGGGGTCACGGCGGCTCGGCGGCGGACTCCCGAGCGGAGTCCCGCTTGGGGACAGAGGCAAAAGCGGTGCGCGGGATGCTGGGCTGCGGCCTGGCGGTAACGGGTCGGCCCAGTCGGCGGAGAGGAAATGTTTTTTTTTCAAAAAATAGACACACAAAAATAAAATAAACCCTATAAAAGAAAATTTAACAAAGGCTTTTTATATATCAAAATTTTCAGAAAAAGATTTTCTACAGCTTGAACATTTTTCTATCGTCAAATAAAATACACAAAAATTTAGATAAAGCAAAGAGTGATACTGATTTACTTAAAACCCAATAAAATCATTTTAAATATACCAAATGATTTCGAATTTATTTCTCTCCAATTTTCTAATGTAGGGAATCATTTTACCCTAATTTCCATATATTTTATTTTTGGAGAAAAATAATTTTAATAAAACCCAAATAACTCCAAATTGAAAATAATTTCAAAAGGGACTTTCAGTTTGATTCTTTGAAACTTCCAACTCATATTACATATGATTTGAAGAAGTCATTTTATCTTCTCTCATGAAAATTATTGAGTTGCATAAAGTTTCCGAGTTAGAGTTATTTCCAAATGAGATTCAAATCTTTTCAAAACCCTTTTCATTTATTTAAAAAGAAGTCATATCATCTTCACTCTAGGGTTTTGTTTTTGAAAAGAATTTGAATTCATTGAGATCATAAATACAAGGTGAAAGTTTGGGAAAGTCATTTCATTCCCTCTCATTTAACTTTCAAAAAGTTTCAATTTCACTCAATTTCACACAAGCAACCACACCAAAATCAAGCAATCAACCAAAACTATTTGTTTAAATATAACATTCCAAAATTTAGAATTTTGGGATGTTACAGTGTTTGTGCATGCTTTGCAACATATTTCATTTGCTATCTTGTTGTGTGAGCATGTTGGTTGCATAAATTTCTCCATTCGAGGACATCCATTTGTTGCTTTGATTGTTTGGCTTTTCTTTTTGCAAAATGGATGGACAAGAATGCCTAAGTACTCCCTCTAGCTATCTATGCTTTTCTCGTCTCAAACTCTATTCATGCTACATCACAAAGTTTGATCAAGTCATATTCGGACCCTCTGAGTGAGGAGCACTCGGAGCCACCGATTCGTCATAGACTTAACTTCCAAAACCTCTTGGTGCATTTTGGTCTGACCGATTCATACCATTCAGTCACACCGAGTTCATTAAGTTGATCTAGGTTTTATTCTCGGTGCAACCGATTTGAACCTTCCGGTCACACCGAGTTGCAGCAACCGCTTGCGATTCTGCATCTCGGTGCCACCGAGGTGTTCCACTCGGTCACACCGACAGAGTCTAGATATATATACCCACTGGCCAAAAATTTGGAAATGTCTCCAAACGCTTCGCCCACGCTTGTCCAGCTCTGCCGACTTGTGGTCTTCGGATCGTCTTCTCGTCGTCAGTGTCCTCTTGCTGCTGGTCTCCATCACCGTCAATGGCAATCTTTACCGTCGTTGTTGCCGTGGTGGGTTCATCACCAAGTTAGGGTATGAACTCGTCCCTTGGTGCCATCCCCACTCCGATTCTGAGCACAAAGATCAATGCATGTATTCTTGCCACTTTTGAGATTACTCTACCCACTGTAAACTCCGTTAGATTATATTTGATGCAAACATTTAGGTTTAGGTTTCCGCCGAACTCATCTCGGACCGACCGATATTAGGATTCCGGTCTCACTGATTTAGCTTAGGCCATAGCACAAATATTTTTCGGTCTGACTGAAACATACCAATCAGTGTGACCGAGTTCATTTCTCAGTGAAACCCTAGCAACTCAAAGTCACCGAAATGCATCTTGGTCTGACTGATCTTGCTACTTTAGACTCCAGAACTGCTTCAGTGTCACTGAGTTTATAATATCGGTAGCTCCGAAATGCTTTCTGTAGAATACTAAAACTAAAATTTGACTTATTTGTTTTGCAAAATGCATGTGCTTTATGATGCTCATCCACTCTGTCTCAACCTATCCATTCACAGGGTCAGCTTTCAGTGTCAGAGATGTCAAACAACAGTGATAGCTAGAACAGGTCAGAAGAGCAAGAAAATCTGAGTGAGGGCAAAGGAAGAAGATAACTTTTGACTTGGAAGATGAGGACTTTGAGATTGAGGAAATAACCTCAAAGAAGAAGCTTGTTAAGAAGGAATTTGGTACTACTGCATCCACCAAGCCTGGCATGCACAAGAAGGCACCTGCCAAGAGAATACCTATGTCAAAAGCCAAAGCCTCAACTCAAGATATTGCTGAACCAATAGAAAAATAGGCTGCTGCAGGAAAGAAAAGGAAAGAAAGGGTCAAGAAGACCATGGCTAGAGTGATTGGAAAGCCATCTATGGTCAGGGAATCAGATGAAGAGGAGGAGGAAGAGCCCATTGCACCTCCTACCAAGACCCAGAAGCTGATGGGAGATGCTATCAAGTCTGGGGCTGCTCCATCTAAGCCCAAGACAGCTCCCAAGTTTGTTGCTCCTGCTGCTCAAGTTTCAAAGCCTACAACACCCAAGAGTTCCACAAGAAATATCTCAGCTGCAGAGAAGAACAACGCCCCAGTGCCTGAAGTTCAAGAGGATGTTGAGCCCCAAGTGCTCAGGAAGCTCAAGCCAAAAATCCCAGATCATGATGATACTCATCCAATTGCAGAGAACATGAAAGAGAGAAAAGATGCTGGTCTTAGACTATGGAGACAGACAAACCCCTATGCTATAAGGAGAAGGACCGTTGTGGATTACATGTTTCACACCAAGGAGCATTAGGACTTCTATGAGACAGTTCTTTTGGACAAGAAGCCCATAGTCAGGTATATGAGATGGGTGGACTAGGAATACATTAATAACAATGCTGATTACTTTCCTGTAGTTCATGAGAGTTTCAGGATGAATGAAGTTGATACTTTTGTTGGTTAGGAGCTTACAAAATGGAATGATGAGATGGTGATGCAATTTTATTCAACTGCACATTTTTACCCAGATGGAAAGATTATCTAGATGACTAAAGGTACTAGGTACCAATCCTCCATTACTGAGTGGGCCAAGCTGATCAATGCCCCTGAAAAATATGAGCATGACACAGATGCCTATGCCAAGCCAGGAAAGATCATAACTCCATGGCACACATGTACAAGGAAATTCCTGATGATGCCCGAGAGACTTACAAGTTTGGCTCCATCTGCTGTCAAGGCTGCCTACCTTCAACACTGTTTTGAGGTATACTTTGTTGCCCAAATCAGGAGATGACAGGTTGATTAGAGGGCACTCACGCAACTTGCTGCATATGTTTGATGTGCCAGAAAAGTTCAAGGTGATGACCTTGATTGTTGAAACAGTCAAGAGGATTGCAACAGATCAGAAGAGGTCATATGGTTATGCCCCCATAGATTCAGATGCTCATCAACTCTAAGATGGGAACATGCACACATCTTCTAGACAGAGAGCACCTTCCCCGGAGGCCATAATTTGAGGACAACATTGTTGTCATGGATGCATCACATCCTACATCTGTAGAGGCTCAAGGGAGAGAGAGAGAAATCAAAGGCAGCAAAGTCTTCCAAGGTTCCAGATGCCTCAGCTATAAATCACAAGACCAAGCAGGATCAGCTTAGCTATCTGCTTGAGGCCAAAGTGAGAATTGTGAAAGGACTAGGCACCCTAACTCAAAACCAAGAAAGTCTTGAGAGGATCATCGAAACAAAGTTTCATGATCTAGATTTGAAGGTCACAGAAATTCAGACCACAGTTGAGCGACTTCAAGAAGAAGCAGAGGACAGGAGAGCGAGAGCTACCACAGATGCATTTCAAAGAGTGCCAAGGGCACAAAGGTCTGTAGCTGTGCCAACCAGTGACACAAGAGCTACCACTTCAACACCTGCAGCCACTGCCCCAATTTCCCCTCCAGTTGCAACTCCTCCAGTTCCTCAGACATCAGCCAGATGCTGTCCTCTCCATGCCATCTTCGCACACTGGAGCTCTCGAAGATCGTGCTTAGAGTGCCGCATAGCACTATGCATTTTCAAGCTTTTTGGTAACTTGTTGCCAGAGGGAGAAAGTGTATAGATCATAGGCTTCGAGAGAGAGAGAGAGAGAGAGAGCTTTTTGCTCTATTTGCCTCTCTTGCTACTTGTTATTTGCTTGTTTGGATGCTGCATTATATGTGCTTGTGTGTGAGATACTTCTATGATCATGTGTTTGATCATACTTTGCTTTAATGTGTGCTTGAACGATGATATCTTATCACTTATGTATGATCATTCATGTTTGCCTTGGTGATGAGTGCATATTTTTTATATCCTATAAGTTTGAGCGCTCCACCAAGATGTATGTGACATGGAAGAGTAACCCATGATCCTAATGGATTGTGCATTTGCATTCAAAAGCAAATCTTAAATAATGCACAAATTTAGGGGGAGCTCTTGCTTATCACATACTTCTCAAAGTGATGATGTAATTCCTTGATATTATCATTTGTCGAAGCTTTGATCTATATGTTATCATCAATTACCAAAAAGGGGGAGATTGAAAGTGCAACTTATCCCCGGGTGGTTTTGGTAATTCATAACAACATATACCTCATTCAACTATAGCCATTCAAGTTAAATGTTTCAGAAAGTTCAATGATTGGCATGGTATCGACTAGAGATGTGGACCCCTCAAAATGCTAAGGACACGTATTGGCAGAAGCTCAAGACTCTTCATTTCCATTTTAGTGATCCAAGATCACACTGAGTCCATAGGAAAAGCCAATACTATTAAAAGGGGATGAGGTGTTGCTTAATGGTCTACTTGCTCAAAAATTCTTAGTGATATGCTCCAAAGCCCTCAACCACTTTCTCATATCCAAATTTGTCCTAAACCTAAATTCAAACTCGGCCCCACAAATTTGATTCATTGGGTGCCACCGAGTTCACTTGAGATAGCCATAGCCAGAAACCCTAATAAGTTTGGTCTCACCGATAGGGATCTCGGTCTCACTGAGATGGGATTGCAAACTCTTTGTTTCCCTTCGTAACATTTCAGTCATACCAAGATGAGCGATCGATCCCACCGAGTTCGCGATGCAAACTCTCTGTTTCCTTTTCGTAACATTTCGGTCTCACCGAAATGAGCGATCGGTCCCACCGAGTTTGCTTAACCAAGTCTCTGTTTGCTTATTGCTCGATCTCACCGAGTTCATGCGATCGGCCTCACCGAGATGAGGTTTCGCCCTAACCCTAGCCCATCGGTCCTAACGAGTTGATCTCGTTGGTCCCACCAAAAATCCTAACGTTCACATTTTGAACTAGATCGGTCCCACCGAGTTTCTTTATTCGGTCTCATCGAGTTTGGTAAAATGTGTGTAACAGTTAGATTTTGTGTGGAGGCTACATATACCCCTCCACCCCCTTCTCCATTTGTGAGAGAGCCATCATAACGTGCCTACACTTCCATTATGTCGGATATCGGGTTCCGGCAAAACCCTTAAGGTTCGAACTCTGGGGTGCACGCGAAGATCTTCCTCCTACTGATCCACGTCCCAACACCTCGTTGTGAATCTAAGCTAAACGATGAACAACACAGGGGACACAAGGTTTATACTGGTTCGGGCCACCATTGTGGTGTAATACCCTACTCCAGTGTGTGGTGTGGTGGATTGCCTCAGGGGCTAATGATCAACAGCACAAAGGAAGAACAACCTCACGAGAGGTGTTCTTGGGCTGGTGCGGTGAACTTGGGTGAGTTCGATCGCCTCTAGATCTGATGAGAACTTGATGCCCTCTACTGTGGTGGCTATCTCTATATATAGAGGCCCTGGTCCTCTTCCCAAATATTGAGCAGGAAGGGCGCCAACAATGGCCATTTTGAAGGGGAACAACTAGTACAAGTTATCCTGACTAAAGTTGGTCTTTAGCTGCCAAAGGCACTGGCGATGACGCCGTCTTGGGCTCCACGGTGACCTCCGTCCTGCCGCTCTGCTGGTATTGGTCTCGTTGCACCGAAATGGTAAACTTTGCTTGATGCCTCGGTACTCCACGCCTGCGCTTGCCCCCTTTGCACCAAAGAGGAAACAAGGACACTGCACAGGCCGGCGCCCGCCTGGCCTCGATCGTCATGGCTTGCGTCATGAGCACCTCGCGAGGTACCCCTGCCTTGAACTCTCCGCCTCCTCGTGAGCCTGCCTGGTGAGGCCGTTCCTAAGGAAGCCTTGCGTCGTCCGCCTCGCGAGGCTTGGCCCCTCGCGAGGGTCTTGAGCTTGAGTTGATGAAGATGGGCCGTACTGGGCCACCACTTAAGCCACGCCGCAGGCAGGCAAGTCTGGGGACCCCCGTTCCCGGAATGCCGACAGTAGCCCCCGGGCCCAAGGCACGTTCGTGTTGGAAATATGCCCTAGAGGCAATAATAAATTAGTTGTTATTATATTTCCTTGTTCATGATAATCGTTTATTATCCATGCTATAATTGTATTGATAGGAAACTCAGATACATGTGTGGATACATAGACAACACCATGTCCCTAGTAAGCCTCTAGTTGACTAGCTCGTTGATCAATACATGGTTATGGTTTCCTGACCATGGACATTGGATGTCATTGATAACGGGATCACATCATTAGGAGAATGATGTGATGGACAAGACCCAATCCTATGTCTAGCACAAAGATCGTGTAGTTCGTATGCTAAAGCTTTTCAATGTCAAGTATCTTTTCCTTAGACCATGAGATTGTGCAACTCCCGGATACCGTAGGAATGCTTTGGGTGTACCAAACGCCACAACGTAACTGGGTGGCTATAAAGGTGCATTACAGGTATCTCTGAAAGTGTCTGTTGGGTTGGCACGAATCGAGACTGGGATTTGTCACTCCGGTAAACGGAGAGGTATCTCTGGGCCCACTCAGTAGGACATCATCATAATGTGCACAATGTGACCAAGGGGTTGATCACGGGATGATGTGTTACGGAACGAGTAAAGAGACTTGCCGGTAACGAGATTGAACAAGGTATCGGTATACCGACGATCGAATCTCGGGCAAGTAAAATACCGCTAGACAAAGGGAATTGTATACGGGATCGATTGAGTCCTTGACATCGTGGTTCATCCGATGAGATCATCGTGGAACATGTGGGAGCCAACATGGGTATCCAGATCCCGCTGTTGGTTATTGACCGGAGAACGTCTCGGTCATGTCTGCATGGTTCCCGAACCCGTAGGGTCTACACACTTAAGGTTCGATGACGCTAGGGTTATAAAGGAAGTTTGTATGTGGTTACCGAATGTTGTTCGGAGTCCCGGATGAGATCCTGGACGTCACGAGGAGTTCTGGAATGGTCCGGAGGTAAAGATTTATATATGGGAAGTCCTATTTTGGCCACCGGAAAATGTTTGGGATTTTTCGGTATTGTACCGGGAAGGTTCTAGAAGGTTCCGGAGTGGGGCCCACCTGCATGGGGGGACCCACATGAACGTGGGTAGTGGGGGCAAGTCCCCAAACCCCAGGTCAAGGCGCACCAAGATCCCCCTTAGAAGGAATAAGATCATATCCCGAAGGGATAAGATCAAGATCCCTAAAAAGGGGGGATAACAATCGATGGGGAAGGAAATGATGGGATTTCTTTCCTCCCACCTTGGCCAACGCCCCAATGGACTTGGAGGGCAAGAAACCAGCCCCTCCACCCCTATATATAGTGGGGAGGCGCATGGGAGCTACACACGAAGTTCTGGCGCAGCCCTCCCCCTCTCCCAAGTCCTCCTCCTCTCCCACGGTGCTTGGTGAAGCCCTGCAGGATTGCCACGCTCCTCCACCACCACCACGCCGTCGTGCTGCTGCTGGATGGAGTCTTCCTCAACCTCTCCCTCTCCCCTTGCTGGATCAAGGCATGGGAGACGTCACCGGGATGTACGTGTGTTGAACGCGGAGGTGCCGTCCGTTCGGCACTAGGATCTCCGGTGATTTGGATCACGACGAGTACGACTCCTTCAACCCCGTTCTCTTGAACACTTCCTCTTAGCGATCTACAAGGGTATGTAGATGCACTCTCCTTCCCCTCGTTGCTGGTCTCTCCATAGATAGATCTTGGTGACACGTAGGAAAATTTTGAATTTCTGCTACGTTCCCCAACAGTGGCATCATGAGCTAGGTCTATTGCGTAGATTCTTTGCATGAGTAGAACACAAAGTAGTTGTGGGCGTTGATTTTGTTCAATATGCTTACCGTTACTAGTCCAATCTTGTTTCGACGGTATTGTGGGATGAAGCGGCCCGGACCGACCTTACACGTACTCTTACGTGAGACAGGTTCCACCGATAGACATGCACTTGGTGCATAAGGTGGCTAGCGGGTGCCAGTCTCTCCCACTTTAGTCGAACGGATTCGATGAAATGGGTTCTTATGAAGGTTAAATAGCAATTGACATATCACGTTGTGGTTTTGCGTAGGTAAGAAACGTTCTTGCTTGAAACCCATAGCAGCCACGTAAAACATGCAACAACAATTAGAGGACATCTAACTTGTTTTTGCAGGGTATGCTATGTGATGTGATATGGCTAAGGAGAATGTGATGAATAATATGTGATGTATGAGATTGATCATGTTCTTGTAATAGGGATCACAACTTGCATGTCGATGAGTATGACAACCGGCAGGAGCCATAGGAGTTGTCTTTATTTATTGTATGACCTGCGTGTCATTGAACAACGCCATGTAATTACTTTACTTTATTGCTAACCGGTAGCCATAGTAGTAGAAGTAATAAGTTGGCAAGACAACTTCATGGAGACACGATGATGGAGATCATGATGATGGAGATCATGGTGTCATGCCGGTGACGATGATGATCATGGAGCCCCGAAGATGGAGATCAAAAGGAGCAAAATGATATTGGCCATATCATGTCACTATTTGATTGCATGTGATGTTTATCATGTTTATGCATCTTGTTTACTTAGAACGATGGTAGTAAATAAGATGATCCCTTACAAAAATTTCAAGAAGTGTTCTCCCCTAACTGTGCACCGTTGCTAAAGTTCGTCGCTTCTAAGCACCACGTGATGATCGGGTGTGATGGATTCTTACGTTCACATACAACGGGTGTAAGACAGATTTACACACACGAAACACTTAGGGTTAACTTGACGAGCCTAGCATGTACAGACATGGCCTCGGAACACAGAGACCGAAAGGTCGAGCGTGAGTCGTATAGTAGATACGATCAACATGAAGATGTTCACCGATGATGACTAGTCCGTCTCACGTGATGATCGGACACGGCCTAGTTGACTCGGATCATGTAATCACTTAGATGACAAGAGGGATGTCTATCTGAGTGGGAGTTCATAAGATGAACTTAATTATCCTGAACATAGTCAAAAGATCTTTGCAAATTATGTCGTAAGCTCGCGCTTTAGTTCCACTGTTTAGATATGTTCCTAGAGAAAATATAGTTGAAAGTTGACAGTAGCGATTATGCGGACAGTAGAAAGCTTATGTCCTTAATGCACCGCTCAGTGTGCTGAACCCCAAACGTCGTTTGTGGATGTTGCGAACATCGGACATACACGTTTTGATAACTACGTGATAGTTCAGTTAAAAGGTTTAGAGTTGAGGCACCAAAGATGTTTTCGAAACGTCGCGGAACATATGAGATGTTTTCGAGGGCTAAAATTGGGATTTCAGGCTCGTGCCCACGTCAAGAGGTATGAGACCTCCGACGATTTTCTTTGCCTGCAAACTAAGGGAGAAAAGCTCAATCGTTGAGCTTGTGCTCAGATTGTCTGAGTGCAACAATCACTTGAATCGAGTGGGAGTTGATCTTCTAGATGAGATAGTGATGTTTCTCCAAAGTCATTGCCACCAAGCTGCTAGAGCTTCGTGATGAGCTATAACATATCAGGGATAGATATGATGATCCTTGAGGTATTCGCGATGTTTGACACCGCGAAAGTAGAAATCAAGAAGGAGCATCAATTGTTGATGGTTGGTGAAACCACTAGTTTCAAGAAGGGCAAGGGCAAGAAGGGATACTTCATGAAACGGCAAATCAGCTGCTGCTCTAGTGAAGAAACCCAAGGTTGAACCCAAACCCGAGACTAAGTGCTTCTGTAATAAGGGGAACAACCACTGGAGCAGAATTACCCTAGATACTTGGTAGATGAGAAGGCTGGCAAGGTCGATAGAAGTATATTGGATATACATTATGTTAATATGTACTTTACTAGTACTCCTAGTAGCACCAGGGTATTAAGATACCGATTCGGTTGCTAAGTGTTAGTAACTTGAAATAAAAGAGCTACGGAATAAACGGAGACTAGCTAAAGGTGAGTTGACGATATGTGTTGGAAGTGTTTCCAAGGTTGATGTGATCAAGCATCGCACGCTCCCTCTACCATCGAGATTTGGTGTTTGCGTTGAGCATAGACATGATTGGATTATGTCTATCGCAATACGGTTATTCATTTAAGGAGAATAATGGTTACTCTATTTATTTGAATAATACCTTCAATGGTCTTGCACCTAAAGGAATGGTTTATTGAATCTCGATCGTAGTGATACACATTTTCATGCCAAAAGATATAAGATAGTAATGATAGTACCACTTACTTGTGGCACTGCCATGTAAGTCATATTGGTGTAAAACGCATGAAGAAGCTCCATGTTGATGGATCTTTGGACTCACTCATTTTGAAAAGTTTGAGACATGCGAACCATGTCTATTGTTGTATACACATGAAGAAACTCCTTGCAGATGGATCGTTTGGACTCACTTGATTTTGAATCACTCGAGATATGCAAATCATACCACATAGGCAAGATGACTAAAAAGCCTCGTTTTTCAGTAAAATGGAACAAGATAGCAACTTGTTGGAAGTAACACATTTTGATGTGTGCAGTCCAATGAGTGCTGAGGCATGTAGTGAATATCGTTATGTTCTTACTTCACAGATGATTCGAGTAGATGTAGAGTATATTTACTTGATGAAACACAAGTCTGAATTATTGAATGGTTCAAGTAATTTCAGAGTGAAGTTGAAGATCATCGTGACAAGAGGATGAAATGTCTATGATATGATCATAGAGATGAGTATCTGAGTTACAAGCTTTGGCATGCAATTAAGACATTGTGGAAATTGTTTCACAATTAATACTGCCTGGAACACCATAGTTTGATGGTGTGTCCGAACATCATAGTTGCACCCTATTGGATATGGTGCGTACCATGATGTCTCTTATCGAATTACCACTATCGTTTATGGGTTAGGCATTAGAGACAACCACATTCACTTTAAATAGGGCACCACGTAATTCCGTCGAGATGACACCGTATGAACTATGGTTTGGAGAAACCTAAGCTGTCATTTCTTAAAGGTTTGGGGCTGCAACGCTTATGTGAAAAAGTTTCAGGTTGATAAGTTCGAACCCAAAGCGGATAAAATGCATCTTCGTAGGACACCCAAAAACAGTTGGGTATACCTCCTAATTCAGATCCGAAAGCAATAGGGATTGTTTCTTGAATCGGGTCCTTTCTCGAGGAAAAGTTTGTCTCGAAAAGTTGAGTGGGAGGATGGTGGAGACTTGATATGGTTATTGAACCGTCACTACAACTATTGTGTAGCAGGGCACAGGAAGTTGTTCCTGTGGCACCTACACCAATTGAAGTAGAAGCTTATGATAGTGATCATGAAACTTTGGATCAAGTCACTATCGTACCTCGTAGGGTGACAAGGATGCGTACTGCTTCAGAGTGGTACAATAATCCTATCTTGAAGGTCATGTTGCTAGACAACAATGAACCTACGAGCTATGGAGAAGCGATGGTGGGCCCAAATTCCGACAAATGGTTAGAAGCCATGAGATCCGAGATAGGATCCATGTATCAGAACAAAGCATGGACTTTGGTGGACTTGCCCGATGATCGGCAAGCCATTGAGATAAATGGATCTTTAAGAAGAAGAAGGACGTGGACGGTGATGTCACCGTCTATGAAGCTCGACTTGTGGCGAAGAGTTTTTCACAAGTTCAAGGAGTTGACTACGATGAGATTTTCTCATCCGTAGTGATGCTTAAGTCCGTCGGAATCATGTTAGCATTAGCTGCATTTATGAAATCTGGCAGATGGATGTCAAAATGAGTTTCCTTACCAGTCTTCGTAAGGAAAGGTTGTATGTGATACAATCCGAAAGTTTTTGTCGATCTTAAGGATGCTAAAAGGTATGCTAGCTCCAGCGATCCTTCTAAGGACTGGAGTAAGCATCTCGGAGTTGGAATATGTACTTTGATAAGATGATCAAAGATTTTGGGTTTATACAAAAGTTTATGAGAAACTTGTATTTCCAAAGAAGTGAGTGGGAGCACTATAGAATTTCTGATGAGTATATGTTGTTGACATATTGTTGATCAGAAATGATGTAGAATTTCTGGAAAGCATATAGGGTTATTTGAAAAGTGTTTTTCAATGGAAAACCTGGATTAGGCTACTTGAGCAATAAGCATCAAGATCTATAAGATAGATCAAAATGCTTAATAGTACTTTCAAATGAGCACGTACCTTGACATGATCTTGAAGGTGTTCAAGATGGATCAGTCAAAGAAGGAGTTCTTGCCTGAGATGTAAGGTATGAAGTTAAGACTTAAAAGCTCGACCATGGCAGAAGAGAGAGAAAGGACAAATGTCGTCCCCTATGCTTCAGACGTAGGCTCTACAGTGTGCTATGCTGTGTACCGCACCGGAAGTGTGCCTTGCCATTAATCAGTCAAGGGGTATAAGAATGATCCAGGAATGGATCATTGGACAGCGGTCAAATTGTCCTTGGAGTTAATAAGGACATGTTTCTCGATTATGGAGGTGATAAAGAGTTCGGCGTAAAGGGTTACGTCGATGCAAGCTTTAACACCTATCCGAATGACTCTAAGTAGCAAACCGGATACGTATAGTGGAGCAGCCATTTGGAATAGCTCCAAGTGGAGCGTGGAAGCAGCGTTTACAATATGACCTAGAGATTTGCGAAGTACATACGGATCTGAATGTTGCAGACCCGTTGACTAAAACCTCTCTCATAAGCAAAACATGATCAAAACCCCAGAACTCATTGAGTCTTAATCATATGATGATGTGAACTAGTTTAATGACACTAGTAAACTCTTTGGATGTTGGTCACATGGTGATGTGACCTGTGAGTGTTAATCACATGGCGATGTGAACTAGATTATTGCCTCTAGTGCAAGTGGGAGACTGTTGGAAATATGCCCTAGAGGCAATAATAAATTAGTTGTTATTATATTTCCTTGTTCATGATAATCGTTTATTATCCATGCTATAATTGTATTGATAGGAAACTCAGATACATGTGTGGATACATAGACAACACCATGTCCCTAGTAAGCCTCTAGTTGACTAGCTCGTTGATCAATAGATGGTTATGGTTTCCTGACCATGGACATTGGATGTCATTGATAACGGGATCACATCATTAGGAGAATGATGTGATGGACAAGACCCAATCCTAAGCCTAGCACAAAGATCGTGTAGTTCGTATGCTAAAGCTTTTCAATTCAAGTATCTTTTCCTTAGACCATGAGATTGTGCAACTCCCGGATACCGTACGAATGCTTTGGGTGTACCAAACGCCACAACATAACTGGGTGGCTATAAAGGTGCATTACAGGTATCTTTGAAAGTGTCTGTTGGGTTGGCACGAATCAAGACTGGGATTTGTCACTCCGGTAAACGGAGAGGTATCTCTGGGCCCACTCAGTAGGACATCATCATAATGTGCACAATGTGACCAAGGGGTTGATCACGGGATGATGTGTTACGGAACGAGTAAAGAGACTTGCCGGTAACGAGATTGAACAAGGTATCGGTATACCGACGATCGAATCTCGGGCAAGTAAAATACCGCTAGACAAAGGGAATTGTATACGGGATCGATTGAGTCCTTGACATCGTGGTTCATCCGATGAGATCATCATGGAACATGTGGGAGCCAACATGGGTGTCCAGATCCCGCTGTTGGTTATTGACCGGAGAACGTCTCGGTCATGTCTGCATGGTTCCCGAACCCGTAGGGTCTACACACTTAAGGTTCGATGACGCTAGGGTTATAAAGGAAGTTTGTATGTGGTTACCGAATGTTGTTCGGAGTACCGGATGAGATCCTGGACGTCACCAGGAGTTCCGGAATGGTCCGGAGGTAAAGATTTATATATGGGAAGTCCTATTTTGGCCACCGGAAAATGTTTGGGATTTTTCGGTATTGTACCGGGAAGGTTCTAGAAGGTTCCGGAGTGGGGCCCACCTGCATGGGGGGACCCACATGAACGTGGGTAGTGGGGGCAAGGCCCCACACCCCTGGTCAAGGCGCACCAAGATCCCCCTTAGAAGGAATAAGATCATATCCCGAAGGGATAAGATCAAGATCCCTAAAAAGGGGGGATAACAATCGGTGGGGAAGGAAATGATGGGATTTCTTTCCTCCCACCTTGGCCAACGCCCCAATGGACTTGGAGGGCAAGAAACCAGTCCCTCCACTCCTATATATAGTGGGGAGGCGCATGGGAGCTACACACGAAGTTCTGGCGCAGCCCTCCCCCTCTCCCAAGTCCTCCTCCTCTCCCGCGGTGCTTGGTGGAGCCCTGGAGGATTGCCACGCTCCTCCACCACCACCACGCCGTCGTGCTACTGCTGGATGGAGTCTTCCTCAACCTCTCCCTCTCTCCTTGCTGGATCAAGGCATGGGAGACGTCACCGGGCTGTACGTGTGTTGAACGCGGAGGTGCCGTCCGTTCGGCACTAGGATCTCCGGTGATTTGGATCACGACGAGTACGACTCCTTCAACCCCGTTCTCTTGAACGCTTCCGCTTAGCGATCTACAAGGGTATGTAGATGCACTCTCCTTCCCCTCGTTGCTAGTCTCTCCATAGATAGATCTTGGTGACACATAGGAAAATTTTGAATTTCTGCTACGTTCCCCAACAGTTCGGACTTTGCTTAGCAGCGAAGCAAAGGAGCAAGTGCGGAGCGCCGTGGGCCACAACAGCCTGCGGCCTTAGTCGCCGAGTGGCGGTTGATTGGACGTGGGCGTCTCCGCTTCCCCACACTGCCTCAGCAACTGCCCGATTTGACGAGTCCCTGCATGCAAAAATGAGTCATGTTTACCTGCGATCGTGGAGGCCGACGGTTGGCCTCCTCTGGACTATAAGTACGGAGCGGCGTGAGCCCCCGCAGTCCATCTCTGCTTGCTCCGCTCCTTCTTCCTCGCTCCTCCTCCATCTTGACGCCAATGGCGCTGATCCGCCGGTTCTCAGCCGAGGAGAAAGGAAAGGTCCCCCAAGAGGGGCCCGACCCGCTCCCACCGAAGAAGCGGCCGGTCCCCGGCCGCCGTGACGAGGCTGCTCGGCCGGAGACGTCGAGGCCTTGGTACGAGCGGCCACCCCCTGGGTTTCCGCTGCCCTTGTACGCCCGGGCTGAGGGCCCTAGAGAAGAAGATGCCGAGCGGCATCACCCGCGCTGTCGGCGACGTCGAGGGGTCACGGCGGTTCGCGTCGTCGCTCCTGGAGTCCACGCCGCGGACTCCTCTCGAGAGCTCGTGCTTCACGCTGCCATGCCCCCAAGCTCCTAGATTCGCCTTCCTCCTTCCTTTGCCTTCGAGATGCCGCCGAGGGGGCCTCTTGAGCTAAGGCTGCAGCACGCCGACTGCGGTACCCCTGCGAGTGGAGCGGAGGTTGAGGTCGTCGCTCCGGGCAAGGTCTACATGACTCGAGGCTGGGGCGAGATCGCCCGAGTCTGCCAAATGGGGGGCGCCTTCGTGATTCATTTCGAATACGATGGTTCCTCCTTGATGCTCTTCAAGGTCTTCGACGCGGAAGGACGCCGGCTGGAGTGCTTCCCTAGAGGAGGTGGCTAGGGCGGCAGTGTGGCAAGGGCTATGCCTACCATCCGCTTCCCCAGCGGCTCCTCTAGCAGCAGCGGAGATGCTGGGGAGTCCAGCGACTCTCCCGAGCTCCTCGCGACTCCAGAGACGAGCAACGACAGCTACGAGCCCCCGAGCTCACATTATGCTCGGAGCAAGGTAGCTGCATCATGCCACCGGTGCGGATGATCTGCATGGGGTTGGCACCGGTGCTTGGTGGCCCACTATTGATGATGGCGTTGCCCGTGGAGGCACATGTAGTTAGGGATCCTTAGGATTTGCGTCTTTTGTTTCCTGCGAGGAACCAAGAAAGTACCCCGCAGGGGCATGTAAAGCGTCTGTTGTGTCTTTTGTTGATATTATCCTTATAATGAAGTGGTGCAAGATGCTTGTCCTGTCTCGGCTCGGTTCCCCCTTTCTAACCTCGTGAGGGCTTGGTGCTCTACGCTGACAGGTCCCGGTCCCCAGGCAGGCTTCAGCCGTCGCTGGTATGCCAGGTCGCGATGCCGTGGTCAAGGCCAGGAGGTGAGCGGCCCGAGGTCCAGTGAGAGCCCCTGAGGCGCGATGCTCAGGAGGTCCCCTTTAGCGCTCAAGCGGCCGCCGCAAGGCGAGAAAGGAAGGCAACGTCATCGTCACAGGGCCGCATTAAGTGAGGGTTTGGTATCGCATCGATTAGCTATTCTAGGGGCGTGACTTATCTCGAAAGCTTGGAGCCGTTCCTTCGCAAGGTGCTGGGCCCGCGCGTCGGCAGCTGGGATGTCGCTGGGTCAGGCCTTCGTGAGCTTCTCCTCCCTTCCCCGCACTTCTCCTTCATGCTCTACGTCCTAGGGTCCGAGCCCTCGAGCGAGCTCAGCCGCCGCTGGTATGCCAGGTCGCGATGCCGTGGACAAGGCCAGGGGGTGAGGGCTGGAGAGCCAGTAAGAGCTCCTGAGTCGCGATGCTCAGGCGTCCCCCTTTTAACGTGCAAGTGGATCATTTGGGTAAGAGAGAGAGAGAGAGAGCTCGCGATGCCCCCCATATTATTCCTTAGGTGAACCTTATAAACCAATATGAGGGAAACAAGGACTGCCATTATGATTGCCGGCCAGTCATTGGTTGCGCCGAGGGAGTGATGAGGGCACTGAGGGCCTGGTGAGGTAGCGCTTTGCGGGGCTGCCGCGGCCAGAGCTCGACCACTCAGATTTGTCGACATTGCAGGGACGGACACATGCGCAAGCGCCCTGCCAGAGCGAGCGGCTCCAAAGGTACACTACAAAAAAAAGACACATCCGTGACATTTTGGGCCGAACGATTTTTTTTCTGTCATACATATGACACTTCTATGACGATAACTGTGACAAAACCCGGTATCATCATAGATGTGGTGGGCTCCTACTTCTATGACAAAAAATCATGACAGAAAATGGGATTTTCGTCCTGGGCGGGCCGGAGACGCAGCTGCATGACATTCTTTGGGCCGTCCATGACGGAAAAAACCGATGTAGAAGCGAGGGGAAGGAAAATTTTGGGGAGTTGACGGTTACGGTGGGAGGTCGGGGGCCGAGCGATGCGCGTTTATCTCGTACGTACGCGCGTGTGTGTGAGGCGTTGGCTCTAACTGAAGCCGAGCAAGGCGTTGGGCTCTAACTGAACCCGAGCGATTGCACTGCAGGCTATGCGTTACTGAACCCGAGGGATCGATCGATGGCTATTAACTGAACCCGATGGAGCGATTCCTTCGCTACTGCTGCTAACTGAAGCCGATCGATTGGATGAACAGTGAGCATTGCGGGGGGGTTTGGATGAACAGTGAGCGGTGGCGTTGTCTCTGGATGAATAGGAACCCGTGGTGTGGAGGGCTGGGTGAACAGTAGAAGGTGGAGGGGTGGCCGTGGAGGAATGGTTGAACAGGACCCCGTGGTGTGGAGGGCTGGATGAACAGTAGACGGTGGAGGGGTGCCCATGGAGGGGTGGTTGAACAGTAGCCGGTGGAGTAGCGCGCGGTAGAGGCTGGATGAACAGAAGCCCGTGGAGGTTGGAGGAGGTCGACGGTAGCCCGTGGAGGCTGGAGGAGGTCGACGGTGGAGATGAACAGTATCCCGTGGAGTTCCGTTTTGCGGTACGCCACACCCCTCCCCCCCCCCCCCCCCCCGTTTCGACCGTAGCGCTCCAACACAAGTCCGTTCCATCTGTTTTACGGTACGCCACACCCCTCCCGATGAACAGGACCCCCGTTTCGACCGTAGCGCTCCAACACAAGTCCGTTTCGTCCGTTTTGCTGTACGCCACACCCCTCCCGATCAACAGGACCCCCGTTTCGACCGTAGGAGATCCGTTTCTTCCGTTGTGCGGTACGCTAGGCCTCGTTTCCATCGTTTGTTCCGTCCAAGCTGGTTGGCTCCCACGCGTTCTGTTGCCTCCCGATGAACACGACACATTCCCTTGCCTTCCCATGAACAAGACGCATTCCGTTGCCTCCCCATGAACACGACGCATTCCGTTGCCTTCCCGTGAACACGATGCATTCCGTTGCCTCCCCATGAACACGAGCACTCGCCGTACGTATGCGCGACTAGGCTTTCGAGACCCCGCCCATATGTACACATACGTGGCCGTATTTTCTTTCTTGCACCCTGGCCGCTGTACGTACGTGTACATGCTATGTGCGCGCCTCTACTATGACACGTACGCGCCTCTACTACGACACGTGCGCGCCTCTACATCGACCAGTATATATGTACGTACAAGTTCCCGACCAGAATGACAATGCTACATACGCTTCGACCAGGTGGGTCCCGACTGTCAGGCAGTTCCTTGCGTGCGAAAATGTAGCTGGTGGGTCCCAGCAGTCAGAGGGGCGAATCATTTCTTTTTGCCCGGACGCACTTCCTTTGCGTGCGAAGATGTAGCTAGTGGGTCCCAGCAGTCAGGGGGCGAATCGTTTTTTTTGCCCGGACGCACTTCCTTGCGTGCGAAGATGTAGCTGGTGGGTCCCAGCAGTCAGGGGGCGAATCGTTTTTTTTTGCCCGGACGCACTTCCTTGCATGCGAAGATGTAGCTGGTGGGTCCCAGCAGTCAGGGGGAAACTTTTTTTTTTGCGAAATACGGTGGCCCGTCCAGTGGGTCCCTGCTATCAGGTGGAGGAATCATTATTTTCCTTGTAATAAGGAGGCACTTGCTTGCTGCGGCCGTGGACCCAGCTGTCAGCCTCTCCATGTACAGTCCACGTCCGATGGAAGTTGTTCCTTGACCACGTTGACCACGCTGCGCCGAGAGCACCACGGCGGTGGACGACGGCGAGGCCTAGGAAGGGGACGACTCGGAGCCGGGGAAGACGTAGCAGTTGATGCCCATGCAAAGAGGAGTACGAGGGTTCACTGGTTCGGCTGCAGTGTGAGGCTGCTGTCGCCGTAGATTAACAGGGGGTGTGGGTGAGTAGTGGGATGGCCTGGCCAGCGGTTGGACTAGTAGGGGGCGGTGAGGCCTCCACGGCATCACAGTCGGCCATGGGAGGTAGGAGCACGCGGCACGACCGGCGCTGGTTTGGGCAGCTGGAGCAAGAAGACCAGAGGTTGAAGAAGCACTACAACCGTTGGATGAACATCGTATGGTAACAGGAGCTAGAATCGTTCATATTGACTAAGTTGACAAAGCCCTCCGTCCTCGTCAACTTGGTAGGCCCACAAGTCAGCCTCCCAGTATGCTGGGTTCCAGCTGACAGGGGGAGTATTAATTTTTTTGTGCGTAATAAGGAGGCACTTCCTTGCGTGTGGAGATAGCTGGTGGGTCCGACAAGTCAGCGGGGGGCACTTTTTTTCGCGAAATACAGAGTCCCTTCCGATGGGTCCCACATGCCAGGTGGAGGAATCATTATTTTGCGCGTAATAAGGAGGCATTTCCTTGTGTGCGGCCGTGGACCCAACTGTCAGCCTCTCCATGCACAGCCTACTTCCGATGGTGTCGTTCGTTGACCACGCCGCGCCGAGCGCATCCAAGGTGGTGGACAACGGCGAAGCCCCGGACAGCAACGAGCCGGAGATGGGAAGACGCGGCAGCAGAGTCGCAGACGGAGAGGTGTACAAGGGTTAACTGGTTCTAGTGTGGTGTGGTTCGGCAGTCAGTGGAGAAGAACAGGAGGTGTAGAGGGTTGGAGGGATGGCCTGGCCAACGGTGGAGTAGCGCTTCATAGCGAAGCGTGCTAAGCAGAGCTGCTAGCAGCAGGAGGCGGGAGGTGGTCCCGGCGGCACTGGAGGAAGAAGACGAGAGATTGAAGATGGATGCCGGCCGTTGGATGTAAATCCAACGGCTAACATGTCAGAATCATTTGTTGACTAAATTTACAACGACTTCCGTTGGCTTCGACCTATTGGCCCATATTTAAGCCTCCAAAAATGTGGCACGTATTCAACCCATTTTTTTCATAATTTACAGTCTTTTTTTTGCACGGTAGAATTTACAGTCAATTTGATATATATTTTTGAATTACAGCCATTAGCTGGGCTGGGTGAACAATTAATGTAGCTTTCATGCGGCCCATTTATTTTATTTCCTAAAAAATTACAGGCCATTTGCACTTTATCTAGATACACGATTTTGCTGTGCTGATTCTAATTATAATGTTGGGTTGGGCCAGCAATGTTATCAAAAAATAAAAAAGGGCTGAGAATTTTGTTATAAATATATTTAAATAATAAGTGATATTATTACATCCGTCCTTAAATCTTACCAAGCTTTTGTACACAATCACTAGGATTTTCGTGCCAAAACAATCCAGGATTTTATTTGTTAAGAAATTATTTTTATAAGTTAATAAGATGTGGGATATTGTTTTCTTACATATGTAAGTATCTGTTAAATATATGATGACAATAAAAATAATATATAATAACATATAAAATAATTTAAATATATATAATATAGTTAAAAGGGAAACATAAGTTGTACCTGGCGTTCCTATTCTTATATAGAAAAATAGAACAGACTGCTGTGTTTTCTTCAAAAAAAAAACATAAATTGGGCTGCCAAAAATAAAACCTCGGATGGGAGGTCCATAGGCCGGTCGATACATGACGGCCCTAAGAAAATACAAACAGGCCCTCCCATCCGAGGTCGTGGGCTGCGCATGTTTAAAATGAAAGCCTAGACGGGGCAGCCCAAAACCACGTCCAACACTTGCCAAAACTCCGTCCCTCGTTTTCTTTGTGTTTCGCACACTCAACATTGTGTGGGCATTTTGACTGTGCATCATTTGAAGATGTGCTATGCATGAATGTTGATCAACATGATGTTAACTGGCTGGTAGTTCCATTTTCGACCACGAATAAAACTTCCAACATGATGTTAACGCTATTTGAAAAGGCCGTGTTAATATAAATGCTCTGCCTCTGAAAGTTGCAGTTTCTTATCTGAAACTAAACTTGCAGTTTCTTATCTGAAACTGAAACTTGCAGTTTCTTCTCATCTGCACTTTTATACTCCTATGAAACTACATTTTTTTAAGTGCTAAAATAGATCTCTAGAATTCATAAAATTCTTCATATGCTCAATACTGCAAATCTGAAATTCAAAAGACATTCATATATGAAAGTACTCTCAAAATACATAACACAAAACACAATTCACAACCTGCAAATACTGACAACCCTAAGCTCCTCCTGACAATTCACAACCTGCCCGACTATTGGGCTGGGGGGCAGTCCACTCCTATTCCTCGGCGGCAGACAGCCGCCCCGTGAGACGATGTGAACGGCGAGGGAGACGATGGTGGGGAAGCGTCGTCGGGCCAACTGCTTTTCTCCTCTTGCAGTTGGGTTCGGTCGACGAAGACTCCACCGGCTCGCTCTGGCAGGACACCCTCACAAACGGCACCCTGTAGATGCTCGATCCTTCAATCTCTGGTGGATGCTCCATCTGGGATCAATACTCCCACCACCGCTCCCTCACGATCGGATTCGGTGAATCTGTTTGCTCCATGGCCCAGAGGAGCAGCTCTATGTACTCCGGCGCAACTCCCTCCGGGAGTATCGTCGCCTTTTTGCTCGCTTGCAGATATTTGGCCATGGATGTCGCCGTCGCCGCTAGTTGGTCCTTGTTGTCAAACCAAGACTATATCTCCAACATCATAGCTAACTTCACAGGGTCACCGTCTGCGATCCTCACGTATCGGTTGTACTCCTGCATCGATCTACTTCTCCACAACACCTTCACTCACCAACGATGGTTTCTGAATGGAAGAGGAGAGGAGCGGCGCTGGTTTTGGAGAGCGACGCTTGTTTTGGACTGGAACAGGAGAGGAGGGACAGTGGTTTTGAAATGGAAGAGGAGAGGAGCGGCGCTGGATTTATATTGGAATAGGAGAGGAGTGGCGGTGATTTAGATTGGAACAGGAGAAGAGTGGAAGAGCGGCGCTGGTCTTGGAAGTATTTTTTTGTTGTTTTGCGTATTTTGGGTCAAAGTTTGACCACGTACTGTATGTGACAAGCAAAATGTGAATGCATGTCACCAAAAATTGTATCGTTTGGTTCGTATCTGAATGTACTTCCAAATTATATTATTTTTGCAACGTATAACATATATTTTATGTGCGAAAATCATGGTCAATTATGACCCAGAATAAAAGGGAGACTAGTTAATGTGGGGTCGCTTTCTTAATTGAAGGGTAAATTGATTTTGATTTTGATCCAGTCACAGCGCGCCGGCCCTCTCGCCCAATCCTAGATCGCCGCCGCACGCTCCTCTCCCTCTTCTCCATTGCAAAACCACCTCCTCTCCTCTCCATCATCGCCATTCCAAAACCACCGTCTCGCCTCTCCCTCTTCTGATCTTCTCCATTGCAAAACCACCTCGTCTCCTCTCCATCATCTCCATTCCAAAACCACCGTCTCGCCTCTCCCTCTTCTGATCTTCTCCATTGCAAAACCACCTCCTCTCCTCTCCATCATCTCCATTCCAAAACCACCTCCTCTCCTCTCCATCATCTCCATTCCAAAACCACCGTCTCGCCTCTCCCTCTTCTGATCTTCTCTCCATTGAAAAACCACCTCCTCTCCTCTCCATCATCTCCATTCCAAAACCACCTCCTCTCCTCTCCCTCTTCTCTTTTGCAAGACCACCGTCTCTCCTCCCATCTTCCAATGCTAGCACCGGACCACTCAGAATGACATCTATGGAGAGGATGCAGCAGCGAATCAGGCAGATCGCTGGCGGCGACCAGGAAAAGTTAGCCAGGTTGAAGGAGATCCTTAGTTGGTTTGACAATGAGTGGGAGATTTCAAGGACGGTGCGGGCCATGTGGCAATGTATGCAAAAGAGAGAGATGGCAGCGATGAGGGCGGCGATGTACATGTACTCCTCGGCGGCAGTCACGCCGCAGTCCTCCGAGTTCATCGAGTATCTCCTATGGGCGATGGAGCAGACAGATTCGCCCGAGGCGACAGTCAGGCGGAGGTGGCGGGCGTACAGGTCGAAGGTCGAGCACCCAGAGGATAACGAATCGATCGAGTATGGTGTGTCGTTCGTGAGGGTGCAGAGCCAGCCGGAGCCACAGGAGTATTCGTTCTCCCACCGCAAGAGGAGGCCGGATGGCGCGACGTCGCTTCCCCGACGTTCTCCACGGTTCCCTCGATGCTCGCCTCATTTCAACGGTGCCGGTAGGGTTTAAGGTAAGCTTTGCACTAACCTAATCTTCCACCTGCTCATGCTTACAGTCAGTGTGACAGCTAATGAAAATCATGCTTACAATCAGTCTCCGAGTACTACGCCAACCACCCTAAAATAGCTCTGGACCTTTGGGTCAAAGTTGTGACACAGTGTACAAATAAAGAAAAATAGATTGGTGCTTCTTTCAGAAAAGAGTACTCCCAAGAAAACTACCAATATAAGCTACTTGTATTTGGTTAGAGGATTTGCTGCTGAGAAAGATCCGTCCACAGAGAGCGCCACACATCCCACTGGTTGTGGTGGATGCCAATGCGTGCATGCAACATGGTCGGTGTCGGTAATTTTTACTTGGCACACCTCGCACTCTGCATATATGCCGGTTCCGTACGTACATTTGTGGAGTTCCACCAAAATGCAGCTGAATAACCCTGTTTGCACAGATAATGAAAAAGCGTGATTACATTATAGTGGCACTAGTTGATGAAACACACAAAATAAATAGAAGAAAATATTGCGATAGTATCATAGTATGCCATGCTGCGAGGGCGAGATGGGCCCTGCGACGCCTCATACGGTACGCCTCATACTGGACATCGTCCCAAGTCTCCCAGATACACCTTCTGCCAGTGATGAACATCAATGTATAGCAGTAGTACAAGGAGGTGCCTTGAAACATTCAAATCTCTATTTTTGTACATATCGACTAAAATTAAGCACCCCAGTTTGCAGAAACGCTTAAACGTTAACAATGGGACTAGTTGATGAAACATACTTTAACAAAGTGAAGCACTTTCTTGATCTACATTGGAAATGAAATGATAGAGATGACACTCGCTCTATTTTAACTGTATTATTACTTCATTTTATCAGTGACACTAGTGTCGAGCAGGTGGCAAACGAGGTGTACCGTGCGTCGCAAGGATGGAGGCCGGGGGTGCTTAGACTGGCATGCTGAAGCTGGCTCTTTCAGTCACCAACATGGATGATTCAATTCATGGGATAGAGATGGAGGCCGGAGGTGCAGTTCATCTAAAATGAAGCAATATCCCGTGAGCTAGCAGCTTCTTCTTCAATTTTTTTTAAGAAAAGGGCTCCAGCCCCGGTTCCATTTCCATCAGAAAACGGAACCCACAGAGCTTCTTCTTCATTAGTTGCAATAAAATTGAGCAACATCAAGGTTGGTTGTGAAGCTCCTGGAATTTTCAACTATAATTTGGATATCATTTGTGCAGTTCAACTAAGATCGAGCGTGAAATGTATATCTCTGTATGCACAAAAAAGGTGGAAAGGAGGGTGACTAACAAATAACAAGTGATGAAACATGCATCAAATGAAAAGAAGCATGTTCCTTATCTGAATGGCAATCCTACAAGGACAGTAGCAATTTCTAAAGCAGTGGCATTGCTAGATATTAGTGTGGGCATCAGGATTAACTATGACAACCGTTAAATACGACATTACTTTGGGCACGGGAGAGTAGGCAGACTAGGACAGTTGCATTTCTAACGAAAAGAACCAACTTATCTTAATGGGAAATTTTAGCAGGACATGTAAAGAAGTGCCATTGATTCATATTACTGGAGGCATTACATTGAAAACAACATTGGTTTAACGTGTCCTTACTTTTAACAGTGCGACTGCTACATTTTACCAGTGGCATTACATAAAGAGTGGCGTGGGGCAACAAACATCAGAACATGATCTCTGGGTAGGTCCCATTTTTGTTCGGTATAGCCACCTTATACTGTGTGAGGCTAGCAAATCTAGTGCTGGACTTACTCTGTTGACTTGTCCCCCAGTCCCCACTTTCTTTCCTTTTTCAACCAATAGATCGGGTTTATATTGAGTTTGTACCGCGTTTCCCTTTATTTCCCTATTAGACCTAGAGACCAGTTGGATAGCCAGTCTCTGATACTTTTCGCCCCCATTATTTCCTCTTTCGACCAAGTCCTAGATTCAGGTAACAAATCCTCCCCCACCCCCACCCCATTTCTTCCTTGTTTGAACCAAGTAGTACTAGATTCGAGTGCATGAACTAGTTTTACCTCTTAAACGTAAAAAAATTAGGTGGTTTTCGAACAGCCAATCGATCCTATCTACGAGGGGGCCTGATAAATAGTAAAAGTTACAAATGCAGTGACGTCAGGAGCTCGAGAAGTAGAGCAAGGCCGGTCTCAAAGGAAGTTATACCTGACGGTCGCCGGGATGTCGCTAGGTGGGCGGCGGGAGGCCGGATCTGCCCACACTACGACAGCGAGGAAGAAGGGGTCGGAGGCCCTCCCTCGCCAGCAGTGCTTGGGAGAGAACGGCAAGGCAGGCTGATCGGGACGCGCCCAGCAGTGGGTAAGAGCCGTCGCCGAGGACGACCGCGTGAACGTTGCACCTTCTCACCTTCCCCATCGGAGAGGATCTGGCTGGATCTGTGACCAGCGGTGAGCAGAGAGAGAGAGAGAGAGAGTGTGTGGCCACCACTGTTGTGTTTAGATCTGGAGAGGCCGAGACGGTGTGAAGAGAGCAACACTAGCAAGCAAGCGCGGAGGCTCCTGCCTATATAGTGGAGTAGTACTTAGTTTTCTTTTGTCTACCGGAGCCGGCTTGACCTCGTCAATGACTGTCGAGAAGTCTTCATGCACGTGGCCCAGAGGCGCAGTTGTCGTCATTTTGATCTGAAGCGTCGGATTATAACATATAACACGGAAAAATGCCACATGACAAGAAATCATAACCTCACTGCCCAAAGGAGACAACATGAATCCCGACGGACAAACTAGACGAGGAACAAAGCTCAAATTAAAGATAAACTCGTAGAAAAGGGGTCCGTCGATAGATGTCCTAATTAACATAGCCGGCTTGACCTAGATGGCAGCTGAGTAGTCACTGTTCGTGCATGTGCCCCCAATGACTAGCCCAACTCAGTTGTCGCTATTTAACCCTCGTAGTGATCCGAAGCACATGACACATAATTTTGCGAGATGACAAGAAACCTTTTTTTAGATTTCTCACCACAACTACAGCCAAGTACAACACAACCTGCACGATATGTAGACAATAGCCAATCCAGGCGTGTCTGCTGGAGTCTAGTCACATGCATGGATGAACTGATCTTCCGTGTCTTGCAGGGATCGTCCAGGCACCAACATAGTACAACACTTCTCTAGTACTATCGCTCGTCTCCCTCTTCTATTAAGTCACCCGACTTGCGGGGCCGGGGAGTGTGTCTATGGTCGGTTCTCAATTGCCGTCCCACATGTGTGTGCGAACGCAATATGACGCGCGTTCCATTCGGAGAGCAGCGTGCCAGACCGACCGACCGTCTGGGGTGCGACGCGAATGCGACGTGCGTGCTATATACTCCGTACATGTGTACCGCCATTTTCTAGACGCTTTGCTCCATGGCGCGGGCGCAATCCATGGATACAAAATTAGTATACTGTATACTATTTAAAAGTCGAGGGCGGGGCTTTTCCTGCCTGGTAGGTGGCGGGACAGTTCCGCCTAGTCAGTTCGACAGAGACGCGAGAAGACGAGGGAGTAGGCTGCTGCAAACGTAGGGCTGTGTGATTTGACAGCGAGTTACTACTGGACAGGTGGGGCCCCGTGATCTCACTTGCCATTATCATTTTAACTGCGGCGATATGACCGGCGTGAGTCTCTCGATTCCTGACCACCTCCATACAGGTGCCTCTCCCAATGCTCCACCATGTAGTAGTAGAGGCTGGATCTTGCATGAGAGCCCACTTCTCCACTTTTTCCTTGCCTCTCTTTCCTCCACATATGCAAAAATGCCATGTAAAGCGCACTATTGTACTTACTTGCTCCTACAGGTGCTTAAGCTTGCCACATAGGCATAAAGTCTGATGTGGCAAGTTAATCAAGAAGAGAGAGACTAGTTTGGTGACCCAAGGAAGAAATGGTGCTAAGCGCATATACCTAGGTGAAAAGACAATTTTGAGTCTATAGCTAATTAAATGAAGCAAACTTAGCAACACCATTTCATTGGAAGAGGTCACTCCTTGGCAAATACAATAAATACTAGTACTCCCTGTGTCCCATAATATAAGAATGTTTTTGGCACTACACTATTGTCAAAAACGTTCTTATATTATGGGACGAAGGGAGTACGAAGAAAGAGATAGAGAGGAGTAAAAAAATACACTTATAGCCAACCTTATAGCCAACCTTGCTGTAGTATGAGTGACTAAGTGATGACTATGTATGACATGCCAACATCAGACAGCCTAACGCACCGTGTTAAATCTCCAAGGGCGCGACCGCGCGAGCGACGCGACGGTCATGGTAGGCGCGACCATGATACGAGCAGCTGGCAGCCCTTGGATCTGAGATCAAACGATCGCATGCTAAGTTGCTGAAAATTTGCAGAATAACCCTCCAGGATAGGATATTCACCCATTGGTCTAGAATCACGCCATGCAACCATTCGATCTCTGACCCAAGGGCTCTCGGAAGCCCGTATCATGGGAGAATGGAAAGCCACTACCCTGTCGTTCGCACGGTGGCAGTTCGCTCCTACTCGTCCCCGCACGTCCTTTAATACTACAGCGGTTCGCTCCTAGTCATCCTGTCCATTCACATTATGGCAGTTCCACTAATCCTAACCCTCCTCCCAAATCCATGGCGTCCCAAATCTCCCCAATCGGCGGTGAGTACAAGGTTAGAACCATCACTGGCGATGAGTTCGACGTCATCTACACCTGTTCTTCCGCAATGGTGAAAGGACGCCATTCTCGCTTCAGACACATGTTCGAAGACTCGCATGATGAGTGGGTCGCCGGGCTAGATGTTGAGTACACCACAGTCGTGGGACGAGAGAAGGATCTAAAGGACGAAGAGAGGAAGAAGCCCGCCGTGATCCAGGTTTGCGTGCATGACTTATGCTTGGTCTACCACATATGCCATGCCGACGTTGAGTGCCAGGGATTTAAGGACTTCCTCGAGAGAAACCTAGTCAAATTCGTTACTGTAGACTTTGGTAATGACAAGGAAGTCCTGCGTTGGATAGGACTCGTTGTAGGCAAAACCTTCGACCTCCAAAAGAATTGGCTGGTGTCCTCTCGTCAGCCTTCAATGCTGACCCTGGCAGGAGCCATGGTTCATCCTTCGTACGGTAAACTGGAGAAACCTCCATACACGTTTCATCGTCATGCATGGCAGTGGAATGTACTAGATATAGACCACATCCAGTACGCTGCAATGGATGGCTACCTTTGTTTCAATATCTAAAAGGGTTGGATGAAGAGCAACAGCCAAGTTGGCGGTGCAAGCAAAGAAGTATCATCCAAGAGGAAGAGGGACAAGGACGAAGTCGAGGACGTGGACGAGGACTCCGAGTAAGGTGGCAGTGTCGTTGCTCATGGTGGTTCTAATGCAGTGTCTACCGGAATAGTTGCAAAGTTTAATTTTAGGTGTGCTTAATTTAATTTGAGGGGTGTGTTGTGCTGAGCCCCCAGCAGAACTATGTTATGTTTCTTCTTGTTACTTTAACTCTTCAGTAAGTACATACAAGTATTTCTTACATTTCATCTTTTAGTTGGTATAGTAGTACCACTCGTTTATTCACATTATATACGTACAGTATATACGGCCAACATCATATAGCCAGCAGTTTAGTTGTCAAAGAATTTCAGGGTGCTTAGTTTTGTTAAAGAATTCCAAGGTGCTTAGTTTTATTTGAGGGGTGGGTTGTGCTGGACACCATTATTGTGACTAGACTTTTTAATAGTACTATATGCATAATTTGGCGACGATCTCTCTCTATATGTACCACCTTTTTTATTAATTTCAAGTTTTGCTCCATGGCGCAATCCATCGATACTATTGTTGTACAAAAGTATACATTTTTTAAAAGGCTAGAGGGCGGGGCAGTCTAGCTTGGTCGGTTTCACGAGAGGCGAGGGCCTTTGTGATTTGACATCTCATTACTGCTGGAAGGCGGGGCCTTGTGATTTGACTGCTCGTATAAATGTGCCGACGACCTGATTGAGGAGGAGCAAAGAACCGTGCGGTATACTCAAGTTTTCCACTGGAGTAGTACTGCGACGGAGGAGCACGAAACACGGCAGCCCAGTGCCATATGGCGATAAAAAATGATCTAATTTGCTAGTCATCTCATTGTTAGCATTGTTCTATTTATTCCCTCAAAAAACAAAAACCATTGTTCTATTCGTGCCTCGCAGAGAACGTGACATGTGCGGCGAAACACCCGAAGCAAAAGATGAAACACAGCAGCAAAAGAAGAAGGAAGATTATCACCCCAAATGATTTAATTCGCCGCGGAGTTGTAACTGCTTCTTCATCGCCTCCACGACCTCCATCTCCTTGCGCGTCTCCTCCGCCATCTTCTTCATTCTGTCCATGACGCGGGATTTCTCGATGCGAGCCTTCATCATCTGTTCCACAGCCGCATTACATACCTTGACAACAGCCGGGTGCTCGATGCGGAGCTTCGCTAACTCCTCCTTCTGTTCCATGATGAGGGCCTGCAACATCTTCATCGAGGAACTACTATTCTCATGCAGCTTCTTCCAGCCGGCGTTCTTCTCCTTCAACAGGTCGATCTCATGGCAGAGCTTCGCCTTGTCCTCCTGAAGTCGCAGGATTTCGCCGATCGCCTTCTTCTCCGAGGCAATGCTCTTCTTCAGCAGCATCACCAAGCCGGCGGTCAACTCCCTCTGCTGATTGAGCTCAGCGGGCATGTCGTCGAGGCTCTCGTTCAGCAACTCCGTCAAGCCTTGGATGAACTGCTTCTGCTTATTGAGGTGCTTATTGAGCTGATCAGCATGCCGTCGAGGGATAACGACTCCAGCTCCGCCGGCTCGGCATGTTCGCCTCCGCGGCTAGGGCGCTCCTCGGAGCCATCGCCTGCGCGTGAGAGATCTCTCGAGGTCTCTGCGTGGCGGCGAGCCCTCTCTTTTTTTTTCTGCAGCCTTGGTTGCCGCTCCCTTGTTACGAGTAGTTCTCGACCTAGAGCTCTGCTCACCGGCCATGGCAACGATGGACGAAGAAGAAGCACTTATGAGGAGGAAAGGTAGATTAATTTTCGGTTAGGTAGTTCCCCTTTTTATAACCTAAGTAATAGCAGTAGTAGTACTAATACTTGCATAGTGGGAACACGTTCAGGTTTGGTACGTAGTACTAGTAGGTGTGAGCAGGCTTTCGAATGTGATGGGAACAAGGTAAAGATTAATGGATGGTTTTGGTTTCGAGGCCCGAAACGGCTCCCGATGAGTTTAGTGGAACATAAATTTCAAGTAGACTACACTGCTCAAATGCATAAATATTATGTTACTGTCAAAAATTGGCACAAAATACGAAGGCGACCAATGGAAGTACTACTAGCAACCCACGATTTAACTACTCGCATGCACACAGTGGAGTAATAATGTCTTTCTTCCGCCCTCACGTCCACTCAATTTGCATGCGCTGTATTAATTGACCATCAATGAAGCGAACGACTTTACACGCGTCAAATTATCACATGGGGTGGATCTTGGTACAAAATTGCATCCGCCCGCGTACCCGCGTGTGCGTGCGAGGGAATGAGTGCGTGCGTGGCGTGCGTGCACATCTTCGCTTCGTGCATGTAGCGCCAGTATGGCTCAGGGAGGATGAGTACATTCTTCTAGAACCAGCATCACGTCACTGTGATCAATCCACGCAAGGAGGTCGCGACAACGCCTCCACATGTGCCACGTGGCTTCATGAACTGTAAGAGAGACACTGTGTAGCGTGCCATTGGTATTCTAATTTACGTGTTTTGCACATACTCAAAGTACTAGTAATTTACACGTGCATTACACGCATCAGATTTTGCAACAAAATTATGAATAAATACCACACTATAGCATGTAAGCTCTTAGTCATATATGCGTGATGTAGCCCTTCGTTTAATTCTTATAGTTCATCTCATTCAAAATCAAATTAGTTTTTATAAAAAAGGTAAGAACGCGTGAATAGGAAAAACATGGGATTATAGTGGAATGTCGTATTGAATCCTATAGGATTGTACGAGTGTTTGATTGTGCATAGAAAAAACGCAGAATTCTTTCAAAGAGGTTTGAGTGGATGGGATGTTTCCTATGAAATCTAGTGCAAATGAATCATATGGAAAAATTCCCATGGTTTACAATCCTACGAATCAAACAACCAAGATAGGAAAAATTCCTAATGATTAGAATCCTCCAAAATTCCTTTGAGAATCCTTTGAATCAAAGAAGCCCTTAATCTATTTTATGATTCATGGAATTGTGCATTGTAAAGCATAAAGTAAAAACAAATAATGGCAATTCAACTAGAAAAAAGTTTGGGCAGTTATGATACGGAAGATTCTAGAACAAAAGAGAACCACTGTTGTTTTGAGGTTTGTGCATTATGCTTAAGTTCAACCATGGAGTCTGCTAGATTGTACATGTGGCAAAATCCGGTGGGGGGCTAGAAGATGGTGCGAGGGGCCGAGTGGAGGGAGACTATGAAGGAATGCACAAGTGCGAGATCGATATTTAGAGAGAGGAGGCGAACACGTGCGCTGTTGCACGCAGTGGCGGAGCCATGAAAAATAAATGAGCTAGGGGTCCAAGCATTGCTAATCCTTTACGAGGAGGGTCAATTCATGAAATTAAACCTTTTTTAGCAGCAATTGTCTAATGATCACATTCATATTAGCCTTGATATGTAGTGATGTTAGGGGGGGCAGGGCCCTTACTGCCCCTGTCTTCGCCATTGTGCACGCATCTGAGAGATGAAGCGGAAGGCATGGATGATGAGAGGGGGACGTTGGATATATAATTAATGTGGGTGTATTAGCTATTTATGTTAATCCTATATAGAGAGGTATAGATTGATCGTTGTGGACGTGGGAGAGGTATAGATTGATCGATGTGGACGTGGGAAAGAGGGTGAGACCTCACTGGATATATCGATTGATTGGTTTGTGTGGAAAACTGTGAAAGACCTAGCTATATACACACATACATAGAGGAACATCGATCGTTGCGCATGCACGCGTGAGAGATAAAGAATGCCCGGTATGAGGGAGAGGCGGATGTGTGTGGGTGTGTGCCTTCATGGCAGACCGACCTGAAGAAAAAGATTGCATGCGTGCGATAGATAATGTCGTCTGGTAGTGTGTGTGCATGCATGCATGAGAGAAAGTTAGTGGTACAATTATAAAGAGAAGACTACTGTGTGGGTGTAAAAGAATAAGTGAGGTCATAATCAATGTAAAGTTGAATTCAAATATTTGAATAAGAGATCCTAATGTTTGAAACCAATGCATGCATGAATATAATGGAGATCTGCGCGGTGTGCTTTGGAAATGAGCATGTTGTAATGTATACACATCGAACAAGGTCAGACTGATTTGAATTTGAGATACCGATGGCAGACATCATTTGCCCATGTCGCATCTGTGCATGTAATTGGAGATGATGGGCGGCTTTCACATCACATATCTATATCTATACCCCTATATATATTATGTTATATATTTTTTTATATCGTGAGTGGGTAACTTTAACTTTGAAAGATGGTCGTTGGATGAGGCGAATCCGAAGGTCCAAAGATGGCAAATTTGAGCACTATTGGCTGTAGGATATCATCTAGATTCCACCAGATTTCGCCACATGTATAATCTAGAAGACTCCATGGTTGAACTGAAGCATAATGCACAAACATCAAAACACAAGCACTTCTTATTTGTTCTAGAATCTTCCGTATCATAATTGCCCAAATGTTTTTCTACATGATTTGCCAGTATTTGTTTTTACTTTATGTCTTACAACGCACAATTCCATGAATCTTAAAATAGATTAGCTTCCTTATAAAAACTAGATGATTTTGAATGAAATGAACTACAAAAATTAAACGAACATCTACATCATGCATATATGACTCAAAGCTTGCATGCTATAATGTGGTATTTGTTCATAATTTGGTTGCCAAATCTCATGCGTGCAATGCACGTGTACCTTACTCTAGTCTAAATGGTGTTTGTGTATGTGTTGTGCGTGTTGAGGTGCAAATTGTCTTTTTTTGGGGTACACATTAAGCTTGTTCTTCCGAAATTTCAAGCCGCGCCTTGTTATGCCGAAAATTGAAGCTAGCGTCTCTATCTATCGTGCTGCGAAACTCCCGCCTCTTCAGCCCGCGCCTTGTTTGCCCGAAATATTGAAGATGTATCTTTGTCTCGCTGTTCTCTGACAACTCCCTCCATCTCAACCCGTGCCTTGCTATTCCGAAATTACAACGCGCGCGAAAACTCCCACCTCCTGTGAAATCCCGACACGCGAAATGCCCGTGGTACCCCTGAACCGAAAGAACCGCCTCAAATCAGTGGGGGGTACTTTCATAACTTACCCCACATTTCGGACAAGCGCGTCTCTAAGCCATGGTTCCCCACTGCCATCCCATCCGCCCACCCATTCATACACCGAGGCCGCGAAAACCCGTGACGAAACCCGACACCGTGCTTCGTCCGCGACCCAGCCGGAGCTTCTTCCCTGACGACATCGTCCACAGCAACACCTCGACGTCCCTCATCCACCGTACCGGATGAGGATCCGTCGTCGATCTCATCATCCCACCGGTTCAGCCACCCCGTCCTCCACCTCCAAGGAGCTGCCCCGACGTTCCCCTCATCTTTCGCACCACCTCCATTCCCACACCGCCGTCTTCACCTGCACCACCGGAAGAGCATCATCATCACCGTCTCCTCGGATGAAGCTGCGGCCTAATCGGCACCACCAAAGAGGTTGTACACTAATCACCGCATTTTCTTCTTGATTCGATCTCACGGTGCTGCCGGCGCTCGGTCCCGAGCCGACACGACGCGGCTCCATCCACGGCGGCGTCGCCGGCCACTTCCTCCACGGCGTCGCTCCCTTGGCGGCGACGTCCACATCAGTAGGAGCTTCTGCTGCTTTAGATCTCGCTCGCGCTGCTGCTCTGCTCTTGCTCTCAGTCCCCTACCTGGTCTGCTCTTGCTATTGCTCTTGCTCGCGCTGCTGCTCTCGCTCTTGCTCTTGCTTGTGATGCTGCTCCGATTTGGCTACACTTCAGTCGACTGAATCGACTTTTGGGTCAATCGATTTCCAAGGGTGGGCTCGCCGGGGTGAAGGAAGAACCAGCCACAGCGGGGAGGGGGGCTCGCCGGAGAGGTACCCCACTATCTATCTTAGGGTTCAGGATGGGGGCGGTGGTCGCCGGCGGTGGCGGGGCGTTGGCGGGGCGGTGGTGTGGGGATCGCCGGAGAAAAAGCTCGGCACGGGGGGGCCTAGAGGGATGGCCGGTGCGGCAGCGGACCGGTGGTGGGGAGTGTTTTCGGGGCAGGCAGGGCGGCGGCGGACCGGCGGGGGGCTGCTGTTTGGCCGGTGGTGGCTGGCGGGTCAGGGGGGTGGAGGTTGAAGATGAACCGCATGCCCTTGATTTCGTATCCAATGGCTGCAAAATCGACTGACCAGAGATGAAAAAGTCATTCGACCGACGTGTAGCCTCATCTTGCTAGAGCGTTCAGTTTCGACAGCAAAATTCAGTTTCGACAGCAAAATTTTCAGTTTCGACAGTTAGGTTCAGTTTTGACAGTTAAGTTCAGTTTCGATAGTTAAGTTCAGAGATGAGCGGCTGATGTATTTTACATCTAGCACTTTGTGGTTATGTATTTTACGTCATGTATTGGAGATTCTATTAGAATTCCACTCAGGTTAACATTGTTCGTTGTCTCTCTTGTCCTGCTTCAGCCTCAGCGTCGTACAACTCACCGGAGCTGCTCCAACGACGAAACCCTCCATCACAGTGGAGCAGTACCTCAGGCTCCATCTCCAGACGCCTAAGATCTTCTTCCCCTCCTCCGACAGCAAAGTCAGCCGGAGCATCCTCACCGACCAACCCAATCACGCTGAGATCGACATGGCTTCGCCAAGGAGGTTGTACACTTGTTGCATCTCTTTTTTACTCTACATGTTATATATATTGTCCACTAAGCACTCGTAGTAACGGGAAATACGATTATTTTATCCTACTATATGACAAGCAGTGAGGTACCAGGCAACTTAGCTATCCGTGATGGACTCTCTTGAACGCCATCATTATTTATCTCTGCGCGTTTGAGCTGTGCATTTGTCGATGGGCCTGGGAGTTGAGCTAGTATGGCAATGGCCTGGGTCCAAAGTAATAGAAGTAGCACAAAAACATTTTTTTAGTGTAGGATTTTCCTTGCTCAAGCCTGCCTACTAGAATCGCCAGTGCTTGAAAGGAAAAGTGAATGAAAAACGTAGGAATTGGAAAGTTTCCTATGGTACTACTTTTCATGAATTTGGTGCAAAGGAATGGAGCAAAGGAAAACTGTAGGATTTGTTCCTTTAGTATCTCCTTGAAAGAAAAACCGTAGGAATTCTAATTTCCACTTCTCCTCCTTTTCATATTCCTATTCATCAAGCACAAGACTAAGAGATAGTAGCATAATAGCATTATAACCGTACATTTTCTTGTGGTTTGACTTAATCTCACCATGCTTTTTTGCATCCTGTGATCTTCCAATTGTTGCGAATCAAACACCCAGATTGGCAGAAATCTTGTGTTTTTAAATTCTCCATTTTGCATGTGCATTCCTATCATATTTCTGTCTATTTCCTATCCCTGCATTGTTAGAATCCTCAAATTCAAACAAGCCCTTACTCAATTACTTCTGTTACAGATATGTGTCAAAGAAAACCTTGTGTGGTTTGTCCTACTCCTGCGGCGCTGTGTTCCACCCCAGCTCAGCTGCTCTAACGATGGAAGGGTTCACCACAGTAGGGATCCGCTCTCCAGACTGTCTTTCTCCGCCTCAGATATTCTTCCCCACCGCCGGCAGCCACGACAACTGCATTACCATCATCAACTGAGCAGATGACCTTGAGGACTACACGGGTCCGCAAGAGGTCACACTCTTCCGTGTCTTCTTACGTTATGTGTCGCTTAATATGATGACATGCTACATTATCATCGTGTTCACCTATTAGATTCCGAGTCAGGTCCAAACTAATGCTGAAACTTGAGTTTCTAAATGGTTGTGGGGTACATATTGGGGCAGCAATCAGTACTATCTGTCTACTATCTGGTTAATCTTCGATGTCTACTATGAGTTTCATGTTGGGTGCAAACAAACATTAAAGGAGCCATTATCTGTATTTTTTAACTAAAGCTATTATCTACCTGCTATCATTGGTTTTGGGTCTATCCACAGTTTGCTACTATCACTCTAGATTTGTGCATGCACTCCTTACATAATCTCACTATGTTTTATTCCTATGCATGCCAGTTATTGTACACAATGTAACCGATCATGTAGAGCAAAAGAGATGAGCCTTGCGTGGCAATAAAATTTCATGCAGACGTCGTTCCGTGGTGGGCGCAAAGGTAGCCCCCCCTCCACCCATTTCAGATCGTAATCAAGAGGAAGATAACTGTTCTGAGGGGGATTCAGAAGGAGAAGGCCACTCCTATTTACCCCATGAGGTCTTTGCTCTAACTTGGCATGCTGATGTTGGTAATATCATGCATATGGTGCCTTGCATTGCTTACTGTATACATTAAAGATGTCATCTGCTTAGTTTAGACATGCTTTGTGTCAATGCCATCTGTTTTGTTTCTTTATCGTATATGTGAATCATGCAATGCCATCTTGTCTAGCCAGGCATCATATATGTGAATTTTGCAATGCCACCCTGGTTAGCCAGTCATCTTATATGTGAATTATATCATGCCATCATTTTTTATTATGTGCTAAATTTGTCAACAATTTTAGTACATTCATTTACTCTTCCTGTGCATCAGCCATTCGGCACGATCATGGAAAAATCTGGAGTGGAAACAAGGTCTTCAGAGCAGACAATGCTATCTGACGAAGCGCATGTCTTGCTGGTTACCGATAGCTCCTCAGAGGAGGATTCAGAGACAGATGACAATTCATATTTCCCCCCTGAGGTGCATGCCCTAACTTGGCAGGGTTATGTTACTCATATAGTGCGTATGGTATCTTGCATTTCTATGTCATTTTCTTAGTTTAGACATGCTTTGTGTGAATGCCACCTGTTTAGTGTCTAATTACCATATATGTGAATTATGCAATGCCATCTTGTTGCAAGACATTATATATGTGAATTATGCAATGTTATCTTGTTGCAAGGCATTATGTATGTGAATTATGCAATGCCATGCTGTTTAGGCAAGCGTCATATATGTGAATTATATCATGCCGTCCTTTTTTTGTATTTCTCATTGCTTTTGTCGACAATGTTTGTATATTCAACTGCTCTTCCTGTGCATCAGCCATTTGAATTGGTGGTGGAGAAATCTGGAGCGAAAACAAGGTCTTCAGAGCAAACAATGCTACCTGCTGAAGCAGATATCTTGCTAGTTACAGATAGCTCTTCAGAGGAGGATTCAGAGGCAGATGACCAGTCCTATTATCCCCCTGAGGTGTATGCTCAAACTTGGCAGGGTTATATTACTCATATAATGCATATGTTGTATTGCAATGCTTATTTTTTACATCATATACACAATATTGAATGCCATCTCCTTAGTTGACACATCATATATGCAATTGCCCTCTGCTCACTTCCTTAGTATATAAATCATATATTTGAATTATGTCATGCCATGATGTTTACATAGACAGCATGTATCTGAATTATGGCATGCCAACCCATTTTCTAAAGACATAATATAGTTATATCATCTCATCCTGTTTACATAGTCATCATATTTTAAATTATGTCATTCTATCCGTGAATTATATCATGCCATCATGTTTCCATCGACGGCATGTTTGTGATTTATGGCATGCCAACCACTTTAATAGACACATCGTATAGTTATATCATGTCATCCTGTTTACATAGTCATCATATTTTGAAGTATGTACTTCTATCCTGTTTAGTTAGCCATCATACATGTGAAATTGTGTCATGCTATCCTGTTTAATTAGCCATCATATATGTGAAATTATGTCCTGCTATTCTGTTTGCTTAGACAACATAAATGTGAATTATTTCATGCCCTGTTTTCTTCCCTACTATCTATTGCACCTGTCTATCTTACAATGTCTGTACATTCAATTACTTTTCTTGTTTATCAGCCATTTCAATTGGAGGGAGTGATGGCAGTATCTGTGGGAGTAAAAACACGGTCTTCAGAAAAGATCGTGCTACCTGTCGATGCAGATAGAACCGCGGTTGTACTTGCCCAAGAATCAGCCCCACCACACATAACCCACACTCATGCAGATTGTACCCCCACCCAGTTGGACAGAGAACCAGCTACACGCCTTCTAACCCAAACCCCAGCAGATAGACACCCAGTTCTTGTTGACATAGCACCGTCTCCACCACAGAGCACCCAAACACGAGCAGTTAGTAAGGCAACTGCAGTGCCCAAATCACGAGGACCACCACTCCGAACCCGAAGTCAACGCTTAAAGCAGAAGAAGAATTGTTCTCAGGTCAGGTTCCGTAGCCATGGCTCATACTACTTTGCTCTTGCATCACTGTATTTACTGATACCAACCAATTTCAAATTTGAAGGATGCAATTGAAACTCCAATGGCGCAACATGTATGTTTTAAACCTGTTTCTTCAACGTGTTTGGCTGTTTGCTATTGTAACTTGCTCTATGTTGATTTCAGTTTCAATTGAATAAACAGTTATGTTCTCATGCCATGCACATTACAAGTGTTGTTATTGCTGTGTAGTTTCCCACACTTATATTCTGTCTATGCTGCTTTGTCTTAAATAGATATGATTCGAACTGTATCTATCTTGATTTGGCAACATAAACTAGAATGATATAGACCATACAGTGACCATACTACATAGATATATGTTTGTTTCATGTTGTTATCCTGTCCACCTTACTACTGAACTTGTTTACCAAAATGAGTTTCATATACTACATTGTAAACCTGAGATGTGTTTGTTTGTTTCTCTTTTAGAACGCGGATAAAATATTGCAGAAGAGTACCCTGTTATGCAATGGTAAAGGAAGTAATGCAGATAAGGTTCAAGATAGTGAGAAATCCCTGTTGGTCTCCAAGGAAGCTGATAAAAACTATATTGAGGACACTGAGACAACCCCAAAGTCCTGTCTTGATGTAGTGTTCAAGTTACTGGCTACCACTGCTGGCACCAGCTCTTCGAACTCGTTGCCTGAATCAGTTCGGCTTCTTGAGTCTCAACTTCAAGTTGAAAGATATCGATCAGATGTTATGCGACAGGAAGCCGAAGGACTGAGGAAGTCCCTGCAGAATTCAGATGCATACTTTCTGGTGCAACAACAGGCGCTGGAGGACTTAAGCGCCAAACAAGAGAAAGTTAATAAGCTTGCTAAGCATCTTCCAGCATTATGGGTACCCAGGATATTGTTTCTTGAGCTCTTCTGAAGTGGTTTCAGTTCTGGACTTGTTTTGCTGCGGCGTTTATATGCTGCTGTGTTCCCTATATTTGCAGTGGTGGCGAACTTTGATACCCAGTGGATGTAATATGTGTAATAGCCGTGATAGCCTAGTGTAAGTTGCTTGCTTATTTATTTCCTTGTTGTCTTGTTTATTTGTTTGCTTGTAGTCAGTGCAGTTCTTTTTCTGCGGTTTGCTAGTGGCTGCAACAACCTATTTTTTAAAACTAGGACACAATAACCATGGGCTAATATTTACTGTAGTGACACTGCACCTACGGGCCGTAGAAATAGTGGGCCTTCTACGGGCCGTATAAACAGTGGACCTTCCACGGGCCATAGAAACAATGGGCCTTCTACGGGCCGCAGAAACAATGTGCCTTCTACGGGTCGTATCATCAATGGGCCTTATACGGGCAGTATGATCGATTGGCCAAACATGGGCCAATAACAGGCAGCATTATGGCCGTAAACGGGCTAGAGTTGGAATCGTCCGTTCATGGGCCGACCATAACGGGCCATCGTTAATAGGCCGTATTTCATCACGCTATGAAAACGGCCCAATGTGTTAATGGACCACAAACGGGCCGACTGTAACCATGGGCTGAATTTGGCCCATAAGCAGAAAATGAGAGTAATGGGCCGTAAGTAAACGAATGCTGGAAATGAGCCCAAGAATAAATGGGCTCTGAGAAGGCCGAAAGATAACATGGGCTGGAAACGGCCCAATGGAATAACGGGCCCTTAATGGGTATAAAGTGATACACTGTTCATTACGGGCCAGTTTCACCACGGGCCGTTAATGGGTGTAAACTAATACACTGTTCATTACGGGCTAGTTTCACCACGGGCCGTTAATAGGCCAAGAGTTACATAGGGCCTCATATGTGCCGAAAGACGTCATGGGCCAGAAGTGAAAACGGGCTGGAATCATATTGGGTGGCCCAGATGACGCTACTGGGCCTAATTCGGATAGGGCGTAACGGGCCTTGGGTTAGCAGGCTGTAAATGGGCTATATGCGAACAGGCCATTAACAGGCTTTACATGGGCCGGCCCACGACCTTTTGACCAAGTCAAATGGGCCGGCCTTTTCATAGGAATGGGCCTCTGTTGGGCCGTGCCACATGTCGACGTATCATAGGCACCTTCTGTCCAATGAGTGGATGACATCTGTCCCAACGGTGAGCCGACACGTATTTCCTCCAGCCAATGATGATTTTACACGTGGAAAATCCCCATTGGTCGGGGCTTTTAACGGGTTATCAGATCCAAAACCCGACCCGATAGCTTAACGGCGTTCTGTTACGGTGGATGCCACATGTCGGTCACCCTTGACGAAAGCACTTCTATGACACGCGATTTATAATCATGGAAGTGGACACTTCCGTGATGATAATTTTGGTAATGTCATGGAACACTTCTACGACCGCACAGGTATGACTATCTTGATTCTGTCATAATTTGTCATGGATGTACATGCATGACAAAAACGCGACCAACTGTGACAAACATGTATCATCACGGAAGTGTATTTTTTTTAGTGGTAGGTGTCAATCGAGTAGGCGATTATCACAGGCAGGTTAAGCATGAGGAGCAAATTAGCTTAGATAGATGCAGGAAAGATACACGCCACTGGGTTAGGCCCGAGCGGCTTGGGGATGATGCAGCCCGAGGGGCGCCCCCAGCAAAGTGAACTAAAGACACAAGCAAAATGGATACATGCCGCGGGGACGAACCCACGCGACCTGGGAATAATGCAGCCCTGAGGGCGCTCCCAGTTGAAATGAAACTCGAAAATGTCACATGATATCATTGCAGAGCGGATGTTGGAGTAGCTGACAATGCGTGGTGAAGAAACCGACCCTCACGAGCAACCGGAGCCATGAGCCTCGGGAGGCTCTGGGGGTCTGGGCGGCTCCTCGAAGTCCATCTCCATCTCCGCCAGGAACGCGCGGTGCCTGACCACCTGGGCTTCCAGAATGCTTCTCATTAGGCATTGGTGAGCAGTAGCCGCGTTCGGCAGGCCGAAAGGCATGCAAACGTAGCTGTGAGTTGGACCCTCGCAACTTCCCATGCGCGAAGGCCAGAAACGCTCCTGAGACGCGACTCGGTTGAGCCCTGGGTAGTCGATGCAGACGCGCAACCCGCCATCCTCACCTGGATGGGGAGCTACGCCGGGCAAGCGGCGATTGCCGCGCATGACTCTCGATTCCTATAGCTCCTGAGTGACCTTGGTGATGAACTCCTGAGGGTTGGGCCCTCCTTGCCTTATGCCTTCCTGAGGGAAACGTGCTGCGAAGCACACCTCCAAGTGGTGCCCGAGCACCGCCCTCATGATCTTGGTAAAGTCTGAGGCCTTGTCTGAGGAGGGCGCTGGGTGCGCCTTCCTATGCGATGGAGTGAGGCTCCCCTTGGACGGGCGCAGATCCTGGCGCGGTGCCTCCGGAGATGTCTGCCTCCTGAGGCCTTGAGCTGGGTGATGTCTTCTTCTTCTTGGGAACTGCCTTGGGAAGGTTCCCACTCTTGCTGTCTGGGTCCTCAACTGATGCAGCTTGGAAGGCACGCTCGAGAGAGCACACCACATCCTTCTCTTCGCAGGGGACTGTGATAACTCCGCTGCTTCCCGGCATCTTGAGAACATTATAACCATGGTGAGCCACTGCCATGAACTTGGCTAGGGCTGGATACCCGAGGATGGCATTGTATGGCAGGCGAATGTGGGCAACGTCGAAGTCGATGAGCTCGGTAAGGTAGTTCTTGCACTGTCCAAAGGTGACAGGGAGGCGGACCTGCCCTATCGGGGTGGTGGAGCCGTCAGTGACTCCTGAGAAAGGCTTGGTTGGCTGAAGCTGATCATATGGCACTTGGAGATTGTTGAATGTTTCGACGGAAAAAATGTTGAGTCCCGCGCCGCCATCGATGAGGGTCCTGGTAACTTGCACATTGCTGATGACTGGGGAACAAAGCATTGGGAGGACACCGGCTGTAGCCGCGCACTTGAGCTGATCCGCTGAGCTGAACGTGATGGCACATGTGGACCACCTGAGAGGGCGCATGGCCTCGAGCTTGGGGAGGACTGCGCTCACCTCGCGAGCAAACTGCTTGAAGATGCGCTGAGAGGCTGGGGCGTGGGCACCGCCCAGGATGCAAGCGATAGCACGCGGCTCCTGGAAGCCCCCAGCCCCGTCGTCCTGATGATGGTCGTCATTCCTTCTTGGCGGTGGTGGCAGAGGAGGAAGGCCTGCATTGCCCTGCGGGCGATCCTCGCGAGGTTGATCCCTCCAAGGCCCCTCGTGAGGCTGGTCGTGCTAGCGGTCCTCGCAAGGTCGGTCACGCCACCCTTGGCGAGGGCATCGGTCGTCCCATCGTCCTCCACCTCTTCCTCCTCCTCGGACATAGCCCCGATCATTGCGCTCGGGGTGTCGACCGATACGTCCTTCTTGCACGGCCTTGAGCTCTTGGCATTCGTTGGTGTTGTGGGTGTGGAGGTCGTGGTACATGCAGTGTCGGCTTCCCTTGGACGACGTCCTTGCCGCACTTCGTGTCTGGCTCTGCAGCGATCACGGCTGCTCCTTTACTCTTCACATCCTTGGCCTTGGCTTCTGGGTCAGTAGCTGGGAGCTCGAGTAGGGTGAGGCGCCCCTCCTCAGCCCTTGCGCACTTGGTCGCCAGGTTGAACAGCTCCAGAGATGTGCACATGTCCTCGTGGATTGCCAGTTCCTCCTTCATCTTGACGTCGTGGACGCCATCAGAGAACGCTGAGATGATGGCCTCCTCGGTCACCTTGGGAATCTTGAGGCGAGTGCTGTTGAAGCGCTGGATGTACTTCTGTAGGGTTTCTCCAGGTTGCTGCTTGATGCGGCGCAGGTCACCTACGACTGGAGGACGGTCGTGAGTGCCTTGGAAGTTGGCGATGAAGCGAGTGCGCATCGTGTCCCAGGAGGAGATCGTGCCGGGAGGCAGGTTCAGGAGCCAGGTGCGGGCACCATCTTTGAGCGCCATGGGAAACCAATTCGCCATGACCTTCTCATCTTCGTTGGCCCCTTCGATGCCCAGCTCGTAGAGCTGCAGGAACTCCGCGGGGTCGGCAGTGCCGTCATAGCGAGGAGGCAGATCCGGCTTGATCTTGCCCGGCCAGGAGACACTGTGCAGCTCGATGGTGAAGGCGCGGCAGCCTGCGGTGGCCACTGGAGCCCTTTGCAGACGCGGGGCTTGCTCCTGGGGATTCCCACGCGCCGCCGCCAGAGGAAGCGCGGGGTCTTGACGTGCTGGCACAGGGATGCGGTCATGACGTGCTGGAGTAGGGATCACGCGAGCACCTTCTTGGGGATGAGGGATTTCTTGGCAGCTCCTTTCTTGTCGCGCGGGCGCTGGATGCGGTGGGTCTCGTCCAGGGGCCACGCACCTTGGAGCCAGTGCGCCTTCTTGGGGAGGAGGTGGCGGAGGCACCTCCTTAGCTGCATCACCCACGCAGGACGAAGGGCGAGGCAGCAAGAGGGACGACGCAGGGGAGCCCCCTGTGGCGCTGACGAGCTCGGTAATACGAGCGAGCCACTCCTCGTAGAGGTCGTCGACGGGCTAGTAGTGCAGGAGCTTGCGTGCCAGGAGCAACGCGGCATGCGCGTCCGTGGGAGCACGACAGGCATGAGACGACGAACCAGCTAGAGTCAGCGACGGAGTGGAGGTGCGGCCTTCCCGCCGCACCGAGGGATGCAGCAACGACGCCTGCTGCTCGTTCCCCGTCGGGCCGGTGGCGGAGTGGGCGGCAGGCGATGGAGAACGACTGGGAGGCTCACCGACGGGAGCCGTCTGGGCAACGTGGGCGGCGAGAGCAGCCCGACGCTCGGCGCGAACTCGGCGAGCGTCAGCCATGCATGCGACGAACGATCGAACACGGGAAAGCAGAAGAAAGATTCCGGCGCACCCCTACCGGGCGCGCCAAATGTCATATATCGGGTTCTGGCAAAACCCTTAAGGTTCACACTCTAGGGTGCGTGCGAAGATCTTCCTCCTACCGATCCACGTCCCAACGCCTCACTGTGAATCTAAGCTAAACGATGAACAACACAGGGGACACAAGGTTTATACTGGTTCGGCCACCGTTGTGGTGTAATACCCTACTCCAGTGTGTGGTGTGGTGGATTGCCTTAGGGGCTGATGATGAACAGTACAAAGGAAGAACAGCCTCGCGAGAGGTGTTCTTGGGCTGGTGCGGTGAACTACTTGGGTGAGTTCGATCGCCTCTAGATCTGATGAGAACTCGATGCCCTCTACTGTGGTGGCTATCTCTATATATAGAGGCCCTGGTCCTCTTCCCAAATATTGGGCGGGAAGGGCGCCAACAACGGTCATTTTGAAGGGGAACAACTAGTACACGTATCCTGACTAAAGTTGGTCTTCGGCTGCCAAAGGCACTGGCGATGACGCCATCTTGGGCTCCACGGTGACCTCCGTCCTGCCGCTCTGCTGGTCTTGGTCTCGTTGCACCGAAATGGTAACCTTTGCTTGATGCCTTGGTACTCCACGCCTGCGCTTGCCCCCTTTGCACCAAAGAGGAAACAAGGACATTGCATAGGCCGGCGCCCTCCTGGCGCCTGCTTGGTCTCGATCATCATGGCTTGCATCATGAGCACCTCGCGAGGTTCCCCTGCCTTGAACTCTACGCCTCCTCGCGAGCCTGCCTGGTGAGGCCGTTCGCGAGGAAGCCTTGCGTCGCCCACCCCACGAGGCTTGTCCCCTCGCGAGGGTCTTGAGCTTGAGTTGATGAAGATGGCCCGTACTGGGCCACCACTTGAGCCACACCGCAGGCTGCAGACAGGCAAGTCTGGGGACCCCCGTTCCCAGAACGCCATCACACTACTTATTTTCTGAGAGAGAACCACCTATTCATGTGTTGAGACCAAGACATTCCAATCCAACAACAAGAATCTTGATCTCTAGCCTTCCCCAAGTTGCTTTCCGCTCAAATCATCTTTCCACGATATCCAAATCTGTGTGAGAGAGTTGAGTGTTGGGGAGACTATCATTTGAAGCACAAGAGCAAGGATGATGTAGGGTGGAACCCTATAGCGTCGATCTTTCACGTTTGGAGTGGGATCCCTCAAAGAACACGATGAACACGGGGAAGAACGGGGAGAAATCACAAGGGGAAACGCTCAAGAACAAGTCCAAATCACACATCCACTAGACAATCAAACACACAAGATCACAAGGTACATGAACAACAAAGGGAAAGATACAAGGTAAGGTTCATCTCCATGAGGAGGTCTTGATGATATCCTAGATGGATCTTCCCACAAGGGGGGTGATGGATTCATGTACCTAGGGTAGGGTCATAGGCCTGATCCAAGTGCCCTACCCAAGGATACCCTTAGAAGAGATCACCTTCCAGTCGACTAAGGAGGAACTCACTCGACTGACGTGAAGGACTCGACCATGAAGACTCACCCGACCACCAGAAGGTCAAGAGGCACTCTGCACTGCAACGGCCTATAATTGAATAGACTTTATGGTAGTTAAGACACTATATGCGGGGCGTTACCAGTAACGCCCCAGACTTGATGTACTTTAAACCCTTCATTACGTGGGCTGGCAGGGGTCCTGGCGCACTCTATATAAGCCACCCCCCTCCACAGGCAGAAGGGTTCGCACCCCTGTAACACATACACACATAATCCACTCGACCGCCTCAGGGCTCCGAGACGTAGGGCTTTTACTTTTTCCGAGAAGGGCCTGAACTCATACATCGCTTGTGTTTACAACCTCTCCAGAGCTAGGACCTTGCCTCTCCATACCTACCCCCCACTCTACTGTCAGACTTAGAACCATGACAGTTGGCGCCCACCGTGGGGCAGGTGTTTTAGCGATTTGTGGAGAAGTTGCGATACTTCCGAGTACTTTGATCATGATGTCTGCTGGAGTTTTGGTTGAGGGTCACGAGATCCGTCTCGGCGCTCTCACCTTTGTCGCCGACGACTCCGCGTGGCTCCAGGAGGCTCCACTCGACGTCGATGCGCTCCCCGTCCGCGGTGCGACGCATTTTCGCGCATGTGTCCGCGGCGTTCTGCTGCGGCAACCGTCGACCCCGTATCGGTCGACTCCCCTATCGGCCACCCGTCCGGTCTCCCACCAGCGCAAGCGCTCTGGTCGGTCGAGGCTTCAGCAGTGGGTGAAGCACGTGGTGGCTCGCCAGACGGCCATCGCCCAAGTTGCGGCAATTGATCCCGACGAATCTCTCTACGGCCTGTTCGATCTGTCGACTGGCTCCGTAGAGACTGCATCCGAATGCGATAGCAGTGATCCCGCGGCGGAAATTCTGATGGTCAACGGACCCCACAGTCCTCCTGGCTTCGCCCACGAAGGCGGAGCAGGCGGTGGAGGCGACCCCGTACAAGACCACGAAGAGTACCAGCCCGAGACACTCGACTCTCTGCAGAGAGAAGAGCTTCGCCGCAGGAACATGGATGCCCTGCATACTCCCATCGCGGGAGAAACTCCCAAGGCTCGCGCCTTGGAGGAGGCATGTTTAGCCAATCTGGCTGAACGCGCTCGTCTGGAGAACCTTCAGCGAGCACTCAACGAGCGTGCGCGGCAACGAGTACCCGACGCCAATCGACGTCGACTCTTCCCGCCGACTTAGGTATATCGAACACCAATCCAGAATTTAGCAGCTACAACCCGTATAGCAGAGTCCATCCAGCCTTCTCAGTCGGAAGCTGGGAGAGGCTTGATGCAGATCAGAGATTTACTTCGGGCAGCAGGAGATCAGAATTCAGCCTTGTCGCAGTCGCGCAACAGAATTCACAGTCGATCCGTCGCTGCGAATATGGTTCAGTCGGCTCATAGTCCTAGATCTCCTCCGCGGCGTGAAGGGCGCGAGAATCGGCGAGACCAGTATGGAGACCGACACGACCGAGATGACAAGCATCGAGTGCCCGCTTCCCCTCTGAGGGATGGGTCTTACGCTCCTCGGCGACAGGATGACAGGCGTCAGTTCAGTACGGGGCGAAGAGCTCCAGTCGACCCCAGGGAACCAGGCTTCAACGCGCGATCCATTATCGTGCAAGGCTTGGTCGACCGGAACAGAGCCCATCGAGGCGGACCCGAGAGAGATGCGCCCACGAGCAGTCGAGTGCATGTTTCTGGTCCAGAATGTTTCAGCAGGGCTATCAGAGCCGCAGTGATTCCCCCCAATTTCAGATTGGCAACAGGAGTCAGCAAGTTCACTAGTGAGTCTAAGCCCGAAACTTGGCTTGAGGACTACCGAGTGGCTGTTCAGATTGGTGGTGGGAATGACGAGGTGGCCATGAAGCATTTGCCCCTCATGTTGGAAGGTTCAGCCAGAGCGTGGTTGAATCAGTTACCTCGTAGCAGTATTTACACTTGGGAAGATTTGTCCCGAGTGTTCGTCAGAACTTTTGAAGGAACTTGCAAGCGACCAGCTGGATTGACAGAGCTGCAAGTCTGTCTGCAGAAAACCAATGAGACTCTCAGAGAGTATATTCAGAGGTGGATCACTCTGCACCATATTGTGGAAAATGTGTCTGATCATCAGGCAGTTTGCGCCTTCAAAGATGGCGTCAAGAACAGAGAATTGAGTCTGAAGTTTGGTCGAACCGGGGACATGACCCTGAGTCGGATGATGGAGATTGCTACCAAGTACGCCAACGGCGAGGAAGAGGACCGACTCCGAAGCGGCAAGTACAAGCCAAGTCAGTCGGAGAAGGGAAATTCCAGTCAGAAACAGAAGCGGAAAGCCGAGCCAGCAGCTCCTGGAGAGGCCCTGGCCGTGACTCAGGGAAAGTTCAAGGGGAAGCCAAAAGGATCCTGGAATCCTAAGAAAGTGAAGGATAAAGAAGGAAACGACGTGATGGATATGCCGTGTCACATCCACACTAAGAAAGATGAAGAGGGCAATATCATTTACCCAAAGCATACCACTCGCCAGTGTCGACTCCTGATCCAGCAGTTTCAGGAGAAATAGTCTAAGGACAAGGAGGAGTCGGAGAAGGCCGAAGACAAAGAGGACAGTGAGTAAGGATATCCGCATGTCAACTCCACTCTGATGATCTTCGCAGATGTGGAAAGCAAGAGTCGACTGAAAGTCATTAACCGCGAGGTGAACATGGTTGCCCCAGCAAAAGCAAGTTATCTGAGATGGTCCCAAACACCCATCACATTCGACCAATCTGATCACCCGACTCATATTGCCACCCCTGGGAGGCAAGCTTTGGTGGTCGACCCAGTTGTCGAAGGCACTCGACTGACAAAGGTGCTGATGGACGGTGGAAGTGGGCTGAACTTGTTATATGCAGACACACTGAAAGGAATGGGCATTCCGATGTCCCGACTGAGCACCAGTAACATGAGCTTCCACGGAGTCATACCAGGGAAGAAAGCTGAGTCACTCGGCCAAATAGCTCTGGACGTGGTGTTCGGTGATTCGAAGCATTTTCGCAAGGAAAAGTTGACGTTTGAGGTCGTGGATTTTCAGAGTGCGTACCACGCCATTTTGGGGAGGCCAGCCTATGCACGATTCATGGCTCAACCATGTTACGTGTACCTCAAACTGAAGATGCCTGGTCCCAAAGGAGTGATCACTGTCACCGGTGATCGGAAAAAGGCAGAAGAGTGCTTTCAGAAGGGCTCGAAGATTGCCGATTCCCAGGTGACAGCGGTCGAGTTTGAAGAGTATGAGCAAAACGCAGATCCGAGTGATTTGCTACGATCCAAGAAACCCGCCACAGAATCTGCATTTCAGTCGTCCGGTGAAACGAAGCCTGTCCACATTCACCCGACCGACCCCAATGCAGCCCCGACCCACATTTCCACAACACTTGACCCGAAATAGGAAGAAGCGCTCATCCAGTTCCTCCGTGAGAACTGGGACATTTTTGCATGGAAGCCAGCTGACATGCCAGGTGTTCCCAGGGGACTAGCTGCGCATCGCCTCAGAGTCGACAAATCAGCAAAACCAGTAAAAGAGCATCTTCGGCGGTCCGCCGTCCAGAAGAGAAAGGCTATTGGTGAGGAAGTGGCTCGACTGTTGGCGGCCGGATTTATTCGCGAGATATACCACTCCGAGTGGCTCGCTAATGTCGTCATGGTTCCCAAGAAGGACAAGTCACTCCGCATGTGCATTGATTTCAAGCACATCAATCGGGCCTACCCGAAAGATCATTTTCCTCTCCCTCGCATAGATCAAATTGTTGACTCGACCGCGGGATGTGAGAGATTGTCTTTTCTCGACGCATATTCCGGGTATCATCAGATCCGTCTGTATGGACCCGATGAAATAAAAACAGCTTTCATCACTCCATTCGGGTGCTTCTGCTATATCACCATGCCATTCGGCCTCAAGAATGCCTGAGCCACATTTATGCGAATGATTCAGAAGTGTCTTCTCACTCAAATCAGTCGGAATGTGGAAGCATATATGGATGATATCGTCGTCAAGTCGTGAAAGGGTTCCGACCTGCTTGCTGACCTCGCCGAAACATTTGCCAACCTCAGAAGGTACGATATCAAGCTCAATCCATCAAAGTGCACATTCGGAGTTCCTGGCGGAAAGTTACTCGGGTTTCTCGTTTCCGAACAAGGGATCGATGCTAATCCAGAGAAGATCGGTACTATTCTCCGAATGAAACGCCCTGTGCGAGTGCACGATGTCCAGAAGCTTACTGGATGCTTGGCCGCATTAAGTCGATTCATCTCACGACTCGGTGAAAAGGCATTGCCTCTTTACCGACTGATGAAGAAGGCAGACAAGTTCGAGTGGACTCCCGAAGCTGATGCAGCGTTTGCCGAGCTAAAAGCTCTGCTATCCACCCAGCCGGTGCTTGCTGCTCCAATCAGCAAAGAGCCTCTGTTGCTTTATATCGCAGCCACAGGACAAGTCATCAGTACAGTGCTTACGGTCGAGCGGGAAGAGGAAGGAAAAGCCTTCAAAGTTCAGCGCCCGGTGTATTATTTGTCTGAAGTCTTGACTCCATCCAAGCAGAGATATCCTCATTATCAGAAGCTTGTGTATGGGATATACATGACCTCGAAGAAGGTTGCTCATTATTTCTCTGATCATTCCATCACAGTTGTCAGCGACGCCCCACTATCAGAGATTCTGCACAACAGAGACGCAACCGGTCGAGTGGCGAAATGGGCGATTGAACTTCTTCCCCTTGATATCAAGTTTGAGGCAAAGAAAGCCATTAAGTCCCAGGCAATAGCAGATTTCCTCGCCGAGTGGATTGAACAACAGCAGCCGACTGAAGTTCACTCGGAGCATTGGACCATGTTCTTTGATGGCTCTAAGATGCTGAATGGTTCCGGTGCTGGGGTTGTTCTGGTTTCCCCCAGAGGAGATAAGCTTAGGTATGTGCTCCAAATTCACTTTGATTCCTCCAACAATGAGGCAGAGTATGAGGCCCTTTTATATGGATTGCGCATGGCCATCTCACTCGGCGTCCGTCGCCTGATGGTCTATGGCGATTCAGATTTAGTGGTCAACCAGGTGATGAAGGAGTGGGACGTGAGAAGCCCAGCCATGACTGGATACTGCAATGCAGTGAGGAAGCTGGAAAAGAAGTTCGAGGGGTTAGAGCTCCATCACATCCCCTGACTGAAAAATCAGGCAGCAGATGATCTGGCAAAGATAGGTTCCAAAAGAGAAGCCATTCTGAGTGGTGTGTTTTTGGAGCATATACACATTCCGTCAGTCAAAGAAGATCCTTTCACAGAAGAAGCTCCACAGCCCAAGAGTGCCACGGATCCGACTGAGGTTGAGGTCCTAGCAGTGGTCGACTTGGTCATGGAGGTCTTAGTGGTCACTCCCGACTGGACAATTCCCTATATCGCGTATATCCTGAGAAAAGAGCTCCCAGAGGATGAGGAAGAGGCTCGACAGATCGTCCGTCGATCCAAAGCCTTTACCGTTATCAAAGGGGAGTTGTATAGAGAGAGCGCGACTGGAGTTGGTCAAAAATGTATAACGCCAGAAGAAGGCCGAATCATCCTCAATGATATCCACTCGGGGACCTGTGGTCACCATGCGTCCTCTCGGACCATCGTAGCCAAAGGATACCGAGCCGGATTTTACTGGCCAAGGGCGAATGAGATGGCGAAGGAAATAGTGGACAAGTGCGAAGGATGTCTGTTCTACTCCAATATGTCACACAAGCCTGCGTCAGCTCTGAAGACCATTCCACTCGTCTGGCCTTTCGCAGTATGGGGGTTGGACATGGTCGGTCCCTTGAGAACAGGTCGGAGTGGTTTCACGCATGTATTGGTAGCAGTCGACAAGTTCACCAAGTGGATTGAGGCTAAACCAATCAAGAATCTTGACGCCGGTACTGCTGTTACCTTCATCAGGGAGCTGACGTTCAGATATGGAGTTCCACACAGCATTATCATGGATAATGGGTCGAATTTTGACTCGGAAGAATTCAGGGATTTCTGCAACTCTCAGGGCACACGAGTCGACTACGCTTCAGTCGCCCATCCGCAGTCGAATGGACAAGCAGAACGAGCCAATGGCTTGATCTTCAAGGGTTTGAAGCCCCGACTGATGCGTGATCTCAAGCATGCGGCTGGAGCATGGGTCGACGAACTCCCTTCGGTGCTTTGGGGATTGCGGACCACACCCAATCGGTCGACCGGAAGAACTCCATTCTTCTTGGTCTATGGGGCTGAAGCGGTCTTGCCGAGCGACCTTCTTCACAATGCTCCCCGAGTTGAGCTCTACAACGAAGCAGAAGCTGAGCAGGCGCGTCAGGACGCAATCGACCTTCTAGAGGAAGAAAGGGAGATGGCTCTGATCAGATCGACCATCTACCAACAAGACTTGCGTCGCTTTCACGCCAGAAATGTGAGAGGTCGAGCCTTCCAGGAAGGGGATCTAGTGCTCCGAGTGGATCAACAGAAACAACACAAGCTCGCCCCTTCTTGGGAAGGACCCTTCATCGTCACCAAGGTTCTCCACAACGGGGCATATCGTCTTTACAACGTCGAACACAATATCGAAGAGCCCCGAGCTTGGAATGCGGATCTGCTCCGCCCATTTTACACTTAAAGTTTTTCACTCGGATGAGTTGTAATAAAGTACTTCTGTAGTTCATGGATTTCGAAATAATAGCGTCATAATTCCTTCATAATTTTTGTCACTTTTTATTTTTGTCCAGTAAAATTTTCCCCCAGTGGGTGGCTTAGCCGCGAATCCGTTTCGCCTAAGTTTGTAAAAATCCTACCGAGTGGTAAGCCAGACTTCCACTCGGAGGCTTAGCCGCGAATCCGTTTCGCCTAAGTATAAAAAAATCCTACCGAGTGGTAAGCCAGACTTCCACTCGGGGGCTTAGCTGCAGCCCAGTGCTCGCCTAAGTTATAAAAAATCCTACCGAGTGGTAAGCCAGACTTCCACTCGGGGGCTTAGCTGCAGTCCAAGTACTCGCCTAAGTTATCAAAATCCTACCGAGTGGTAAGCCATACTTCCACTCGGAGGCTTAGCTGCAGCCCAGTGCTCGCCTAAGTTATAAAAAATCCTACCGAGTGGTAAGCCAGACTTCCACTCGGGGGCTTAGCTGCAGTCCAAGTACTCGCCTAAGTTATCAAAATCCTACCGAGTGGTAAGCCAGACTTCCACTCGGAGGCTTAGCTGCAGTCCAAGTACTCGCCTAAGTACAACGTACGCTCGCAAGGAGGACGAGGTGCAGGTCGACTGCGACCCTCTCCTCTAAGCTACGCCATAAGTACAACGTGCACTCGTAAGGAGGACGAGGTGTAGGTCGACTGCGACCCTCTCCTCTGAGCTACGCCATAAGTACAACATGCGCTCGTGAGGACGACTAGGTGCAGGTCGACTGCGACCCTCTCCTCTGAGCTTCGCCACAAATACAAAGTAAAAATCCTACCGAGTGAAGAGCAAAACTCTCACTCGGGGGCTTAGCTGCAGCCCAGTGCTCACCTAAGATATAAAAATCCTACCGAGTGAAGAGCAAACCTCTCACTCGGGGGCTTAGTTGCAGCCCAGTGCTCGCCTAAGATATAAAAATTCTACCGAGTGAAGAGCAAACCTTTCACTCGGGGGCTTAGCTGCAGCCCAGTGCTCGCCTAAGATATAAAAATCCTACCGAGTGAAGAGCAAACCTCTCACTCGGGGGCTTAGCTGCAGCCCAGTGCTCGCCTAAGATATAAAAACCCTACCGAGTGAAGAGCAAACCTCTCACTCGGGGGCTTAGCTGCAGCCCAGCGCTCGCCTAAGGAATAAGTCGACAGCAGTGGGCATCTTGCTGTAAACCTGCAAAGGACATTTCGAGCCAAAAGCAATCATATTCAAACATCAAATCCAAGTTTAGGTCGATACCTAAAGGAACCGAAAGAGCTCAGGCGCTAAGCCTGTTAAGGTTTATCAGTTACAATTCCACTCGCCATACCGAGGCAAATTTAAAGTGTCGGGCTTAAAAGAAGTTTTTTACCCCTCCTGTGGAGGGCTGGAAGGAGCAACGAACTCATCAAGGTTGATTCCGTCTGCGATCCGAGTGGAAGCAGCGATGAAGGTTTCCATGAAGGACCTGAAGTCGTGTTTCTTGGTGTTGGCCACCTGGAGAGCCGCCAACTTGTCTTCTCGCGCGTCTTTGCAGTGGACTCGGGCCAGACACAGAGAAACATCTGCGCCACAACGAGCCGAGGACTTCTTCCACTCCTGCACTCGGTCAGGGACTGCGTTCAGTCGAGCCATCAGCGACTCGAGGTCATTCTGGAGTGTCGCCCTGGGCCAGAGCGTCGAGTCAATGCGGGACGTGGCGACCTTCAGTCTTGCAAGATAGTCCACGACAGCTGCAACACGGGACTCCAGTCGGAAGACATTCATGGCAACTTCATCATTCACTGGAGAATTGACGGGGTCAAGGTTTGGTTCCAACTGACTAGTCTCTTCTTCAAAGTTTCGACAGAATTCTGCAAGGACAAACGCCGAGTCAAGACAGTGGTCGAATGGAAGCATCACGGTTGAAAATGTTGGTCGAGTATAAAAGGTTACCTTCGAGCATAAGGAACAATTTCTTGGCAAGTCCACCCAGGAAGGCTTCCAGGTCATTCTTCTTCCCAGTCAACTGGTTGATCTTGTCGGTCAAAGTAGTCTTATCAGTCTTCAGTCGGTCGACTTCCTTGTTGGCAATCCCAAGAGCAGCTTTCAGATTGGTATTTTCCTGTTCAAGCTTGGTGACTGAAGCTAACTTCTCGTCAGCAAGCTTGGTCTTCTCAGCTAGCTCAAGGTCTTTTTTCTTCTGGGCCTCCTTCACCATGCCTGTAAGTTACAGCAAGGTTAGATTTTGAAACAAATGAAGGGAAAAAGGAGTCGTTGAGGTCTCACCGAACATACCTTTGGTCTCCTCCTTCGCCTTCGTCAGATTCTCCTGAACCAACTTCAGATCCAGCTCGAGCTGAATGTGCTTCTGCTCCAGCTCGGTATAGCGAGCCGCAAAGTCACAGGATTTCTACGAAGAACCAATCGACAAAATGTCAAAGATAATTCACTTCCGAGTGGATAAGAGAAATTCGTACGTTTCTAAGACTACAGCCGAATGCAAGCATTCGACCGTAGTCTCGGGGACTACACCCAGTGGGTGCACTCAGCGTGCCCCCACTAGTTCTATTAAAGACAGAGTCGACCAGTCGACCCACAAAAAAAAAGAAAGAGAGACGTGTTCTTCAGACTGTAATCGACTGCAAGCAGTCGACCACAGTCTCGGGGACTACACCCAGTGGGTGCACTCAGCGTGCCCCCACCGATTTCAAAAATCCATTCGCCCCAGTCAAATGATGAAAAGCCTTTACTTATAAAGCCTAAGGCCGACTGCCAGCAGTCGACCTTAGCCTTGGGGACTACACCCAGCGGGTGCACTCTGCGTGCCCCCGCTAACACGGAGTTTTAATCAACACACCCACTGGGTGACTGCTATGGATTCCGAAAAGAAAAGTTTTGATAGCATATCCTAACAGAACAAGCGATGGTCGACTGACCTGAACGTTGCTTTGAAGGGCGGAGCTGGCGTCGTAAGCTGCTTGGCTCGCGTCCCGGATGGTCTTCATTTGCTCCATCATGGCCCCTGCTTGGCGTATCGCTTCCTTGGCAGCGCTGGCTTGGTCCTCTGGGACGTGGTGCGTCGTGAAGAGAGAAGGTTGTGCGGCACTCGATGAAGTGGGATGAGCACTCGTCAACGGCATCGCGAAAGACACGGTGTGTCGAGTGGTGTTCTCCCCCTCCGCGTTCAGAGTTTCGGGCGCCGACACATCCCGGACCACCTTGCCGGCAGACGCCTTCCTGCTCCTCCTATGCTTCAGCGGTTCCTCATCCTCATCATCATCATCAGGAAGGGTGATAACGACATCGGATGGAGCTACAGAAAAGAATCAGAGTTAGAGATCATGATTTAGTCGACTAAAGATGGAATTAAGAGTATAGTACCAGGATTTGAGGTTGTTGCGTCCTCCATCTCATGGTCGTCAGCCTTGCCTGAGGTCTCAGAAGTTGCAGCACTGCAATTCCAAAGAATCAGTCGACTAATTCAAGTATCAACCAGAGATAGAAGCTTGTACAAAACAAGAAGACTTAAGCAGCATGTTTACCCTGATATGGTGGGGATGGACACCTTCATCTTCGGCAGGAGCTTGGTTGGTTTTGACGGAGCCACCTTCGACTGCTTCGGCGCCTTTTCAGTCGGCACCGGGGAAGTGGTCCGAGGGCGTTTGGTCGACTGCGAGACAGTCGCAACCCCCTTGCCACGTTCAGTCGCAGGGTCGTGGACAAGTTTCGACCGCCTTTCCGAGCGCGGTGGAGCAACCTCCTCCTCCTCCTCTTCTTCGTCCTCATCATCGTCGTCGTCATCGTCGTCATCTTCGGCAGCGTCTGAGTTCCACTCATCCTGGCTCTCGCCCCCGCTGGCTTCTCCCTCCTCAGTCGGAGCCTGAGCTCCATTGGGCATCGAGTACAGCTCGGTGAGGGCCTGAAAGACGTCAAGACAGAGATCAATCGACCAGTTTGCAGAACATACAGAAACAAATATGACAAGTATACACTAGAAGGCAGAGCAAACGTACCTTGTCTGGAACGCTGTGATGGTCGAGTGGAGGAATCCTCCTGGATCCACGGGGATTATCCTTGTTCCCAGTGACCGCGGCCATCCACCTTTCCACCGTGGCGTCGTCGACTGCTTCCGGGTGGATCCGAGTCTCGTCTTCAGTTCCGCAGTACAACCACATGCAATGGCTCCGGAACTGAAGAGGCTGGATACGTCGCCGAAGGAAAACCTCCAAAAGGTCCATGCCAGTAACGCCGTCCCGAACCAACTGCACCACGCGATCCATCAGCATCTTCACGTCAGCTCTCTCCTCCGGAATCACCTTCAGAGAGGAGGGCTTGTTCACTCGGTCCATGGTGAATTGAGGGAGTCCACTCGACTGCCCCGGCATCGTCTCATTCTGGCAGTAGAACCAGGTCGACTGCCAGCCCCTGACCGACTTGGGAAACGTCATGGCTGGGAAGGTGCTCTTGTTCCTCACTTGGATCCCCAGGCCCCCGCACATTTGAACAACTTGGGTTTTCTCATCGCTTGGGCTCGCCTTCTTCACGGTCTGGGAGCGACACGTGAATATGTGCTTGAACAAGCCCTAGTGCGGTCGACAGCCCAAGAAATTCTCACACATGGATACAAACGCAACAAGATACGCAATGGAGTTCGGGGTGAAGTGGTGGAGTTGGGCTCCAAATAAGTTCAAAAAACCACGAAAGAAAACACTCGGTGGCAGAGAAAATCCACGATCGACATGAGTGGCCAGGAGCATGCACTCACCCTCTTCTGGCTGGGGCTGCCACTCTTTTCCTGGAAGCCTTGCGGCGCCGTGGGGGATCAGCCCGTCGTCGGCCATGTCGAGGAGATCCTATTCCCTGATGGTCGACTGGATCCAATCTCCCTGGACCCAGCCCTTCGGCAGGCGAGATCTAGACGAAGACCCGCTGCGACTGGTGGATCTCCCCTTCGCCTTCTCCGCCGCCGACGCCTTCTTTGCACGCTCCAGCACCGCCGTCTTCTCCTTGACCATGGCTGCTGGTGAGATGCGCGAAGAGGAGCTCTGCGGAGGCGAGAGCGAGCGCGTTGGGCGGAGGCGAGGAGAGCAGAGAGCAAATGATGAAGCACTGTTCAGAAAACCCTCGCTGGTCGCATTTATAACATCCATTCCGAGTGGATGACGGGTGGGCCCAGTCAGTCTAATCATATCCCGAAACAGTTGCATTGACGTGATACGTGGCGGAAAAAGAGGCGCGGAGATCGAGGCGTCTATGTCCTATCCCGTCCGAGCGCCGCGGTCCGTTCCGCTTTGCGCGCTTCCCCAAATTTCGTATCCCGTAGAATCCGCGAACGGCAGATCGATCTGTCAGACGCGAGATTTCCTGTGATCCGTCGCTCGGGAACCGGAAAGTCCAAAAGATCACTCGACGAAAGACATGAATGGATCGAGTCGACTGAAGAAAAGTTGCTCGTTATCAACAAAGAGGGTCTTGATCCAGAACAACGCATAGCCAGTATGCAAAAGTCAATCGGAAACAACACCAACTCCTTCCTCACTCAAGCCTCAATCCATTCGGGGGCTAATGATGGATTCATGTACCTAGGGTAGGGTCATAGGCCTGATCCAAGTGCCCTACCCAAGGACACCCTTAGAAGAGATCACCTTCCAGTCGACTAAGGAGGAACTCACTCGACTGACTTGAAGGACTCGACCATGAAGACTCACTCGACCACCAGAAGGTCAAGAGGCACTCTGCACTGCAACGGCCTGTAATTGAATAGACTTTATGGTAGTTAAGACACTTTATGTGGGGCGTTACCAGTAACGCCCCAGACTTGATGTACTTTAAACCCTTCATTACGTGGGCTGGCAGGGGTCCTGGCGCACTCTATATAAGCCACCCCCCTCCACAGGCAGAAGGGTTCGCACCCCTGTAACACATACACACATAATCCACTCGACCGCCTCAGGGCTCCGAGACGTAGGGCTTTTACTTCTTCCGAGAAGGGCCTGAACTCGTACATCGCTTGTGTTTACAACCTCTCCATAGCTAGGACCTTGCCTCTCCATACCTAACCCCCACTCTACTGTCAGACTTAGAACCACGACAGGGGGTCTTCATGATATCCCGCGGGATCTTCTCCTAGATGGAGGTCTTGGCCTCCAATGGAGTAATGGTCTCTCTCTCTCAAGAGTAGAGATAGGTAGGAGCAAAGCTCACCTAAGAATGAGCTATCACTTTGCTAACCCTAGAAAGGAGGTGGAGAGGGTCTATTTATAGTCCAAGCCTCGAAGGGGTAAGTGGGAAGAGATACAAGGCCAAAGGCCCGCGGCTGCGCACATAGGCATCGGACGTCCGATGTGGGTCGGACGTCCGGAAGCTCGGGACGGTCTGGACGTCCGGAAGTCTTCGGACTTCCGTAAATTCTTCTATGGACTGGTGGCACCGGACGTCCGGTATCTTCGGTCTTCCGTTAATATTACCGGTCGTCCGGTGGGGGCCGGACGTCCGCTCGCTGGGAGGTGCTGTAGCTGGCGTTGGCTGGGCCTTCTGGCTGGTGCGGCTTCCAGGCGTCGGACGTCCGGTCCCGACCGGTCGTCCGACGGCTGTAGCATGTAGCAGCTCCGTTTCTTTCGTCTTCTCTTCCATGCTTCCCTCGCGGATGGTGTAGGTGTTCCTTGGAGCTTGCACTCCTCCTCGTCATCCGTGAAGCTCCGACAATACCTATGCATGCACACGAGTGGAGTGTCAAGTAGTATACCATCCTCTAAGGGGTCAAGTGAGCACGTGTAAAGGAGAAGATTCACCTTTATGTATGAGAAGTAGAGGTCGCACGTGTCACTTGCCAAACAGACTCTTGACATGGTGATGACCGTAGGATGCTCCACATCATCCCCTCCCCCTTGGAAAAGATCCGACCTCGGATCGAAAACCAAATCACCATGGGAAAGAGATGGCGTTGCCGTGTCGAAGCGGTCGATCGCCAAGCACTCATCATCTTGAAGCTCGAAATAGGCACTCTCTCCAATGTCGCACCGTCTTGTGATTCCTTCAAAAGGAGCAAATAGAACAAACACTTGGAAAAACAAATGTGGTTAGCGTTAGTGCAAAACCAAGCATTCAAGAGGTGATTCACCAAACAAGTGTTGTCATCAAGCATAGCATAGGGTGTGACAAAGGATTGTGACATGGCATGTAAGCATATGAATTGAGAAAAATCAAGGTCATCATGGAAACAAGCATGTAAATGTGAGATAGAGATGCAAATATGTGTGATAAGAGCATAAGCATCTACCTCAAGGTCATAGCAAGCATTCACAAATTGCTCAATGAAAGGTCTATGGTAGGCATAAGAATCATTCACAACACCGAATAAAATGAAGTGTCTAAACACATGGGTCAAGTGCAAGACAATCCAAGCATAATGTGCATAAGGTGTAGTGAAGATGGAGTGGCACTCAACACAATAGAAATAGCAATTGTTCATAATGTGTGAGGCAATCAAGTGAATCATGTGACAAGTAAAGGGACATGGCAGATGTGAAGAAATGATATTGGTGCAACCAACCATATGATAGTAGCAAATAGTCCAAGAATTGGATGCAACACACAAGTCATATATATCATGATGCATGGGAATGTGATAATGGCAAGTCAAAGCAAGATCTATCATGTGAGAGGCATGAGCATATATGTCATCAACCCAAGAAAGCAAGTAGTGGAACATGGGTGATGCAACATAGTGAGCATTCATATCTATCAAATCAAGCAAGCTAGTAGTGCGAAGATGCAACATACTTGGAGGAATCATGGCAAACATGTCATTGGTGCAAATAGTGGGCATGAATAATTCACAAGTCATAGCACAAGCATGAAAGCAAGATGTGAGTACAATATCATGAATGTATTGGCGATAGACCATATGTGAATAGCAATGGGTCATCATGACTCTCCCAACACGACAAGCATCAATAGAATGGGGCACATGATAGACATGGAAAAAGCAACAAGGATCTCTACCAAGCATGCAAATACACATAGAAGTAGCATAATGATGAAACATGGGTAGATGCAAGCAAGGGTCACAATTGCATGGCAAAGGCATAGAAGCAAGCATAGCATGCAAAGTGAACACGATGAAATGAGCATAATGTGAGAAGTGGTAAATGGCCCATAGCCGTGTGAGAGCCAAGTAGAGGAGTTGCGCGTAGTCCTTGCGCGAAGGGGACGGTGGTAAGGATAGTCCACGGGATCCCAAGTCATCATTGCTCTCTAGAGCTCGTTTTGCCAACTCGTGGGATTGCGAGGTTGACAAGTATTCATGAGTACCTACACAAAAGAGACACAAATGAAAGAAATTGTGTGTGTGGTAAATGTACACATCATCCATCATGATGTGTATGTGCACGTGTGAGTTAGCACAAGATAAGCATCGCTCAAAGAAATTTGATGCATGGTATAAGAACATGTCATCCATCATGAAAGAATAGTTATTGTGTATGACACGATGGGGATGAAAATTGAGCATACAATTATATGGCTCGTCAATAGCATGTTTATTCATGGGAAACATATGGTGCACACAAGTATGGGGATCATGCAATGAATGGGATGGATCAAAATCTCCTAAAATGTACGAGGAAACTATGGGGGTCTCCTCATGAGAAATAGCGGAAACATCACATGGAGAAAATGGACAACATCCAAAACAATGCATATCCGAAGCTAGGTGGTCATGGCATGGCATATGAGATAGATGATGCAAAGGGAGCATATCAATATCATGACAAGAATAACAAATGCCAATAACCATGGGCTTGTCATCTATGCCATATGTGCAAATTGGGTTTATTTTAATGGCATATGCATAGTCACTATGGAGAGATTGCAAATAAGACATATGGTTGATCTCATGCATAGCATATGACAAGTCAAGCGGATTATCAAACATGATGTGACCTAAAGAATTCTCACAAGAAATCCTATGTAACATGGCATCACAACTAATAGACTCCACAAGAGAATCATCGTACTCATCATAAATGGGCAAATCATCGCATGGGGAAATCATACTAGCATGAAGCATGGCAATAGGTGGATCAACATCATGCAAGCAATCAATGTTAAGAATGTCCACTAGTGGGACTAGAGCATCACCGTCACCTTTGTTACCTTTGTCATTCCACTCAAGTGGTGTAGGTGAGGTAGGAAAGACCAAATGGTGGTCATCTTCATTTTGATGGAACCATGTGGGGGGGTTCATCATATTCCACCATGGCCATCATATTGTCCAAAGGGAGGACGAAGTCGTCGAGGATCGGCGCATCATCATAAATGGGAGCTAGCACCAAATGAGAAGACACAATAGAGGTAGAGGTCAAGTTGTTAGAAATGCAAATGGCCTCACAAGACCTATCAATTATCTCACTCTCTCTATGTGGTGGTTCACTCACTCCCTCAAAATAGGTGCACTCAAACTCACATATGGTGGAGTCACTCATCTCACTCAAGTGGTGGGGGTTGTGGCTCTCCTCACATGGGATTTGTGGCAACACATCATCTATAGGGCTAGTGGTGAAGGCACTCTTACTCTCAATATGGTGGCAAAAGTCACTCAAGTCATCATACATCGCCGTGGTCGAAGGGAAAGTCCCATGCTCAACCATCTCGTCGTGGTCGCCGTGGATGAAGGCCGAAGATGGCACATCATCACTCTCGTCGTGGATGAAGGCCGAAGATGGCACATCATCACTCTCGCCTCCTAAGATGGAAGCATCATCCTTGCTCGCCACCTTGTCGCTCGCCTCCAAAACTTGGTCCTTGAGGGTCTCCGTAGTCGTACTCGTCGCCGCACCGTCTTGAAAAAGAGTTGAAGTAGACTCGGCATCATCAATACCACAAAGAGGGATGGCGGTGAAGTCACACTTGGGAGCATCGTCTTGGAGCTTGTCGGCCTTGGACATCATGGTGGTACTAGCCTCATGCTTGTCGTAGAGCTTGGTCGCCGTGAAGTTTGCTTGGGGTGGAGAAGCCTTGGCCTTCATGAGTTCTTGTTCCGCCTTGAGAGCACCAATGTAGTAGTCGTCGATGGACTTGTAGTTCTCGAGGAAGATGGTCTTGGAGATGTCGTTGTGTAATCCCATCATGAAGTGGAACTTCATCCAAATGGGGTCGTCCACGCCGGCTCGTAGCAAGGCAATTATCATCTCCTTGAAGTACTTATCGATGGACTTGGATCCTTGGGTGGTGTTCTCCAATTGGCGTCGAAGTTGTTCCGTGTAGGTTGGAGGCACAAACTCTCGCCGTAAAGCTCTCTTCGTCTTGGTCCAACTCATCTCGTAGCTCTCCGAAGGTGTGTGAAGCCACCATGTCGAGGCGTAGTCGTGGAAGTTTCTTGTGGCGCACTTCACTTGATCTTCGGGACGAACTTGATGTAGCTTGAGGTATTCGTCCATCAAACGCTCCCACTTGAGGTACTCCTCGGGTTCGTGAGTCCCATAGAGAGGAATCGCGTGGTCGATGTCGAGGTCGTAGTAGCTCGTGGAAGTCGCGGACTTGAGCTTGGGGAGCTTCTCTTGAGCATAGTCTTGGGGTTCTTGTTGGCGAAGATGCCGTATGTCCGTAGGCGAAGATGCCTTGAAATCGCTTGGCGAAGATGCCAAGGGAGATGGTGAAGTCATTGAGCGGTTGTTAATGTAGAGCTCTTGACCTTCACGTTCTTGTTGGTGATGGCGTCGATGCCGATGTGGTCTTGCCATAGATGGTAGCTCGGAAGCATGTGCTCTTGAGCGTCTTCTCGAAGATGAGGAAGATCGCTTGTAGGACTTGATGAGGGCTTTGATCTCCTCCATTTGAGCTTGCATCTTGGCGTCGGAGTTGTTGTTCATGGCATCAAACTCGTCGTTGTTGTTGTAGACCGAAGGTGAAATGCCTTGCCTATCCATCACAAGACTCGAGTAGAGGTGAGTAGGGAATGAGATAAACAATACCAAGTTACCTTTTCCCAATGTTGAGGATGTATCTCGCTTCACTCAATGTGAGATGAAAGAATAGTGGAATTGGTACCGGACTTGTTCACTCACACCTATCAAGTAAAGCTTATGGTAGAGCTCGGTGAGGATAGTGGCACAAAAATTTGATGCAAAATGTTAGCAAGAGTCAATAAAGTTGAAAAAGATTCACAAATTCGCAAGTGAAACAAGTAGACCAATAGCAATGAAAGGTACACGGAAACACACACACACGGATAGATAAATGGGGTCGTGCAACCAAGGAATGAGCACCAAATGTGGAATCCACGGAAAACGCTCGTGTTGCACAACTCAAGAGAGACGCTAGCACGATTGCTCAATAGGCGGATACGACACTTATGCACAACCTATAATATGCAAAATGGATATTCTTTCTATCCCAAGTATGCTATGTATGTATGGTTCCCGGTGTTTCTCTCAAGCATGATATCATATGATGTAGATTTGACAATCTTATGTGCAATGGGGTATGATGCTATGGCACTTGCTCACGAGCTCTTTGCTCTCTTTTTCTTGCTTAAAAGCTTTTTTTTTCTCTATGGCCACTTTTGCACAATGCACAAACCAAGATAGCAATTGTGTATATGCGAGAACAAACTTGAGGCACAATGGATGATATGATACCAAGATGATATGGTATGTATGCAATGGATGGTGGATCACTAATGTGCACAAGTAACGTTGCCGGCAATACTCAAATGGCTAGTCTCGATAGGTAAGTGACGCAAAATGGGCTAGGGGTTAACAATGCAATAGCAAGGTGAATATACAATGGTGTCGTCGAGGTTACCGTCCTTTGCGATGATGAGTGGCGGTGTTCTTGGTGTAGATACCAAGATGATGGAGACTCGTCCCTAAGTAGCCGAAACACCTTAGGAAACAGAAAAACCGCAAACTCAAAATCTCAAATGACAAATGTCAAATGGTGGTAGCAGAAAGCGGTGGTGGTATGCGCTTGGCAGATGCGGAAGTGGAATGATGGGCTATACACGAGTCAGAGTTGAAGCTGCCGTCCCTAAGTAGCCGAAACACGTTAGGAGACACAACTCACAACACAAACAAAATTGGTTATGTTTGGGATGGCGGAAGTGTATGGTGGGTAAGCCTATGCGGAAATGGTGGAGGTGGTTGACGAAGAAGCAATCGTCCCTAAGTAGCCGAAACACCTTAGGAGACCCGAATCACTACTCAAGCAACCACTAATGCTATGGTGAACAAAATGGGTTAGGTTGCGGAAGTCGTTGCTGGCTATGCGGATGATATGGTGGAAGGCCTAGGCAAAGATGCCAAAGTTCACAAAATTTGATGGAGTCAAATGGTGTTGGTGGTATTTTTGTGGGTGTGGATGTCAAGAGCTTCAAAACGTGCTAAAGAACGTCAAAATCGGAGTTCGAATGAATTAGTTATGGATGAAACAACAATCAGCCGAAGTCAAAACCTACAGGTAGCGGACGTCCGGAAATAAAGGATGTCCGGTGGCCGGACGTCCGGTCAGGTCGGAAATCCGCTAATTTCAGCTCGGGTTAGATGTTCCGGTCGTCCGGTAAGGTCGGACGTCCGGTCGTTCCTACGGCTCCGGACGTCCGGTAAAGTGACGGTCGTCCGGTGGGTCTGGGTCAACGCGAGATGCGAGTTCGGGGGCGCGATTTTGGGCGGAAAATGGAGATTTCGGGGTCAAAATTCACGGGATTTCATGGATGAAAGATAGGGAAACTTGGGGAAATACTAGATCCACATGAAACCAAGCAAATCCATGGATCAAAATCAACAAAACATCATCAAACCAACAAATCACAAAAAATTTGGGGCTATTTTTGGTGGGGATTTTCGAATTTTAGGGAAGAACACAACAAAACAAGGCTAGAAAACAGTGGGAGGGACTCCAAATACGTGATAAACCTGGCTCATGATACCATATGATGTAGGGTGGAACCCTATAGCGTCGATCTTTCACGTTTGGAGTGGGATCCCTCGAAGAACACGATGAACACGGGGAAGAACGGGGAGAAATCACAAGGGGAAACGCTCAAGAACAAGTCCAAATCACACATCCACTAGACAATCAAACACACAAGATCACAAGGTGCATGAACAACAAAGGGAAAGATACAAGGTAAGGTTCATCTCCAAGAGGAGGTCTTGATGATATCCTAGATGGATCTTCCCACAAGGGGGGTCTTGATGATATCCCGCGGGATCTTCTCCTAGATGGAGGTCTTGGCCTCCAATGGAGTAATGGTCTCTCTCTCTCAAGAGTAGAGATAGGTAGGAGCAAAGCTCACCTAAGAATGAGCTATCACTTTGCTAACCCTAGAAAGGAGGTGGAGAGGGTCTATTTATAGTCCAAGCCTCGAAGGGGTAAGTGGGAAGAGATACAAGGCCAAAGGCCCGCGGCTGCGCACATAGGCGTCGGACGTCCGGTGGGGGTCGGACGTCTGGAAGCTCGGGACGGTCCGGACGTCCGGAAGTCTTCGGACTTCCGTAAATTCTTCTCTGGACTGGTGGCACCGGACGTCCAGTATCTTCGGTCTTCCGTTAATATTACCGGTCGTCCGCTGGGGGCCGGACGTCCGCTCGCTGGGAGGTGCTGTAGCTGGCGTTGGCTGGGCCTTCTGGCTGGGGCGGCTTCCAGGCGTCGGACGTCCGGTCCCGACCGGTTGTCCAGTGGCTGTAGCATGTAGCAGCTCCGTTTCTTCCGTCTTCTCTTCCATGCTTCCCTCGCGGATGGTGTAGGTGTTCCTTGGCGCTTGCACTCCTCCTCGTCATCCGTGAAGCTCCGGCAATACCTATGCATGCACACGAGTGGAGTGTCAAGTAGTATACCATCCTCTAAGGGGTCAAGTGAGCACGTGTAAAGGAGAAGAATCACCTTTATGTATGAGAAGTAGAGGTCGCACGTGTCACTTGCCAAACGGACTCTTGACATGGTGATGACCGTAGGATGCTCCGCATCAAAGGAGTTCAGCATCAACACACCATCTATTACCTTTTGGAGAGTGGTGTCTCCTAGATTGGTTAGGTGTCACTTGGGAGCCTCCGTCAAGATTGTGGAGTTGAACCAAGGAGTTTGTAAGGGCAAGGAGATTGCCTACTTCGTGAAGATCTACCCAAGTGAGGCAAGTACTTCATGGGAGATGGCCATGGTGGGATAGACAAGGTTGCTTCTTCGTGGACCCTTCGTGGGTGGAGCCCTTCGTGGACCCGGGCAACCGTTACCCTTCATGGGTTGAAGTCTCCATCAACGCAGATGTACGATGGCACCACCTATCGGAACCATGCCAAAAATCTCCGTGTCTACATTGCGTTTTCCCTCTCCAAACCCTTCCCTTTTACCTTCATATGCAATGCTTTACATTCCGCTGCTACACTCTTAGAATTTCATGAGTAGGTTGATTGCTTGACTTGTGTTAAGTTGCTAAAATCTGACAAGACTTAAAATTGGGAAAATGCTAGATTGTCATTTGGTCAAGTAGTCTAATCGCCCCGCCCCCTCTAGACATACTTTCGATCCTACAGAAGGCATCTGGAGCGTCGGTCTTGGGTCATCACAACTCTGCCCCACTTACAAGAGATCTCGCCCCGAGATCTAGGGATGACAACAGAAAGAAGAGGTATAACAAAGTTGCTTCTTTGACAAATGAGTGAAACAAAAGAACCTTGGAGGTTGAAAAACTTGAAAGAAGGAGCTCAATGAAGTTGAAAGCATTTTTTGGTTGAAAAGAGAATGAATGAACACAAGGAGAACCTTGGATGTTAGAAGACATGAATCAAAACTCAAGTGACAAAAGAATTAGAAACCACTCTGGTTGAAATGAGATATACAAGGAATGCGAAAGAACAAATTTGCGCAGCACTCCGGTTGAAAGAGGAGCAAAACTTGATAAGTTGAAAAGAACTTGACAAGATGACACAACAGTCCAGTTAAATGGATAAGAATGGAAAAGAACATGATCTTGGCAAATAAGATGATACTTGACGAGAGCAACAACACAATGCTTTCAGAAGAAATGAAAGAATGAAATGAAAAGAACGGAGAAAAGAACAACAACTTCCACCATGAATGAACATGAAGGAGCCTTCCTACGAAGAAGGGTTGAACGGAGTTGTTGAAAAATCAACAACAAAGGATATGAATTCCAATGGTCTTATGGAAAATGTCGGTGTCAAAACCGGAGGATCTCGGGTAGGGGGTCCCAAATTGTGCGTCTAGGCGGATGGTAACAGGAGACAAGGGACACGATGTTTTTACCAGGTTCGGGCCCTCTCGATGGAGGTAAAACCCTACTCCTGCTTGATTAACATTGATGATATGGGTAGTACAAGAGTGGATCTACCACGAGATCAAGGAGGCTAAACCCTAGAAGCTAGCCTATGGTATGATTGTTGTTCGTCCTATGGACTAAAACCCTCTGGTTTATATAGACACCGAAGAGGGCTAGGGTTACACAGAGTCGGTTACAATGGTAGGAGATCTACATATCCATATTGCCAAGCTTGCCTTCCACGCCAAGGAAAGTCCCATCCGGGCACGGGACGAAGTCTTCAATCTTCTATCTTCTGTAACGCCCTCAATGCGGCTATATCTCCCACGTGTCGAAGCACGACTTAGAGGCATAACCGCATTGAAAGCAATGTCGCAAGTGAGGTAATCTTCACACAACCCATGTAATACATAAGGGAAAGAGATACATAGTTGGCTTACAATCGCCACTTCAAACAATTACATGAATAAAGCATTTTAACATGGCATTTAAGCAAATTTAAACAAACAGCATTTTAAACATTTTAAACATGGATGAAAATGGCATATTATTAATCTACACAAAATTCTAAGCATTTTACATGTTAAAATCATTTTAATCCGATGCACCATTTGTGAGTTATTAAATGCATGATCATGAAGGGTTTTTCTGTAAAACAGTAATACTCTGGAAAATGGACAAAATCGCAGAACCAGGAAAAACAACACGGGCCGAATCTGAATCGCTGGCCCAACATGAGGAAAAAAATAAGGAGGGGCGCTGGGGCTTCTCACCCAGTGGGCCTTGGCCCGGTCGGCAGCAGAGGGAGGCCGGCTTGGGGCGCTGGGCCTCGTGCGGCGGAGGGGAGCAGCTGGGCCTGGGCGCAGCCAACCCATGCAGGCGACACGCGGTCAATGTGGAGCGGGGCGAAGTGGACCGAAGCAGAGGAGGCCGCTGGGCCGGGGCTTGCGGGCCCACGTGGCTGGTGGAGGAGGCCCACGGGGGGGGGGGGGGTCAACAACCGCAGTCAGGATCGGGGCTCCTCCCGATCCGTCCCGGACGACGAGGTCGTGCGGCGGCGGAGTCGCGGCGATGCGGGCGATGCGGAGAGCCGCGGATCTGGATGGGATCCACCGGATCCGTCCGTTCCCGGCGACAGGAGGAGGTGGGGCGGCGAGCTCGACGCCGGTGGCGATGAAGCTCCGCGGCGCGGCGGTGGTTCCCAGCGGGGCAACAGAGAGCGAGCGAGAAGCCATGAGGGAGAGGGAGAAGGAAGGAGAAAGAAGGAGAGGGCGGCGGGGCGGCACTGGCCTGGGGACTCGACGACCTGGCGGCGGCGACGAGGCTCGCCGGCGACGGAGAACTCCGGCGGCGCAGATCGGGATGCTCGGGGAGGAATCGGCGAGCGCACGGGCGCGGGAGGCTGGGGCGCCTCGGGCCTAGATGGGCTTCGCGGGCCTGGCCCGGGCCTGGGCGGCCCACGGCGGGGGGAAGCCGCTAGGGGACGCGTGGCGAACGGGGAGTGGGCGCGTGGACGCCTCCGCTGACCTGGCGGCGGCGCGAGGTGGTGGCTGGCGGCGGGGGCAGCTCCAAGTGGCGGAGAAGGAGAGGGCCGGCGCGGAAATTGAGGAGGGAGAGGGCTAGAGGTAGGTGGGGGGCTAGGGGCTAGGGTTTGCACCGTGATTTTTGGAGGGGGAGGTGTTTATATAGGCATAGGGAGCTAGGAGTGTCCAAATGAGGAGCGGTTTTCGGCCACGCGATCGTGATCGAACGACCGAGAGCATGAAGGGGAGTTTGCTGGGTTTTGGGCCACTTTGGAAGGGGTGTTGGGCTGCAACCCAAAGTGGCTTTTACGGTTACCCGGTTAACCGTTGGAGTATCAAACGACCTCCAAATGGCACGAAACTTGACAGGCGGTCTACCGGTGCTATACCAAGGCCACTTGGCAAACCTCGGGCCATTCCGAGAAAGTTTAATACCCGCACAAGAGAAGAGAGAAGAGGGAGACGCTGGAGGACATAGGAGCGCCGGATTGCAAAACGGACAACGGGGAAAATGCTCGGATGCAAGAGACGAACACGTATGCGAATGCAATGCACATGATGACATGATAAATACAACACGCAAGCAAATGACACGGCAACGAAGGCGAAAAACTGGCGGACACCTGGCGCATCGGATCCGGGGCGTTACAACACTCCACCACTATGAGAGGATCTCGTCCCGAGATCTAGGATGGCACCAAAGAGAAACGAAAGAGGAAGAGAAGAGGTAAAACTAAGTTGCTTCTTTGACCAATGAGTGAAACCAAAGAACCTTGAGAGGTTGAACACATTGAAAGAAACAAAATAACGGAGATGACCAAGATTGCAAACAATCCCGTTAGAAAAGAGGAAGAAGGAACATGATGTGAACCAAGAGGTTTAGTGATAAGATAGATATTGAAACCACTCCAGTTAAAACTAGATAGAGAAGGAATAAGATTGATATAATTTGGGCAGCACTCCAACTGTAAATGGAAGGAATTGAACATGAACTTGACAAGATGAAAGAATACTTGATGAAATCAACAACACACTGCCTCCAGAACTATTGAAAGAATGGCACAATGGGTAAGAAGGATTTCAGACAGCACTCAGGTTGAAAAGAGAGGCAAAACTTGATAAGATGAAAGAACTTGAATGAGAACACAACACTGCGGTTAAATGGATAAGCAAGAAAATAACATGATCTTGACAAAACGAGGTGATGGGTGAAGAGCACAACATCACAATGCCTCTGGAACAAAAGAATAGAAGATAGATCGTTGGAATAAAAGAACGGGGAAGAAAATGCCAACTTCTGCCACAAATGGGCTCGGAAAGCATCCTTGCAAATAAGAATTGAACGGAGTTGTTGGAAAATCAACAACGAAAAGAATAAGTTTGTAGTGGGCTTATGGAAACATCTCAACATTATGAGGTGAGCTTCTGCCGCCAACGGAAACAAATGATTGGATTGATATCAACAAGGAGACGAGAAACTTATTTCACCGGGAGGACAAATGAAGAACTTGGGTCATTTATAAGCACCATAAATAGCAACAATCCTTAGGGAAAGCTTTAGGTGAAATATAACCCAAGATAACTCCAATGAAGAGACTGATGGATTTAAAATACCTCATTCTTGACAACATGTGAATCATGAAACAAGAAGGAAATTGTCAAGAGTGACATAACACCATCTCAAAAGATAAGGTAGAAAGAATTGCACTTTGGAATGCAAGATGAAGAATACTTGAGCTCCTCAAAACAAAACATGTGTTGAGCACCATGTTTATTTTAGAGTATAGCTTGGCAGATCATAACTTCGAGCGAAATCTTGAGGAACAATTGAAGAATGAAAAGAATCCTTGACGACCCACCATGTAGAGCCTCAACGAAGAACTCCGGTAATAAAAGGATGATGAAAAGAAAGAGAAGTTGAAAACACAAGGTGAATCCTTGCAATGATTTAGATGGATCTTCGTGATGATGAGAGCTTGGAGCTCCGGGAAAAGAAAAGATGAAACAACTGAAACCGAGAATTTATTCATCATGAACAAACTCCGAAAGAAGGAATTAATCACTTGGATGAAACAAGAACAAGAATTATGTTATGCGTACCCTTCATCAATTTAGATTGATGATAAGCAACGGATTTGGCATACTACTTATTCTCGTAGAAAGGATTAAGAGAGATATGGCGTAAACTTGAGAAGGTCTTCAACGAACCACCGGTAGGATTGGAACAACGAATGAATTGATATGAGGAACAAGGAAGAGAGATCTTGAAAGAACCACCATAAGAATTGAAAATGATCGAAGTAGCAAAGGCACAATTCACCAGAAAGAGTTTGAAAACGAATGAAGATACTTGAAGGGATTTAGATACATGAGAACGAAGAGATCATGAACTGATAAGAGGGTACTTGAATGATGCACCAGTATGATTTGGAGAACGATAGCTACACGCTGAGAATGAAGAATTATGACATGATGGCCTTCTGAAGAAAGAAATGGAAACAACTCATGAAATGCTTTGGATGGGTGAAAAGAATTCCCACAATCGAAAACAATTATGAGAGGATGGCATCGAACTAGAACCATGAATCTTGAAGAGAATAGAGCAAGATTAAAGAGAAATCCTTCTTCGGTCTTCACATGATGAGAATGACAACGAGAAACACCACCAAGAATTATTGAGGCACACCGGAAGAATCAAAAGCGAAGAGGTTGAGCCAACTATGAAAAGAATTTGAAAGATCTTGGAGAAAAGCATTTGACTGATGATAACTCATTCTTACGTCAAACTTGGAGAAGAATTTAGGATAGCTCTGGGAAAATAGAAGAGTCAGGTAAGATCCTGGGAAAAGACCTGTGGGTTAGGGCCCACTCAAAAGAAAACACTGTTAAACAAGTTTAAAGAGAAGTTGCACCGGTTGAATTAAATAGCTTGAATGAGATAACAACCTCGAAATATCTTGAACGGATTGAGAATGGAAACACAAATCTTCTGAGATATCTTGAGCACTTCAGGAAAAATGAATAGCGAGAAGTGAGCGATTGAGAGGTGCGCCGGCATGGGAAAGCATTTGAAACGAGGAAAGGAATATGATGAATATCGGAATCTTGAATTAAATCCACCGAAGTAGAAACAACAATGAAGGATGATGAACTTGAAGCTGTTGAGCATCTTCATGGGAAATCACCGGATAAGAACATTGATAGAAAAGAATGAAGAGACTTCACATGAATAAATGGATACTTGATTAAGAAATCTGTGTCCTTGAAGAAAAAGGGTGGGAGGGCGGGGAAAAACAAAGGCAACTTGGAACAGATGAAATAAACACCGTTGAGAAAAAATGATAATTGGTCTTGCTGATGTTGAAGTGATCGGATCCACTTAAAGAGAAAACACGCCGGTTGAAAAGGATTGACATGACAATCTCGATTGTCGAGAAGGATTGGTATTCACATCGGAGTATGAGAACACCATTTCGGAAAGGTATGGAATCAACACTTGACATTGAAGCAACTCGAATACCACAAATAAAACAAAACAAAGGATTGGCTTGCAGAATAAGCCGGAACAAATGCATATGATAGAGATTTACCCAATCCCATATCATGCATCTGTCGAAAAGATATTCTAGGAGCTACTTGAATTCCCACCTATAAAACTCCCGAAACTTTCTGGTTATGCAATCTGGTGTTGGGGATACAGGGGAAGCAATATACCTCACCCAAACTAACAATACCTACATCCAGCTGTATCCATCCGTCAACACATAACCAAGAAACCTTCGGAAATCGTGTACCTCAACCTTCGAAAAGCATCCGTTATACGAGTCATGGCAATACTCCCGTACTCACCTCAGTACTGGGTTAGCGGGGTTATCTCACCAACAACTTCATAAAAGAGATTTTCGATGTCGGCGTACTAAACTCAGGTATTCCAGAACTGCAACGATAAAATTATGATGACAACACCTCAGAGCTCAACTCCCCGGGACACCTCCACTAAAAAAAACCCCTGCTGACGGGAGGCACCAAGACAATGTTGTCATCATAAAACCATCGGAACGATTCTAAGATACCCGCGTGATCCTAAAAAAAATTTAGTGAAATTTGAGAAGAGAAGAGTCAAAACTCTACGTCAGGAGACCTCACCAGAAGGTCGAAGGGACTGAGGAGTAAAAGAATTCCTAACTCTCCGATATATATAATCCTAAATGACTCAAAACATTTTTCTAGACACAACTCGGCCGCTAAAAACAATCAAGCAGTGGGGCTCCTAAGGTCGGGGAAGGCTCTGATTACCAACTTGTAACGCCCTCAATGCGGCTATATCTCCCACGTGTCGAAGCACGACTTAGAGGCATAACCGCATTGAAAGCAATGTCGCAAGTGAGGTAATCTTCACACAACCCATGTAATACATAAGGGAAAGAGATACATAGTTGGCTTACAATCGCCACTTCAAACAATTACATGAATAAAGCATTTTAACATGGCATTTAAGCAAATTTAAACAAACAGCATTTTAAACATTTTAAACATGGATGAAAATGGCATATTATTAATCTACACAAAATTCTAAGCATTTTACATGTTAAAATCATTTTAATCCGATGCACCATTTGTGAGTTATTAAATGCATGATCATGAAGGGTTTTTCTGTAAAACAGTAATACTCTGGAAAATGGACAAAATCGCAGAACCAGGAAAAACAACACGGGCCGAATCTGAATCGCTGGCCCAACATGAGGAAAAAAATAAGGAGGGGCGCTGGGGCTTCTCACCCAGTGGGCCTTGGCCCGGTCGGCAGCAGAGGGAGGCCGGCTTGGGGCGCTGGGCCTCATGCGGCGGAGGGGAGCAGCTGGGCCTGGGCACAGCCAACGCACGCAGGCGACACACGGTCAATGTGGAGCGGGGCGAAGTGGACCGAAGCAGAGGAGGCCGCTGGGCCGGGGCTTGCGGGCCCACGTGGCTGGTGGAGGAGGCCCACGGGGGGGTCAACGACCGCAGTCGGGATCGGGGCTCCTCCCGATCCGTCCCGGACGGAGAGGTCGTGCGGCAGCGGAGTCGCGCGATGCGGAGAGCCGCGGATCTGGACGGGATCCACCGGATCCGTCCGTTCCCGGCGACAGGAGGAGGTGGGGCGGCGAGCTCGACGCCGGTGGCGACGAAGCTCCGCGGCACGGCGGTGGTTCCCTGCGGGGCAACAGAGAGCGAGCGAGAAGCCATGAGGGAGAGGGAGAAGGAAGGAGAAAGAAGGAGAGGGCGGCGGGGCGGCACTGGCCTGGGGACTCGACGACCTGGCGGCGGCGACGAGGCTCGCCGGCGACGGAGAACTCCGGTGGCGCAGATCGGGATGCTCGGGGAGGAATCGGCGAGCGCACGGGCGCGGGATGCTGGGGCGCCTCGGGCCCAGATGGGCTTCGCGGGCCTGGCCCGGGCCTGGGCGTGCCACGGCGGGGGGAAGCCGCCAGGGGACGCGTGGCGAACAGGGAGTGGCGCGGGGACGCCTCCGCTGACCTTGCGGCGGCGCAAGGTGGTGGCTGGCAGCGGGGCAGCGCCAAGTGGCGGAGAAGGAGAGGGCCGGCACGGAAATTGAGGAGGGAGAGGGCTAGAGGTAGGTGGGGGGCTAGGGACTAGGGTTTGCACCAGGATTTTTGGAGGGGGAGGTGTTTATATAGGCATAGGGAGCTAGGAGTGTCCAAATGAGGAGCAGTTTTCGGCCACGCGATCGTGATCGAATGACCGAGAGCATGAAGGGGAGTTTGCTGGGTTTTGGGCCACTTTGGAAGGGGTGTTGGGCTGCAACCCAAAGAGGCTTTTACGGTTACCCGGTTAACCGTTGGAGTATCAAACGACCTCCAAATGGCACGAAACTTGACAGGCGGTCTACTGGTGCTATACCAAGGCCACTTGGCAAACCTCGGGCCATTCCGAGAAAGTTTAATACCCGCACAGGAGAAGAGAGAAGAGGGAGACGCCGGAGGACATAGGAGCGCCGGATTGCAAAACGGACAATGGGGAAAATGCTCGGATGCAAGAGACGAACACGTGTGCGAATGCAATGCACATGATGACATGATAAATACAACACGCAAGCAAATGACACGGCAACGAAGGCGAAAAACTGGCGGACACCTGGCGCATCGGATCCGGGGCGTTACATGTTCATATTCTTGGAGTCCGGCCAATGATGATAGTTCGGCTGTCCGAACACCCCCTAATCCAGGACTCCCTCAGTAGCCCCTGAACCAGGCATTAATGACGATGAGTCCGGCGCGCATATTGTCTTCGGCATTGCAAGGCGGGTTCCTCCTCCGAATAATTCGTAGAAGATCGTGAACACCAGGATAGTGTCCGGCTCTACAAAATAAATTCCACATACCACCGTAGAGAGAATAATATTTACACATGTTCAATCTGCTGACGTATTTCGTGGCGTGACGTCACACCACCGCCAAGCCTTTACTCGAATCGTTTTTATTATTCCACCTCAGCGCGTTTAGCGAATCGGTCCCTTGGCACGTCTTGTCGAAGCAGAGATCATGTCCCCTTATTCCGGGATTCTCATCAATACGGACGTGGGTAACCCAACCGCGCCATTGATTGTGGCGCTTGGGAGATAAGCGTGTTTTACCAGGCTGGTGGGGTCGCACAGTTTCATCCGCCCATATATAAGGGGATAAGGATCCACCTTTTTACCTACGCCTTCTTCCTCCTTTGCTCATCCATCTCCACGCACTCGAGCTCCAGCGCCCAAGTCCGCACATCTCACCTCAACCTTCTCCAGCCATGTCCGAAGCGGGAGGCAAGTGGATGGCCTCCTCCGTCACGAAGGGGCACATCAAGAAGCTGCGCAGTGCCGGATATTTGTCCAGCGACATCGCGCATCGGCTCCCCGACGAGGGGCAGCTCATCCCCACCCCCGGGCCCCCTGAGAGGGTGCTATTCCTTCCCCATTTCCTCTGTGGACTGGGCTTCCCACTCCACCCCTTTGTCCGGGGGCTCATGTTCTACTACGGCCTGGATTTCCACGATCTGGCCCCGAATTTCATCCTCAACATCTCGGCGTTTATCGTCGTGTGCGAGGCCTTCCTCTGCATCCAGCCCCACTTCGGCTTGTGGCTAAAGACCTTCAATGTCAAGCCGAAGGTTGTGAAGGGCAGCCAAGCGGAGTGCGGAGGCGCCATGGTGGGCAAGATGCCCAACGTCACTTGGCTCGACGGGGCCTTTGTGGAAACCATCAATGGGTGGCAATCGGGGTGGTTCTACATCACCGAGCCGCGTGACCCTAAATGGGCAGCGGCACCCGAATTCAGATCTGGCATCCCCATGCGGCTCACTTCCTGGAAAGAGAAGGGCCTGCTGTGGGGTAATTCGGAAGAGCTGACCGGACTTCAATCCTGTCTCCAAACCCTGGTGAACAAGAAGCTCAAGCTTGTCAACGTAATCCAGGTCATGCTCATCCACCGGATTCTCCCCTGCCAACAGCGGGACTTCAATTTGTGGGAGTTCGATCCAGCACAACACCAAACCCTGAGAGGGATCTTCGGCACTACGTACGAAGATGCCCGGAGGGTGCTGTTCAAGGGCGCCGAGGCCCCCACATCCGCTACTGAAGATCGCGGATTCAGCTCGCAGCGTCCGGCTGGTGAGGTAAGCCGTGTTATCCTTTATGGGACACTTGCTTTTCATAGTTTGACTCTATGTGGGATCTAAACTCCCAATACCTTTGACAGGCCTGGCAGGAGACGTCCGGACAGGTTAACTGTCCGGCACCCCTTCCAGAAGACCCAGCGGACGCCCGTTTAATAGGGCTGCTGGTCCCGGCGCCTTACGTGGTGCCAGAGAAGAAGGCCAAGAAGAAGGCCACGGGAACCCGGAGAAGTTCCCGGCGTCAGGTGTTATCGGATTCATCGTCCGATGACTCCGAGGCAGACTCCTCCCACAAGGATGAGGAGGAGAAGAAAGAGGCCTCTCCCCCAGCGGGGGGAGAGAAGAAGAGGAAGGCCTCCCCAACGAGGGAGGCCGAAGGGTCCAAGAAGGGAAGGACCCTTCCCCCGGACTGTTCCGCCAATGCCGGCGACGGCGACGAGGAGTGGCCCTCAAGGGCCAAGCCCCTGGCGAGATCGTAAGTATCCGGACTCCTGAGTAACTCATAATTTTCTTTTTGTCACATAGCATCTTTTAACGCCGCATACAACCCTGTAGTCCGCCCAAGGATGATCTTCCCGCTTCGTCGAGCAGGTCGTTGGGCACGTCGGATGTGAATAGCACTTCACTTCCGGCCGCCTCCTCCCCCCGTGACGCTGACGACGCCGAAGTGGGATCCCGGAAGGGGACCCACCAGGAGGAGGAGGCCCCGGAGGTGCCGCAGGGCAACCTCCCGGACTTTGGACCGGACTCCGCACCAGAACCTGCAGTGGTTCCGGAGTCCGGCGGGCGGCCCCTTCGTAAGAAGGGCAAGACTATGACGCCGGCAGCCTCCGTCCAACCGGAGGCGCCGGATAACTTGCTGGAGGCGCTCAACGGCGCTTCCATCAAAGAGGAACACTGCACTGTCATGAGTGCGGTGATTCAGAAGGTTCAGCTCGCAAAAAGCGGGCTTACTGAAGCCTGCAGCAGCCTTCTAACAGGCTTTGAGGTAAGAATTTTAAGATATGTAATATAATACCACATAGACAATAGCCCCTGATGCTCGGTTCGGTGTTCGGAAAGAAAAGCCGGACTGAGGATCTAAAAAGATATACGCAGGAGTCTTAAAAAATATGTTAATATGGGAATGCAGGCTGCGCTGCTGACCTCTGCCGCACTGACTGCGGAGGTCACTACTTTGAAGCAGAGCCTCGAGCGGTCCGAGAGCGAGCTCGGCCGTGCCCAGAAGCAGCTCGAGCACAAGGAAGGTGAGTAACACCTTATTACAGCTTTACCTTATAGAAAAGGATTCGGTTGCAAGAGAAATGACAAGGATAACATGGGTACTCCAGGGGCTACGAACGAGGTGGCGACCCTGAAGGAGGCGGTGTCCGCGGCCGAATGCAATGCGGCCGCGGAACGCGCCGAGCAAGAGAAGCAGGTGGCGCGGGTGGCGGAGGTACGGCAAGAGCTCCAAGCTCTCGTGGAAAAGCACGAGAGTTTGGAGCGTGACTCGAAGACTCGAGAGTCCGAGCTTGCGTCGGCTCTTGAGAGTGCCAAAGCCGCTAAGGCCGAAGCCCACAAGGCCCTCCAGGAAATCTAGGCATTGAAGAACATAGTGGCGGGTAAGGCATTCTTCATGCAAAGCAAGCATGTAAAAGTGAATTACCTGTTACTTACCCGAATTCGGAGCTCTCCAGGAGCGTTCGCAGATCTGCCCTGCAGCGTGTCTGATGCTACCGCTTTCTATAGAGCCGAGGAGGGGAGCTCGACGGAGAAGGTGTTCTGGTCTCAGTATGCTGAGGCCGGACATCCGGTGCCCCTTAGCGACCAGCTGAAGCAGCTGGTCGAGCTCCACAAGGTGGCTGAACAGGCCATGAAGGGCCTTATAGTTCGGCTATGGCCAAAAGAGGCCATGCCTGGGAGCTACTTTGGCCTGGTGCGGCGGCTGGTGGATGCGTGTCCCTGGGTTGAAGTCATCAAGCACTCCGCCTGCATTGAAGGTGCCCCTCGGGCCCTTGCCCGTGCTAAAGTGCACTGGGGCAGGATGGATGCTGAGAAGTATAACGCCCCGGATGCAACTTTCCATATTCGTAACTCCAACTCTTGCCTTTTCCGGAGATGTGATATGTTATTCCCTTCGTGGTTGGGTTTTGTCTGTTGTTTTGCATTTTGTTCATGTCATGCATCTCATCTCATAGCATCATGCGCTTTGCATCCACATGTTTTCATAAAGCTTGCACCCGTTCGTAGTTGCCGCGTTCCCCTTGCTTTCGTTGACCGCTCCGAGGCCATTCGGGTTTTCGTTTCCCTCTTGTCCGACCACCTAACCTCTCTTGCCAGTGCACAGAACCCTCGCGCGTGTGTCCGTAAGCTGCCCCGAACCCGAACTGGTCTGTCGTTACCGATGGATCCAGATCATCCCCAAACATCTATAAAACATCTCTGTCTTCTTATTTGGACTCCCTAGCTATTTATTCGTGACTGTCTGATTAAAATCGAAGGGACCGGATGCACCTAACAAAATTCACCTGCTATATAATATCAGCCTAACCCTAGCCCTAGCCCATCCAATCCATCCAATCCTCCTCGCGCCGCCACCCACTAACATCTCCACCTCGTCCCCCCTTCCTCGGGATCTTGCCCGATCCATTCGAGTCGCCCAACCACCTTCCTGGTTTTTAGCGCCGAGCCAACCCAGCCCCTTCGATCCATCCATCCATCGATCCGGCCAACCGCCCCTGGTCTCCCTCGCCTTCCATGCCCGTCCAATCAGCAGGCCTGCTGCCGCCATCTTCTTCCCGGAGCTTCGCGTCGTCGGAGTCCCGCGCAAGGCGCCAAGTTGCTGCCGCCGCCGGCAACAACAACATTGCAAATAACCAGGCTGGCCTCTTCCTTCCTTCTCCCCGTGCCCCTCTTCTTATCTCAAGTCTTTTCCTCTTTCAAACTACCGCGCCACCATTTTCTTCAGGTACTAGCTCCGCCTGACGCCATGGTCGATGGCCTCCTCAAGTCCGGTCCGCCCCGCGCCGCCTCCCTTCATTCTCGGCTGCCCCACGACCCTGCGTCCCTGCCGAAGCCCGCGCCAAGTCCCTCGCAAGCCGCCGCCCGGATCAGGCCATCCCCGTGTCGTCCCTGTCGCCAAGTGCGTCGGCCGCAACGGTGCAGCCGCCCCGCTCCCCTTCTTCACCGGAGTTCTTCACCGCAAGACCCTTCCTCGAGGAGCGCCGCCGCCCTGCTGCCAAGTTCCGCCACTACGGCTGCAAGTCCCACGCCATCGCTGCTCGGCTTCCTGTCGAGTAGAGGAGGACGGCGCCTCTGCCTCAAGTCGTTCGAGCGCACGCCGCGCTCGTTGACTGATCGCTGACCGCGCCTGGGCTGCCTCCCCTTTGTCTGTTGGCCAAGGCCCAGCCGCGCCAGATCCGGCCTGCCTGGCCTCCTCCTCACCAGCCGGGCCAAGAGCCCATGGTGAGCAGCCCAGTCCGCCCTCCAGATTCGGCCCGTATATGTTTTTTTCGTTCTGCGAATTTCCTAATTATCCAGAGATTGCCAGTTTTTCAGAAAACCCCTTAATGTTCATGCATCAATAATTAATTAACCATGCATCGGATTAAAACAAATTATATATGTAAAGTGCTTAGAATTTCATCTAGTTTCATGATATGCCATTTTCATCCCATGTTAAAATGTTTAAACTTGCTGTTTGTTTTAATTTGCTAAAATGCCATCTTAAAATGATTTATTTCATAACTAAATAATAATAGCTCGGTTTTAAATGTTCTTTATATGTAAATGGGGTGGAAAAATGCATAGATTAACATGGTGGTATTACTTTGCATGTTTAACAACTCTAAAATTATTATAGGGCAGAACAGTACCAAATTCATAATTTGCACATGGGGATTTTCCGGAATTGTTGTTTGTTGTTTCCGGCCTCACTTAAACTTGCCTAAATAGTTAGTTTAATTATGTTTCACCTCTTGTCATGTTTAACAACATTTAATATTGTCGAGTACCTAAACTTTCGAGAGCGAACTGAATAACTCGAATGTGGTGTTTCGTCAATATGCAACTCGTTGCATATCGAGCTCCACTTAATTTGTAGGGTTGTTTGTTGCACTTTGTCATGCCATGCCTCATTAAACCGGACATGCATCATACTTGTTTGTGCATCATGCCATGTTTATGCTTGTGCATTTACCATCTTGTTTGTTTCTTTCTGGTGTTGCTTCTTAGTTCCGGTAATGTTGCGATTGTGAGGATTCGTTCGACTACTCCTGTTCGTCTTTTTCATGGGCTCGTTCTTCTTCCTAGCGGGATTTCAGGCAAGATGGCCGTCACCTTGGATCTCACTACTATCATTGCTATGCTAGTTGCTTCGTTCTATCACTATGCTGCGCTTCCTATCACTTGTTCTTCAAGCCTCCCCAAATTGCCATGAACCTCTAACCTTTGACACCCTTCCTAGCAAACCGTTGTTTGGATATGTTACTGCTTTGCTCAGCCCCTCTTATAGCGTTGTTAGTTGCAGGTGAAGTTGAAGATTGCCCCATGATGGACAGGATTATGTTGGGATATCACAATATCTCTTATTTAATTAATGCATCTATATACTTGGTAAAGGGTGGAAGGCTCGGCCTTATGCCTGGTGTTTTGTTCCACTCTTGCCGCCCTAGTTTCCGTCATACCGGTGTTATGTTCCCGGATTTTGCGTTCCTTACGCGGTCGGTTGATTTATGGGACTCCCTTGACAGTTCACTTTGAATAAAACTCCTCCAGCAAGGCCCAACCTTGGTTTTACCATTTGCCTCACCTACCCCTTTTTCCCTTGGGTTCCCGGAGCCCGAGGGTCATCTTTATTTTAGCCCCCCCCCCCCCGGGCCAGTGCTCCTTCGAGTGTTAGTCCGAAACGGGCAGACTGTGGGGCCACCTCGGGGCAACTCGAGGTCTGGTTTTACTCGTAGGCTGACCTATCCGGTGTGCCCTGAGAACGAGATATGTGCAGCTCCTATCAGGATTTGTCGGCACATCGGGCGGCTTTGCTGGTCTTGTTTTACCATTGGTGAAATGTCTTGTAAAACGGGATTCCGAGACTGATCGGGTCTTCCTGGGAGAAGGTATATCCTTCGTTGATCGCGAGAACTTATCATGGGCTAAGTTGGGACACCCCTGCAGGGTATAAACTTTCGAGAGCCGTGCCCGCGGTTATGTGGCAGATGGGAATTTGTTAATGTCCGGTTGTAGATAACTTGACACCAGATACGAATTAAAACGCATCAACCGTGTGTGTAGCCGTGATGGTCTCTTTTCGGCGGAGTCCGGGAAGTGAACACGGTTTTGGGTTATGTTTGACGTAAGTAGGAGTTTAGGATCACCTCTTGATCATCGCTAGCTTCACGATCGTTCCTTTTGCTTCTCTTCTCGCTCTCATTTGCGTATGTTAGCCACCATATTTGCTTAGTCGCTGCTGCAACCTCACCACTTTACCCCTTCCTTACCCTTTAAGCTTTGCTAGTCTTGATACCCATGGTAATGGGATTGCTGAGTCCTCGTGGCTCACAGATTACTACAACACCAGTTGCAGGTGCAGGTTTTGCGATGATCATGACGCGAGAGCGATGTTACCTATTTTGGAGTTCTTCTTCTGCTTCTTCTTCAGGGGATAGGTTCCAGGTCGGCAGCCTGGGCTAGCAGGGTGGATGTCGTTTGAGTTTCTGTTTGTGTTTCATCCGTAGTCGGATGGTGCTCTTATGTAAGATGATTTTGTATTCGTGTGGCATTGTATGCCTGTTGTATGTATCCCCATCTATTACGTAATGTTGATGTAATGATATCCACCTTGCAAAAGCGTCTTCAAGATGCGCTTCTATCCTTGGTGTGACCTTCGAGTTCCTTTAGGATAGAGTCGCATCTTGGGCGTGACAAGTTGGTATCAGAGCCTCGACCGACCATAGGAGCCCCCTTGATTGTTGGCCGTTGTTGAGTCTAGAAGAAAACTATTTTGAGTCTTAGGATTATATATATCGGAGAGTAGGATTATTTTTACTCCTCAGTCCCTTCATTGCTCTAGTGAGGCCTCCTGACGTAGATGTTTTGTCTTTCCTCTCCTCCAATTTCACTAAAGAAAATTTAGGATCACGCGGGTATCTTGGGATCGTTCCAATATTCTTATGACGAGAACATTGTTCTTGGTACCTCCTGACATTTAGGGGTTGTGGCAGAGTCCCGGGGAGTTGAGCTCCGAGGTGTTGTCGTCATAATTTTATCGTTGCAGTTCTGGAATTCCTGAGTTTTGCCGACATCAAAAATCTCTTTTATGCAGTTGCTGGTGAGATAACCTCGACGCCACCCAGTACTGGGGAGTTCGGGTGTATTGCCATAACTCGTATAACGGATGCTTTTCGAAGGTTGAGGTACACGATTTCATGAGTTTTCTTGGTTATGTGTTGATGGATGGATACAGCTGGATGTTGGGATTGTTAGTTTGGGTGAGATATATTGCTTCCCCTGTATCCCCAACACCAGATTGCATAACCAGAAAGTTTCGGGAGTTTTATAGGTGGGAATTCAAGTAGCTCCTAGAATACCTTTCCGACAGATGCATGATATGCGATTGGGTAAATCTCTATCATATGTATTTGTTCCGGCTTATTCTGCAAGCCAAATCCTTTGTTTTGTTTTATTTGTGGTATTCGAGTTGCTTCGAAGTCAAATGTTGAATCCATACCTTTCCTAAACGGTGTTCTCATATTGCTATGTGAATACTAATCCTTTTTGATCATTGAGGTTGTCATGTTAATTCTTTTCCAACCGGCGCGCTTCTCTTCGAGATGATCCCATCATTCTCCCCATCTGCAAGATCAATTCTAAGTTTTCTCAACGGTGTTTGTTTTGTTCATCCCAAGTTGTCTTTGTTTTTCCCCACCCTCCCACCCTTTTTCTTCAAGGACTCGGATTTCTTAATCATGTATCCTTTTATTTGTGAGAAGTCTCTTCATTCTTTTCTTTCAATGTTCTTATCCGGTGATTTCCCATGAAGATGCTCAACAGTTTCAAGTTCATCATTCTTCATCTCTTTTCTTCTCCGGTGGACTCAAGCCAAGTTTTTCTGGTTGATCACATTCTTTTCCTTGGATCAAGTGTTCTCCTTGCTCGTTCGCCTCTCGCTAGTTTATCCTTCCGGAGTGTGCAAGACATCTCAGGAGATTCGCCTGTGTTCGAATTAATTCGAGGTTGTCACCTCATTTAAATATTTCAATTGTTCCGGTGCATCATCTATCTGTTCAACATACCTTTCCAACGGTGTTTTTCTTTTTAGTGGGCCCTAACCCACAGGTCTTTTCCCAGGATCTTACCTGACACTTCTAATTCCTCCGGAGTTATTCTCAAATCCTTTTTGAAGTTTGACGTAAGAATGAATTTCATCAGTGAGATGCTTTCCCAAGATCGATTTCAAATCATTTCATTGTTGGCTCAACCTTTTCGGTTTTCATTCTCCCGGAGTATCTCAGTAATATTGGTGGTGTTTCTCGTCGTCATTTGAAGACCGAAGAAGGATTTCTCTTAAAGTCTTGTCCGTTCTCCTGAAGATTCGCGGTGCTAGCTCAATGGTATCCTATCAAATCGTTTCCAGTCGTGCAATTCTTTTCATCCATCCAGAGCATTTCATGAGTTGTTTCCATTTCTTTCCTCCGAAGGCCATCATGTCATAATTCTTCATTCTCAGCGTGTAGCTATCATTCTCCTAATCTTACCGGTGAATCATTCAAATACCCTCTAATCAGTTCATGATATCCTTGTGCTCATGTATTTAAATCCCCTCAAGTATCTTCATTCGTTTTCCAATTTTTCCCGGTGAATTGTGCCTTTGCTACTTTCATTTTCAATTCTTACGGTGGTTCATTCAAGATTCCTCTTCCTTTGTTACCGTATCATTTCATTCATTCTTTCCAATCCTCCCGGTGGTCCCATCAATAACTTCTTCAAGTTGGTGCTATATCTCTCTTCAATCCTTGCAAAAGAATAAGTAGTATGCCAAATCCGTTGCTTATCATCAATTAAATTGGTGAAGGATATGCATAACGTAATTCTTATTATTGTTTCATCCAAGTGATCTAGTTTCTTCTTTCCATCATTGTCATCTTGTCACATTTCTCGGTTCGAGATGCTCCATCTTTTCTTTTCTGGAGTTCCAAGTTTTCCACATTATCTCATCACAAAGCTCCATCTAAATCATCGCAAGGCTTCACTTTGTGTTTTCAACTTATCTTTCTTTTTATCATCCTTTCATTACCGGAGTTCTTCATGGAGGCTCTACATGGTGGTTCGTCAAGGATTCTTTTCATTCTTCAATTGTTCTTCAAGATTTCTCTTGAAGTTAAGATCAGCCAAGCGTTACTCTAAAAATAAACATGGTGTTCAACACATGTCTTGTTTTGAGGAGTTCAAGTATTCTTCTTCTTGCATTTCGAAGTGCAATTCTTTCTACCTTATCTCTTCAGATGGTGTTATGTCACTCTTGGCAATTTCTCCACGTGTTTCATGATTCACAGGTTGTCAGGAATGAGATATTTAAATCCATCATTTTCTCTTCGTTCAATAGATCTTTTTGACCAATCAACTTCTTCATTGGAGTTATCTTGTGTCAGATTTTACCTAAAGCCTTTCCTTAAGGGTTGTTGCTATTTGTGGTGATTATGCATGACCCAAGCTTGCTCTTTATCCTCTTTGTGGAAGAAGTTTTCATCTTTTTGGTGCTCTCAATCAAATCAGTGGTTTCCATTAGTGGCCGGTTGTCACCTCATAGTCTTGAGATGTTTTCCATAAGCCCACTACAAGCTTATTCGTTTCGTTGTTGGTTTTCCAACAACTCCGTTCTAGCATTTCTTGTAAGCGTGCTCTTTCAAGATCTTGTTTCTCTCCGTTCATTCCATTCCATTCTTTCACTTCTTCCAGAGGCACTCGGATGTTGCTCTCGTTGACCCATCATCTCGTTTTGTGAAGATCATGTTATTCTCTTGCTTATCCATTTAACCGGAGTGTTGTGTCATCTCTACAAGTTCTTTTCCTCCTATCAAGTTTGCCTTTTTCTTTCAGTCGGAGTGCTACCCAAATTATATCATTCTTATCTCGTTTCAACCGGAGTGGTTTCAATATCTATCTTATCACTAAACCTCTTGGTTCTCGTCGTATCCCTTGTTCCTCTTTTCTAAAGGAGTGTTTTCAACTTTTTCATCTTCGTTGTTTTCTTTCTTTCATTTTGCTCAACCTCTCAAGGTTCATGGTTTCACTCGTTTGTCGAAAAAGCAACTTAGTTTACCTCTTATCTTCCTCCTCCTTTTCCCTCCGGTGCCATCCTAGATCTCGGGATGAGATCCTCTCGTAGTGGTGGAGTGTTGTAACGCCCCGGATGCAACTTTCCATATTCGTAACTCCAACTCTTGCCTTTTCCGGAGATGTGATATGTTATTCCCTTCGTGGTTGGGTTTTGTCTGTTGTTTTGCATTTTGTTCATGTCATGCATCTCATCTCATAGCATCATGCGCTTTGCATCCACATGTTTTCATAAAGGTTGCACCCGTTCGTAGTTGCCGCGTTCCCCTTGCTTTCGTTGACCGTTCCGAGGCCATTCGGGTTTTCGTTTCCCTCTTGTCCGACCACCTAACCTCTCTTGCCAGTGCACAAAACCCTCGCGTGCGTGTCCGTAAGCTGCCCCGAACCCGAACCGGTCTGTCGTTACCGATGGATCCGGATCATCCCCAAACATCTATAAAACATCTCTGTCTTCTTATTTGGACTCCTTAGCTATTTATTCGTGACTGTCCGATTAAAATCTCAGGGACTAGATGCACCTAACCAAATTCACCTGCTATATAATATCAGCCTAACCCTAGCCCTAGCCCATCCAATCCATCCAATCCTCCTCGCGCAGCCACCCACTGACTTCTCCACCTCGTCCCCCCCCCTTCCTCGGGATCTTGCCCGATCCATTCGAGTCGCCCGACCACCTTCTGGTTTTCAGCGCCGAGTCAACCCAACCCCTTCGATCCATCCATCCATCGATCCGGCCAGCCGCCCTGGTCTCCCTCGCCTTCCATGCCCATCCAATCAGCAGGCCTGCTGCCGCCATCTTCTTCCCGGAGCTTCGCGTCGTCGGAGTCCCGCGCAAGGCGCCAAGTTCCTGCCGCCGCCGGCAACAACAACATCGCAAATAACCAGGCTGGCCTCTTCCTTCCTTCTCCCCGTGCCCCTCTTCTTCTCTAAAATCTTTTCCTCTCTGAAACTGCCGCGCCACCATTTTCTTCAGGTACTAGCTCCGCCTGACGCCATGGCCGACGGCCTCCTCAAGTCCGGCCCGCCCTGCGCCGCCTCCCTTCATTCTCGGCTGCCCCACGACCCTGCGTCCCTGCCGAAGCCTGCGCCAAGTCCCTCGCAAGCCGCCGCCCGGATCTGGCTGTCCCCGTGTCGTCCCTGTCGCCAAGTGCGTCGGCCGCAACGGTGCAGCCGCCCCGCTCCCCTTCTTCACCGGAGTTCTTCGCCGCAAGACCCTTCCTCGAGGAGCGCCGTCGCCCAGCTGCTAAGTTCCGCCGCTGCCGCTGCAAGTCCCACGCCCCCGTTGCTCGGCTTCCTGTCGAGCAGAGGAGGACGGCGCCTCTGCCTCGAGTCGTTCGAGCGCACGCCGCGCTCGTTGACTGATCGCTGACCGCGCCTGGGCTACCTCCCCTTCGTCTGTTGGCCAAGGCCCAGCCGCGCCAGATCCGACCTGCCTGGCCTCCTCCTCACCAGCCGGGCCAAGAGCCCATGGTGAGCAGCCCAGTCCGCCCTCCAGATTCGGCCCGTATATGTTTTTTTTGGTTCTGCGAATTTCCTAATTATCCAGAGATTGCCAGTTTTTCAGAAAACCCCTTAATGTTCATGCATCAATAATTAATTAACCATGCATCGGATTAAAACAAATTATATATGTAAAGTGCTTAGAATTTCATCTAGTTTCATGATATGCCATTTTCATCCCATGTTAAAATGTTTAAACTTGCTGTTTGTTTTAATTTGCTAAAATGCCATGTTAAAATGATTTATTTCATAACTAAATAACCGTAGCTCGGTTTTAAATGTTCTTTATATGTAAATGGGGTGGAAAAATGCATAGATTAACATGGTTGTATTACTTTGCATGTTTAACAACTCTAAAATTGGTATAGGGCAGAACAGTACCAAATTCATAATTTGCACATGGGGATTTTCCGGAATTGTTGTTTGTTGTTTTCGGCCTCACTTAAACTTGCCTAAATAGTTAGTTTAATTATGTTTCACCTCTTGTCATGTTTAACAACATTTAATATTGTTGAGTACCTAAACTTTCGAGAGCGAACTGAATAACTCGAATGTGGTGTTTCGTCAATATGCAACTCGTTGCATATCGAGCTCCACTTAATTTGTAGGGTTGTTTGTTGCACTTTGTCATGCCATGCCTCATTAAACCGGACATACATAATACTTGTTTGTGCAGCATGCCATGTTTATGCTTGTGCATTTACCATGTTGTTTGTTTCTTTCTGGTGTTCCTTCTTAGTTCCAGTAATGTTGCGATTGTGAGGATTCGTTCGACTACTCCCGTTCGTCTTCTTCATGGACTCGTTCTTCTTCCTAGCGGGATTTCAGGCAAGATGACTGTCACCTTGGATCTCACTATTATCATTGCTATGCTAGTTGCTTCGTTCTATCGCTATGCTGTGCTTCCTATCACTTGTTCTTCAAGCCTCCCCAAATTGCCATGAACCTCTAACCTTTGACACCCTTCCTAGCAAACCGTTGTTTGGCTATGTTACCGCTTTGCTCAGCCCCTCTTAGAGCGTTGTTAGTTGCAGGTGAAGTTGAAGATTGCCCCATGATGGACAGGATTATGTTGGGATATCACAATATCTCTTATTTAATTAATGCATCTATATACTTGGTAAAGGGTGGAAGGCTCGACCTTATGCCTGGTGTTCTGTTCCACTCTTGCCGCCCTAGTTTCCGACATACCGGTGTTATGTTCCCGGATTTTGCGTTCCTTACGCGGTCAGGTGATTTATGGGACCCCCTTGACAGTTCGCTTTGAATAAAACTCCTCCAGCAAGGCCCAACCTTGGTTTTACCATTTGCCTCACCTAGCCCTTTTTTCCTTGCGTTTCCGGAGCCCGAGGGTCATCTTTATTTTAGCCCCCCCGGGCCAGTGCTCCTTCGAGTGTTGGTCCGAAATGGGCAGACTGCGGGGCCACCTCGGGGCAACTCGAGGTCTAGTTTTACTCGTAGGCTGACCTATCCGGTGTGCCCTGAGAACGAGATATGTGCAGCTCCAATCAGGATTTGTCGGCACATCGGGCGGCTTTGCTGGTCTTGTTTTACCATTGGCGAAATGTCTTGTAAACCGGGATTCCGAGACTGATCGGGTCTTCCTGGGAGAAGGTATATCCTTCGTTGATCGCGAGAGCTTATCATGGGCTAAGTTGGGACACCCCTGCAGGGTATAAACTTTCGAGAGCCGTGCCCGCGGTTATGTGGCAGATGGTAATTTGTTAATGTCCGGTTGTAGATAACTTGACACCAGATAAGAATTAAAACGTATCAACCGTGTGTGTAGCCGTGATGGTCTCTTTTCGGCGGAGTACGGGAAGTGAACACGGTTTTGGGTTATGTTTGACGTAAGTAGGAGTTCAGGATCACCTCTTGATCATTGCTAGCTTCACGATCGTTCCTTTTGCTTCTCTTCTCGCTCTCATTTGCGTATGTTAGCCACCATATATGCTTAGTCGCTGCTGCAACCTCACCACTTTACCCCTTCCTTACCCTTTAAGCTTTGCTAGTCTTGATACCCATGGTAATGGGATTGCTGAGTCCTCGTGGCTCACAGATTACTACAACACCAGTTGCAGGTGCAGGTTTTGCAATGATCATGACGCGAGAGCGATGTTACCTGTTTTGGAGTTCTTCTTCTGCTTCTTCTTCAGGGGATAGGTTCCAGGTCGGCAGCCTGGGCTAGCAGGGTGGATGTCGTTTGAGTTTCTGTTTGTGTTTCATCCATAGTCGGATGGTGCTCTTATGTAAGATGATGTTGTATTCGTGTGGCATTGTATGCCTTTTGTATGTATCCCCATCTATTACGTAATGTTGATGTAATGATATCCACCTTGCAAAAGCGTCTTCAAGATGCGCTTCTATCCTTGGTGTGACCTTCGAGTTCCTTTAGGATAGAGTCGCATCTTGGGCGTGACAAGAAGCTTGTGACGGACGCGCCACCGCCGGGCAAGGAGTATCGCACACCCGAGATGTATTATAAGGGTGTCCTGAAGGGTGCCCACATTATTGCGGGTGAGTGCTCCAAAGATGTAATATTTGAGTAGACTCGCATTTTCTTATCCTGTGCGCTGAAAACTTTGTTCATATGCGCTAAGCAACGCTTGTTAATTTAAAATATTACCTTCTGTGCGGCCGTTTATCAAATCTGAGAGATGGCAAGTCGTTGGCTTCAGCCCCCATGCCACGAGTGTTGGGGTGTTCGGGATAAACTTGAGCGCTCTTGTTCCCATTTTTGGGTCCGTCTAGGGAGGCGCTCAACACAACGAACAAGGCAACCGAACTTATAGTGCTTGAACACTCTCACTTAGCCATAGAATTCTATAATTTTAAATTTTGGCAAAGCCCCTAGTGTTCGGAAGGCTGAATTCAGGGCGCTATCCACGCCTGGGCCGGACAAAGCCGGTTCCTTGCTCTAAGCGGCATAAGTCTTTAGGGACTCGAAAAAACCTCTCGAACAGCGACCGGCTCTCACCTCATCATGACAGTCAGTTTTAGCTTTCTCCATTGAGGTGCTCGCCCAACTCAACTGGGGCACAATCGGAGTGGTTCTCCCAGCGCTACCTTAGCCGATATAACGGAACGTAAGGTACCAAAACATGGGAGCCGGGCAAACCCAACTATTGACCCAAGACATGATTCGGAGCCGATGCATATAATGCTATAAGTTCGGGGTGCCGCACTTGTGAAAGTGTTCGGACTTATCACACCATGATGTGGGGAACTTAAGCCCCTGGTGTATTTAGCCGTACCAAAATGTACGGATGCAACATGTCATGAATGAACATATGTATAAGAAAGGAATGCAATTATAGGCAAAAAGCGATGAATTGTTTATTCAAAAAATACTGCCGTGAATGCAGAACGATACAAATAGTGCGATAAGCAAGGGATGGAACTATTTAGCATGTCCCCCTCCAGGGGTAGGCTACAGAATGGCGTATATAAAACAGGTATAATGCTCTTAATGGAGACCACCTGGATTCGCGTCGTAGCTCTTCTCTTTCCCTGGCTGTTGCATCGTGAGTTCGGCAGGTCTGCTGCCGGACAGGGCCTCTGGTAAATGGAGTCCTGAGGATAAGAAGAAAAAAGGAAAGAAAAAGGATGACACAGTTGGGAGCCCCTGGTGTGGTTGAGCCACACTCTGGGCCCCTCCCCCTATGCCCATGGTATCTCTAGAGCGTAATGATGTACGCGAAGTACTGGTCTTGCAATTTTGCAAGGGCTGGGGTTGGGGCCGCATTGCTACGTGTGCTCGGAACGTGCCAGGTGGTCTTGTTGTAGGTTACTCCGGTGTCACGCCCAATATGCGACCCTATCCAAAAGGAACTCGAAGGTCCAACCAAGGATAGACCCGCATATTGAAACGCTTTTGCAAGGTGGATATCATTACATCAACATTACATAATAGATGGGGATACATACAAAAGGCATACAATGCCGCACGAATATAATATCATCATACAAGAGATCAACATCCGACTACGGATGGTACATAAACAGAAACTCAAACAATATCCACCCTTCTAGCCCAGGCTGCCGACCTGGAACCTATCCCCTGATCGAAGAAGCAGAAGAAGAAACTCCAAAACAAGCAACATCGCTCTCGCGTCATGACCATCGCATAACCTGTACCTGCAACTTTGTTGTAGTAATCTGTGAGCCACGAGGACTCAGCAATCCCATTACCATGGGTATCAAGACTAGCAAAGCTTTATGGGAAAGGAAGGGGTAAAGTGGTGAGGTTGCAGCAGCGACTAAGCAATGTATGGTGGCTAACATACGCAAAGAAGAGCGAGAAGAGAACAAGCGGAACGGTCGTGAAGCTAGCAATGATCAAGAGGTGATCCTGAACACCTACTTACGTCAAACATAACACAGAAACCGTGTTCACTTCCCGGACTCCGCCGAGAAGAGACCACGGCTACACACACGATTGATGCGTTTTAATTCGGATCTGGTGTCAAGTTATCTACAACCGGACATTAACAAATTCCTATCTGCCACATAACCGCGGGCACGACTCTCGAAAGTTTAAACCCTGCAGGGGTGTCCCAACTTAGCCCATGACAAGCTCTCGCGATCAACGAAGGAATAGACCTTCTCCCAGGAAGACCCGGTCAGTCTCGGAATCCCGGTTTACAAGAAATTTCGACAATGGTAAAACAAGACCAGCCAGACCGCCCGATGCGCCGACATCCCGATAGGAGCTGCACATATCTCGTTCTTAGGGCAACACCGGATGAACACTACGTACGACAACCGACGATACCCCAAGTTGCCTAGGGGCGGCACCACAAGTGGCTCTGGTTTGGACCAACACTTAGACAAGCATTGGCCCGGGGGGGGGGGCTATAATAAAGATGACCCTTGGGTTAATTACTCCCAAGGGAAATGTAGGTGGTGGTGAGGCAAATGGTAAAACCAAGGTTGGGCCTTGCTGGAGGAGTTTTATTCAAAGCGAACTGTCAGGGGGTCCCATAAATCACCCGACCGCGTTAGGAACGCAAAATCCGGGAACATAACACGGGTATGACGGAAACTAGGGCGGCAAGAGTGGAACAAAACACCAGGCATAAGGCCGAGCCTTCCACCCTTTACCAAATATATAGATGCATTAATAATATAAGAGATATTGTGATATCCCAACCAAAATCCTGTCCACCATGGAGAAATCTTCAACTTCACCTGCAACTAGCAATGCTATAAGAGGGGCTGAGCAAAGCGGTAACATAGCCAAACAACGGTTTGCTAGGAATGGTGTCAAAGGTTAGAGGTTCATGGCAATTTGGGAGGCTTGAAGAGCAAATGATAGGTAACGCAACATAGCGATAGAACGAAGCAAATAGCATAGCAATGATAGTAGTGAGATCCAGCGTAGCGGTCATCTTGCCTGAAATCCCGCAAGGAAGAAGAACGAGTCCATGAAGAAGATGAAGCCACGAAGACGAACCAAGCGTAGCCTGACGAATCCTCACGATCGCAACGAAATGACAACTATCGAGAAGAAGCACACAACATAGTAAACACACCACACATAGACAAGACATGATGCACAACAAGCATGATGCATGAAAAAGCTACATGAAGCTACTCATGGCAAGAGATGATGCAAACAAGAACAACACATCAAAGCAAGTTTAAATGAGGCCGGAAACAACATATAACAATTCCGGTAAGTCCTCGTATGCATATTTCGAAATTGGACCAGATCTGAACAAATCTTATGTTCAAGTTGTTAAACAGCAAGTTAAGATGCACCAAGATGATCTACACGAAATTCTAGTCAAGTTACATATAAAGTTCATTTGATTCGGAGCTACGGCCTAGAAGATATGAGCAAAACAAGTTAAACATGGCATTGATGCAAAATGCACCCAAACATCAAGCAAACACACCAAAACAAGGATGCAACATGATAATATGAAACTACATGCAAAATCAAGCAAGTTTCATATAGAGCACACTCAAAACGGAGCAACGGTTCAACACATGCACACTATACAAGTCATACCAACAACCTGTCCATAACAGCAACTAGGCATCTTGCAAGCATCAAAACAACATGCTACATCACCCCAACATAATAACAAAAGGCATGGGCATGAATTGCAGGTAAAGCATAACAAAATATGAACACTGAGCTAACTCCAGAAACAACTAGAACATGCTCAAAAGGGCATGGGAAGATTGCAAATAATAACAGTTTCAGACTTGGCAGAAATAACATCAGGTTGCAATGTTCAGAGCTATCAAACAACATATTACAGGAACATATCATGGAAAACAAAGGCATGGCATGAACCTACTAATAGCATAGATCAAAAGTCCCTTACTGACCATAACCCAAAAAGGATCAGAAGATAAGATGGCACCCATGTAAACATGGGAAGTTATATTACAGATTCAAACATGGTAGGAACAACAATAAGTAGGCATGTTGGTGAGCTTGAACCACTCACCACAGGGCAATACATGGCATGGCAAGGCAACCAACAGTAAGAAGATATGTTTGTGAAGCTAAGCATGGCAAGAGCAAGTTCATAGGGTACATGGATCACTAGAAAAACACATGGGAACAAGTGAACTTAATGTTAACAGGCTGAGAGCAACATTTTCAAGCAACTTTGGAGCAAGATATGAACAATCTACAACAAGCTATAAATGCAACCAGGGGCATGGATAGATAGGGCATAACATGTAGATAAAACATGTTTATAGAACATCTCCAGATTATGCATAGAATGGTTAGTAGAAGCATGTTTACATAGCAACAAAATATAACAGAATCTGTCAGGAAAACAGCAACAGCAACTACCCTACTTAACAAGCTTGATGCACTCAACACACAACTCACAAAAATACATGGATGGCACCCATGGAAAGATGGCATATCATAGATCAAAACACATGTAGACATCAACGTCATAGGATGCACACATAAATCATGGCAAAAATGACAAATGAGCAAGTTATAACAGTTTCAGCAGGTTAACATCAACATGCACTCTTCCAACAGAAGTTCGGGCATCAAGATGAGCTCAAATGAAAATGATGCAATGGAACGAAATGAATTACTCGTCGAGACGAACAATTTGACATATTACACGCACAAAACGGAGCTACGGATGCAGAGATACAATGTGATGAACATGGCATGATTATGCAAAAATCTGGGACTTAGCCAAATTTCTCACCATGCAGAAACCGGGACGGAGCCGTGCGGGACGGAGGGATCCGGGACGGAGGGGAGGCGTTTGGAAGGATGCATTGGTGGATCTGGTCCACGTCCAGATCCAGATCGGGGACAGGTCCGGGTCCGGCGACGGCGGCTCTCCGGCGAAGGGCGGCGAGGTGCACGGGGCGCCGGCGGATAGGCGCGGGGCGCGACGGGCGGACACGTCCGGTCGCCGGGCGAACATGTCCGGCGGCGCGGAAGGGATGGATCTAGGGTTTCGGGGGATTAGACCGCGAATTTGGAGGGGGAGGGCATATGGGAGCTAGGAGACTCCAAATGAGGTGCGGTTTTCGGCCACGCGATCATGATCGAACGACCGAGAGCATGGAGGGGAGTTTGCTGGGTTTTGGGCCACTTTGGAAGGGGTGTTGGGCTGCAACAAAAGAGGGCTTTACGATTACCCGGTTAACCGTTGGAGTATCAAACGACCTCCAAATGGCACGAAACTTGACAGGCGGTCTACCGGTGCTATACCAAGGCCGCTTGGCAAGACTCGGTCCATCCCGAGAAAGTTTAACACCCGCACAAGAGAAGAGGCAAAAAGGGACGCCGGATGACATAGGAGTGCCGGATTGCAAAACGGACAACGGGGAAAATGCTCGGATGCATGAGACGAACATGTATGCAAAATGAAATGCACATGATGACATGATATGAAATGCATATGATGACATGGCAAAGTGCAACACCCAAGCAAATGACATGGCAACAACGACGAATAATTGGCAGACACCTGGCGCATCGAATCCGGGGCGTTACAACACTCCTGCACTAACAAGAGATCTCGTCCCGAGATCTTAGGACCGAGACGGAAGGGAAAAAAGGGATGAGGTGAAACAAGAACTCCAGAGAGGAAACAGAGAATCGAGAGCACTCAAGAAAAAGAGAGGAACGACGCGAATGACAAGAATCTAAAGCTCACGGAATCGGATAGACTATGAAATCACTCGTTCTAACCGGAGTGGTTAGAATGAGAAAAGAAACGGATAAGACTGAAAGGATTTAGGTAGCACTCCGGCTGAAAATGGGGGAAAAGAACAAGCGCTTGAGAGGATGGAATGATACTTGATGAAGACATGACACAAAACTCCGGAAAGAATTGAAAGAGTTGAATGAAAAGAACGGATAAGGATATGACAACTTGTGCCACGAATGAAATAGAAAGCAACCTCAGCAGAAAGGATTGAACGGAGTTGTTGTCAAAATCAACAACGAAAGAATAAGCTTGTTGTGGACTTATAGATAACATATCAAAATTATGAGATGATCTCCGGCCACAAATGAAAATGATTGGATAGTTGAGAAGAACAAAGAAATGCAAAACACCGCTTCAAAAGAATACGGAGAATTAATTTCCCTTCGATACGCGAGAAGAAAAGATACTTGAACTCCTTCGAGAAGAATCTTGATGAACTCTTGAAGAATGAATTAAATCATGAAGAGCCACCATGAAGAACTCCGGTAACAAAAGGATGATGAGATAGAATAAAGGATGAAAGAAATAAGATGAGCCTTGCGATGATTTAGATGGAGGTTCCGACGAAATGGCCGAGGAAATTTGAACTCCGGAAGAGAAAAGATGAAAACACTTGGAACTAGAATTTATTCATCAAGAACAAACTCCGAAGGAAGGGATTACTCAATTGGCCTCTACACCTGGTATGACGCCCTTGAAGGTCGTCTTTGTGGGTTTAATCCTTGAGGGGTCTATGCCCATCTTGCGCACTGTATCCTGGTAAAGCAGGTTCAGGCTGCTGCCGCCGTCCATCAGGACTCTAGTGAGGTGAAACCCATCGACGATTGGGTCTAAAACCAATACGGCGAACCCGCCATGGCGGATGCTGGTGGGATGGTCCCTTCGATCAAAACTGATAGGGCAGGAGGACCATGGGTTGAACTTTGGGGCGACTGGCTCCATCGCGTATACGTCCCTGAGTGCATGCTTCCGCTCCCGTTTAGGTATGTGGGTTGCGTAGATCATGTTCATCGTCCGCACTTGTGGGGGGAAACCCTTCTGTCCTCTATTGTTCGGCGGCCAGGTCTCTTCCTCGTCATCGCTATGCAGCCCCTTGTCATTGTTTTCGGCAATCAACTTGCCTGCCTGCTTGAATACCCAACAATCCCTGTTGGTGTGATTAGCTGGCTTTTCGGGGGTGCCGTGTATCTGGCACGAGCGGTCGAGTATTCGGTCCAAATTGGACGGACCCGGAGTAGTTCTTTTGAATGGATTTTTCCGCTGACCGGGTTTGGAGCCTCTGAATCCGGCGTTGACTGCCGTATCCTCAGTATTATCGCCGTTAATGCGGCGTTTGTGCTTGTTGCAACGTGACCTGCCATTGCGGTCCTTAGTATCCGGACTGCCAGGATTTTTGTTGAGGTTGTTACTGCGGGCTAGCCAGCTGTCCTCTCCCGCGCAGAGGCGGGTCATGAGTGATGTGAGGGCTGCCATGGATTTCGGCTTTTCCTGTCCTAGGTGCCGGGAAAGCCACTCATCGCGGATGTTGTGTTTGAAGGCTGCGAGGGCCTCTGCATCCGGACAGTCGACGATTTGATTTTTCTTGGTTAAGAACCATGTCCAGAATTGTCTGGCCGATTCGTCTGGCTGCTGAATTATGTGGCTTAGGTCATCATCGTCTTGTGGTCGCACATATGTGCCCTGGAAGTTATCAAGGAATGCGGCTTCCAGGTCCTCCCAACACCCAATTGATTCTGCTGGCAAGCTGTTAAGCCAATGCCGAGCTGGTCCTTTAAGCTTGAGTGGGAGGTATTTGATGGCGTGAAGATCATCACCGCGGGCCATGTGGATATGAAGGAGATAGTCTTCGATCCAAACCGCGGGGTCTGTTGTGCCATCGTAGGATTCAATGTTCACGGGTTTAAACCCTTCGGGGATTTGATGATCCATTACTTCATCTGTGAAGCATAGTGGGTGTGCGGCACCTCTATATTGGGCTATATCACGACGTAGCTCAAGCGAGCTTTGTCTACTGTGTTCGGCCCGGCCGGAGTTACTGTATCCGGCGTGACGGTTGTCATTGCGTGTCGTGGGGCGCCCACGCGATCTGTAGATCGATCTTGATTGTCTTGCCTTATCCTCCAATATGTCTTGCAAGTCCGGCGCATTCCTCCGTGGCTTTGTACTTTTCGAGCAATGCCGGGGTACGACTTTAGTGGAAGGCCTAGAGGCCTCTCTATCGCGGCCACGAGGTGGCCGGTCGGCCGTATTGTGCGCTGGTGATGTAGGTTTATATGCTTCCTCTAATCGGGGCAGCAGCTTGCGTTTGGGGTAGCTTTTGGAGGGGCGTTCGAGTTCATACTCTTCGGCCGCAAGGACCTCGGTCCATCTGTCGGCTAGCAGATCTTGATTAGCTCTAAGCTGTTGCTGCTTTTTCTTGAGGCTGCTTGCCGTGGCCATAAGCCTGCGTTTAAAACGCTCTTGTTCGACGGGATCCTCAGGCACGACGAATTCGTCATCGTCGAGGCTTGCCTCGTCTCCGGAGGGAGGCATGTAATTATCGTCCTCTACCTCTCCGTCTGCCGCTCTCTCATGAGGGCTGGCTTCTTCATCCTCCTGTGCTGAATCTTGCTGGAGGGGGTTGTCTTCGGCACTGTCCGGGGTGTTATTGTCTCCGGTGCCGGAATCTCCATTCTTGCTGTGGCGGGATTTAGAGCGGCTCCGCTGACGCCGGCGCTTAGGCTATTTCTTGGAGGGGTCTTCCTCCGCTGTTCCTTCGCCATTCCCATCCTTTGGGATGTCCACCATGTATATGTCGTATGAAGAGGTGGCTTTCCAGTGCCTCGTAGGCACTGGTTCTTGGTCGTCTCCGGCATCGTTGTCCATACCGTTGATGTCTTCGGAGTCGAAGTCTAGCATGTCGGTTAGGTCGTCGACAGTGGCTACAAAGTGGGTGGTGGGTGGGCTTTTAATTTCTTTGTCGTCCGCATCCCAACCGTCCTGACCGTAATCCGGCCGGGGCTCTCCTGATAACGAGAGATACTTTAGCGAACTCAGGATGTCGCCAAAAGGCGAGTGCTGAAAGATGTCCGCGGCGGTGAACTCCATGATCGGCGCCCAATCGGATTCGATTGGTAGGGGCGCGGGAGGTTCAGAGTCCGGCGAGGAATCTGGCACCTCGGAGTCACGAGCTTCACAAGGGACAGGGTCGGTATTCGGCTCCATCGCCGTAGAGGTAGCGGCCCCCGAGGCAGTTTCTAGCCACCCATCCTCGATTGGCGCAGTCGGCTCCGAGTTAAGGGTCGATGCGGACTCGTGTGTGGCCTCCAGGGCACTGTCCGGCAGCAGAGCTAGATCATGCTCATCGTGACAGTGCGGCGCATACGGCTGTGGTTCGAATCCGTCGAAGATCAAGTCTCCGCGGATGTCGGCCGTGAAGTTCAAACTTCCAAATCGGACCTGATGGCCAGGGGCGTAGCTTTCAATCTGCTCGAGATGGCCAAGCGAATTGGCCCGCAGTGCAAAGCCGCCAAATACGAAGATCTGTCCGGGGAGAAAAGTCTCACCCTGGACCGCGTCGTTGTTGATGATCGAAGGAGCCATCGGGCCTATAGGTGACGACATAGAGGAACTCTCAATGAAAGCACCAATGTCGGTGTCAAAACCGGCGGATCTCAGGTAGGGGGTCCCGAACTGTGTGTCTAGGCAGATGGTAACAGGAGACAAGGGACACGATGTTTTTACCCAGGTTCGGGCCCTCTCGGTGGAGGTAAAACCCTACTCCTGCTTGATTTATATTGATGATATGGGTAGTACAAGAGTGGATCTACCACGAGATCAAGGAGGCTAAACCCTAGAAGCTAGCCTATGGTATGATTGTTGTTCGTCCTATGGACTAAAACCCTCCGGTTTATATAGACACCGGAGAGGGCCAGGGTTACACAGAGTCGGTTACAATGGTAGGAGATCTACATATCCGTATTGCCAAGCTTGCCTTCCACGCCAAGGAAAGTCCCATCCGGACACGGGACGAAGTCGTCAATCTTCTATCTTCATAGTCTTGGAGTCCGGCCAATGATGATAGTTCGGCTGTCTGGACACCCCCTAATCCAGGACTCCCTCAGAAAACATCCCAAAATTATGAGGTGAAGACCAACCACTAACAGAATCAGTTAATTTGATTGAGAACACCAAAGAGATGAAAAACATCTTCCACCAAGATGATGAAGAGATAACTTGGATCATTGTTAAGCACCACAATTAGCAACATTCCTCTGGGGAGGCTTTAGGTGAAATATTTACCAAGATAACTCCAACAAAGAGATTGATTGATTTAAAATACCTCATTTTTGACAACATGTGAATCATGAAACATAAAGGAAATTGTCAAGAATGACATAACACCACCTCAAAAGATAAGTTTGAAAGAATTGCACTTTCGGAATGCACAATAACGACCGCTTGAGGTCCTCCAAAAGAATCTCGATGAAGACTTGGAGATTGAATGAAATCCTTAATGAACCACCACGAGGAAACTCTTGGAGTACTGTAGATATCAAAGGATGATGGAAAAGAAGCATAGATTGAAAGAACAAGAATTGAAAGATTGCCATGATTTTGATGGAGCTTCGTGATGAGATAACCGAGACAATCTGGAACTCTGGAACAAAAAGATGAACAACGTAAACCGAGAAATTGATATGACGATGAACTTCGGAAGAAGGAATTAATCACTTGGATGAAAGAAGAATAAGAATTATGTTATGCATATCCTTCACAAATTTAAATTGACAACAAGCAACGGATTTGGCATACTACTTATTCTCGTTCAAAAGGTTAAGAAAGATATAGCGCAAGCTTGAATAAGGTCTTCAGGGAACCACCCGGAGGATTTGAAATAACAAATGGATAGATATTCTAACAACAGAAGAGGGATCGTGAAAGAACCACCATATGAATTGAAAATGAACAAAGAAAAGAGAACGGAACACTGGAAAGGATTAGAAAACAACGAAGGTACTTGAGGGAATTTAAATACAAGACAACGAAGAGATCATAAGCTGACTAAAGAGTACTTGAACGAAGCTCCGGTAAGATTTGGAGAACAATAGCTAAAAGTTGAGAATGAAGAATTATGAAATGATGGGCTCTGGAGAATCAAACTGAAAAGACTCCTGAATTGCTCCGGATGGGTGAAAAAAATTCTCACATTCGAAAACAATTATGAGAGGATGGCATCAAGCTTGAACTACGCATCTTTGGAAGAACTGGTAAGGATTTAAGAGGAACTCTTCTTCGACCTTTAAAATCTGAGAATGACGATGAGAAACACAACCATGAAGAATTTGTGAGATACTCCGGAACAATGAAGAATAGAAATGTTGAGCCAAAATGAAAAGAATTTGAAAGCGATCCTGAAGGAGACATTTGATCAATGAGAATTCATTATTACGTCAAACTTGGAAAGAATTTGGGAATAACTCCAAAAAAATTAGAGGAGTCACGTAAGATCCTGGGAAAATACCTATGGGTTAGGGCCCACTCAAAAGAAACATCGTTGGGAATGATTGCTTAGAAGAGAGATTGCACAGTTGAATTGAAACATCGTTGAATTGAATGGCTTGAATGAGATAACAACCTCGAAATGGCTTGAACAGTTTAAGAATGGAAACACAAATCCTCTAAGATATCTTGAGCACTGCAAATAAGAATAGAGAGAGGTGAATAAACAAGATAGACTTGTATAAGAACTTCCAACATGGAAAGCATGTGAACCAATGAAAAAGATACGATCAACACCGAAAGCTTGAATTTAGTCCAGCGGGGAAGAAAATAATAATGAAAAATGATGAACTTGTAGCTTCCTTAGCATCTTTATGGGAATCACCGGTTAGAACATGGAGTTAAAGAATGAAGAGACTTCACATGACTAAAATGGATACTTGATTTGAGATCTCCGAGTCCTTGAAGAAAAAGGGCGGGATGGTGGGAAAAAGGAAGACAATTTGGGACGGGTGAAATGAACAACGTCGAGAAGTGATCTTGCAAATGGAGAAAATGATATGATCATCTTGATGAGAAGCGCACCGGTTCGAAAAGAATTGACATGACAATCTCAATAAACAAGAAGGATTAGCACTCCCATAGAAATATGAGAACACCGCTTAGGAAAGGTATGGAATCAACACGTGACTTCGAAGCAACTCGAATACCACAACTCACAACAAAACAAATGATTTGGCTTGCAGAATAAGCCAAAAACGGATACATAACCCCTGATGCATTTGTTGGAAGGATAAACCTAGGTAACTACTTGAATTCCCACCTAAGAACTCCCAAAACATTCTGGTTATCCAATCTGGTGTTGGGGATACATGGAGGCACAAATATCTCACATAACTAACAAATCCTACACTCCAACTGTATCCATCCGTCAACACATAACCAAGAAAACCTCGGAAATCGTGTACCTCAGACCTTCGAAAAACATCCGCTATACTAGTTGTGGCAATACATCTAGTTGCTCTCACCAGTACTTGGTGTTGCGAAACTACTCTCACCACTAGTAGCATAGAAGCGCTTTCGATGTTGGAGTCCTCTGGTATTCCAGAACTGAAACGATAAACACTATGACGAAAACACCTTGGAGATCAACTCCCCGGGACACTGCCACAACCCCTAAATGTAAGGAGGCACCAAGAGCAGAGATCCCGTCACAACGATATCGGACCAATTCCAAAATACCCGCGTGGTCCTAAATTTTTTTGAGTGAAGGAGAGTAATGGAAACAAAACACCTATGTCATGATTCCTCACCAGAGTGATGAAGGGGATGAGGAGTAAAAATAATTCCTACTCTCCGATATAACTAGACTCAAAATAGTTTTCTTCTAGGCTCGTCAGCGGTTCGATCAAGCAAAGGCTCCTATAGTCAGTATGGCTCTGATACCAACTTATAGTGCCCAAGATGCGATTCTATCCCAATCACATGATGAATTCATGATTGGGGCACAACCGCATTTCAAGCAACATAGCAACGTGGATATCATTACAACATACCACGTACTGAACGGATGAGAATACAAGATAAAGGATTACACTCGCTACAAGCTACAACATGAATACAACAGTACATCAATACATAGCAACCATCATACAGAAGAGCAGGATGTGACTATGGATGAAATTAAACAAAAAAGAAGAATGGCATGCACCCTACTAATCGCAGGCTCCTGACCCGGAACCTATCCCTTGATCGTAGAAGAAGCGGAAGAACATGAAAACAAGCAAGCATCGCTCTCATGTCAGATCATCACATTACCTGTACCTGCAACTATTGTTGTAGTAATCTGTGAGCCACAAGGACTCAACAATCCCATTTCCATGGGTATCAAGACTAGAAAAGCTTAATGGGTAGGGTATGGATAAGTGGCGAGGTTGCAGCAAGTACTAAGCATTGTATGTTGGCTAACTTAGGAGTACAAGAATAAGAAGAGAAACTACGCATCACGATTGCAACTAGTAATGATCAGTAAGTGATCCTGAAGTACTTACGAGTCAAACATAACCCCACTGTGTTCTCTTCTTGAACTCACTAAAAAAGAGGCGGTTGTTGATAACCCACAAGTATAGGGGACCGTTTCTAGCCTTTTTCGATAAATAAGAGTGTCGAACCCGACGAGGAGCTGAAGGAAAAACAAATATTCCCTCAAGTTGTATGGACCACTGATACAACTCTACGCACACTTGACGTTTGCTTTACCTAAAACAAGTATGAAACTAGAAGTACTTTGCGAAAATAAAAATACGAATAAATTACAAGGTAATAAAAGTGGATAGCTTTTGTCAACAAGAAAGTCATTTGTCCCTAGGCAATCGATAACAAGTACCCGTAATCATTCTTGTAATTCTATACGTGGGAGAGGCATGAGCTAACATACTTTCTCTACTTGGATCATATGCACTTATGATTGGACCCCTAGCAAGCATCCGCAGCTAGTAAAGATCATTAAGGTCATGAAACCCAACCATAGCATTAAGTGTTAAGTCCTCTTTATCCCATACGCAACAACCCACCTACTCGGGTTTATGCTTCGGTAACTCTCGCAACCCACCATAAATGAATCATGAACGTATTGCAATACCCTATAGCAGGGATCTCTCATGTTTGCGCGAGATGGAGAGCACTGCAGGACAGTACCATAAATAAAATAAACAATCATACCAACCAAGATCACGACTAACCCACAGGACAAAACGGATCTACTCAAACATCATAGGATAGCCAAATATCATTGGGAAACAATATATGGAGTTAAGCACCATGTTTAAGTAGAGATTATAGCGGGGAGATGGGGAGTTACACCCTTGCATAGAGGGGGAGAGAGTTGGTGTTGGCGGTAGCAAGATTTTTGATGTAGATCGCCATCACGATCCTTGCCCCGGCGGCACTCCAGCGCCACCGGGAGAGAGGGGCAGAGAGCCCCCTCCTTCTTCTTCTTCCTTGGCCTCCCCCTAGATGGGAAGATGGTTTCCCCTATAGTTCATGGCCTCCATGGCGGCGGAGGGGCGAGAGCCCCTCCGAGATTGGATCTGTCTCTCTGTTCCCTTCTGTTTCTCGTTCCCCAGATCTGGCCCTTCATGGTTTCTTAAATTCCCAGAGATCCGTAACTTCGATTGCGCTGAAATTTTTACACGATTTTTTCCATGAATTATCTTTCTTGCGCGAGAAGAAGGGCCCCAACCGACTTATCAGGAGGGCATAGGACACGTGGGCACTCCATGGGGTGCCCGGCGCGCCCTGGTTGGTTGTGGTCACTGTGGGCCCCCGTCTGCGTTGATTCCAAGTACCAAAAATCACATATATTCCAAAATAATTCTTCGTAAATTTTTATTGCGTTTGGACTTTGTTTGATATGGATTTTCTGTGAAACAAAAACATGCAACAAAGAGGAACTGGCACTGGGCACTGGATCAATATGTTAGTTCAAATAAATCATATAAAATGTTGCCAAAAGTGTATAAAGTTGTATAATATTGGCATGAAACAATCAAAAATTATAGATGCGACAGAGACGTATCAGCATCCCCAGGCTTAATTCCTACTCGTCCTCGAGTAGGTTAATGATAAAACAAATAATTTTTTATGTGGAATGTTACCTAGCATAAACTTGATCATATATCTAATCATGGCATGAATATTAAGACACCAGTGATTCAAAGCAATAGTCTATAATTTGACATAAATACATCAATACTCGGGCATCCCAACAAACAATCATGTCTTTCAAAATATCAACGCTAAAGAAAGCTATCCCTACAAAATAATATAATCTTGTCATGCTCTGTCTTCTTAACACAAAGTATTTATCATGCACAACCCCGATGACAAGCCGATCAATTGGTTCATACTTTTTAACGTGCTTCAGCTTTTTCAACCCTCATGCAATACATGAGCGCAAGGCATGGATATAGCACTATGGGTGGAATAGAGTATGATGATAGGGGTAAATATAGAGAAGACAAAAAAGTAAGAATGTCTCACATTGACGTGGCTAATGAACAGGCTATGGAGATGCCCATCAATTGATATCAACATGAGGAGTAGGGATTGCCATGCAACAGATGCACTAAGAGCTATAACTGTATGAAAGCTCAATATGAAAACTAAGTGGGAAGCCCATCATTGGAATATACAAGCCAAGTTCTATAATGAAAAATTCCGACTAGTATATAAAGTGACTACATAGTAGACTCTCTATCATGAAGATCATGGTGCTACTTTGAAGAACAAGTGTGGTAAAAGGATAGTAGCATTGCCCGTTCTCTCTTTTTCTCTCATTTTTTTGTTTTTCGGGCCTTCTCTTTTTTTTGGTAAGAGTATGTGAGAGAGCGC